>OY720677.1:70218892-70228892 GCA_963170755.1 Amphimallon solstitiale
GCGGATTTACATCTAAGATCGGCATACTTTGTCAAAATCATAAAATAAATATATAGTATGGTACTGGATAACATAGCAACCAAACATGAATATACAGGACATTTCAAAAGTAAGACTTTTAGAAAAGTAAAATAATGAGCCCATATTTTTAAGAAAACAATTTATTAAAAATAAAACAACTACACACATCAAACAAACCTCAACCATACTTTCAATTTCACAAATATCAAAATTTAAACAAAACAATCAAATGCAAAGGCAAGGAATGTTCTCGAGATGACCCATATAGTGCAATATAACAATGCAGTAAAACGATAGAGGTGAGATACATGGTCTATCAAAAATTTTTATTACCCACTTTTTTTCAGCAATCAAAACTTTTTTTGACAAAACACTATACATATGAAAATAGACATAACATTAAATATTTCCATTTTAGAGATACCCCAGTTTAATCTCAATTTTAAATAACATAAATTCTTAAATTGATTTAGTTAACTTTCTTATAATATTTAAAAAAAGGTTGAAAAAGAAAACATACTAAGTCCCACAACAGATAAAATATGTACTATCTTTTTACACTTCATGTTTAGTACTATCATTAGAAGAAATATGCTTGAGGTACAGCTTTTAATATGAAATTTAGAGGTTTTTATGCAAAATACATAGTTTATCACTAATAAAACTAATTTTGAAACACATTGTCCACATAGCAAATACCACTTCCTGTACATTTTAAAAAATAACAATTTTTATATATCATAAAAGAACCAAACAAAAAACTAATATAAAGACAGCATTAACGTTCTAACCAAAAGATTTACAAAAATATTAAATATATACTTGTTCTAAAAATGCTTCTATCTCTCTTTTACAGTTTATGTTTGTACAGCAGCGAATGTATTACATTTCCTTTGAAATTACATAAAAATCCATGCAATACACTTAAAACATTTGAAAAATCATGTTTGGTAAGCCCACTATATATCAATATTTAAGACAAAAATTATTATTAATTTTCCATCTACAGATACCCCTGCTTAATATCAATTTGAATTAACATAAATTCATAAAATGAGTCTATCTTTTACAGTTCGTGAGTTGTACTATCATTAGAAGAAATATGATTGACGAGCGGCTTTTAATATGAAATTTAGAGGTTTTTACACAAAAACATAGTTTATGCCTAATAAAAACTAATTTTGAAACACATTGTACACATAGCAAATACCACTTCCTATACATTTAAAAAATAACAATGTTTATACATCATAAAAGAACGAAACGAAAAAACTAATATAAAGACAGCATTAACGTTCTAACCGAATTCGAGCCATACTTTCCCATGTTTTGTGAGCTGTTGCATTGTCCTGTTGGAAATACCCATGTAAAAGTTCGTCATCATGAAGATTTTGTAAAAACGGTTCAAGTAAATTATTACGATATCTCTCAGCATTTATCGATCCTTCAAAAAACACAGGTCCAAATATACACCTTCTAGAAACCGCTAGCCAAACACCAATTTTCTGCGGATGGAGAGGCGATTGAATAAACTCATGAGGATTCTCCGAAGACCAAATACGCATATTTTGTTTGTTTATATAGCCGGATAGGTGAAACCATTCTTTTTGTATATATTTGTAGAGTAAAAGCAGCATTCGATCGACTAAGAAATAGTAGCACTTAAAACATTTGAAAAATCATGTTTGGTAAGCCTACTATTTAAGACAAAAATTATTATTTATTTCCATTTACAACAGATAGCCCACTATTTATCAATATTTAAGGGCAAAAAATTATTATTAATTTCCCCATTTACAACAGATTTCCCTGTTTAATCTCAATTTTTGAATAACATAAATTCTTAAATTGATTTAGTTAACTTTCTTATAATATTTAAAAAAGGGCGAGAAAGAAAACATACTAAGTCTCACAACGGATAAAATATATGCTATCTTTTACAGTTCATGTTTTTGTACTATCATTACAAGAAATAAGCCTCGCGATTAGCTTTTAATCTGAAATTTAGATGCTTCATAAAACCACCTCAGAGACACTAAAAAATTATGATTTTCAGCTCAACCAACCATTCAAAAAGTTGATACATCAAATTCATGAATATTAATATCACTCTACACTCTTAATAAAAAATTTAGCAGAAGTCTCACATTAAATGAATACAAAATTTATATATGCACTACATTAAATGAAGATTGAATTTTATACACTGCTTATATCACCAGAAATTTTGTTACAAGATTATATGATTAGATAGACTCATGACTAAGCCTAAACGGACACCAGGCTTTCAATATGTAGTAAAGTTTTTTCTTCATACATTTAATATAAACTAATGATCTATCTTTAGAAAGCATCCACAGGTCCATTAGAACTTGTGGGTGGTGCAACATCTACTTTAACCCTCTTCTTAGGCGGTCCGGCAACATGCTCACATGTATCCACACCCTCCCTACAAATACAGCAAACAAAATTGCGGTGGAGGGTATTCACATGCCGCTTCAAACTATCCCGCCGGCTGAAGGAGTTGCCACATATGATGCAATTCATTCTATGAAAAACAAATTAAAAATAATTAATATAATAAATTTAAAAGAATAAAAAGCTATTGAAACCTAATTTTTAATATATCTAAATTGCTAATTTATTTGAAAAGCTCCTCGTATATGAATTGCTATAAAATACTAATTATAGACCTACATATATAAAAATAATATTTTAATACATAAACTTTGACTGATACCCGTATATTTAACTAAAAATACTCTTATTGTTCAGAATTTATTTAAATTATTGAGAAAAACCTTTAAAGAACCGTATGAAATAATCAACTTAATTATATAAATTTACACACTTAAACATTAAAAAACAATTTAAAGAAAGCACTAAATGCAAAAAATACTTTGAAGCACCCCTGGATTAATTGTATATAAAAATAATATTCAATAAAATTTACACCATTAAATTATTAAAAATAACCTTATAATTGAGAAAAAACAATTTTTAAAAGTCCTATAAAATTTTAGAGTAGTAGAAAAACTATGATCAGCGTATATTTAACTAAAAAATACTTGTATTATTGAAAATTTATTGATAAAACCCTTTAAAACTTTATAAAATAATCAATTTAATAATATAAATTTACGCACCTAAAAATTTAAAAAAAAGGAAAAAAAAAAAAACAATATAAAGAAGCTACTAAATACAAATAAAATACTTTGAAGCACCCTGGATAATTGTATATAAAAATAATATTCAATAAAATATTAATAAAATATACACCATTAAATTATTAAAAACAGCCTTATAATTGATAAAAACAATTTTTAAAAAGTCCTATAAAATTTTAGAGTAGTAGAAAAACTATGATCAGCGTATATTTAACTAAAAAATACTTGTATTATTGAAAATTTATTGATAAAACCCTTTAAAACCTTATAAAAATTAAAAAAAGAAAGAAAAACAATATAAAGAAGCTACTAAATGCGTATAAAATACTTTGAAGCACCCTGGATTAATTGTATATAAAAATAAAATATTAATAAAATATTAATAAAATATATACCATTAAATTATTTAAAAAATAACCTTATAATTGAGAAAAAACAATTTTTAAAAAGTCCTATAAAATTTTAAAACTAATGTAAAATATTGCAAGTTAATATTATATAAATTAGGCTTTCTAAATACCTTGTAGTAAAACACAAACAAGCACTAAAAACGATGTTGACTGTTCGAAGATAATGAAATTAAAGATGCCGATCTACGTATATATAGATACACATCTGCGTCAGATTCCCACGCAAATGGAGTGATGCATAAAGAGAAAGACCTTTTTTTCCCCGCGCATACATATATATACATATATACGTATGCGGCCAGAGGCAATTAGCGGCGGGCGCATTCCGTCCCCATGGTCGGGCTGTGTTTTAAGGAATGCACTTAATTTTTTTCGGTCGCATACCTGTATCCAATGAGGGTTGCGAGTCCGGGAATTTCGTCTTTCTACCTGTACAGATAGATCTGTCTTTATATAAAATTCGTATATATTATCTATGATTTTAGTTTTAAAATAAAAAATAATAAGAAGGTTAAAATAATTCGTTATTTTGTAGATAGTTGCATTATTTTGCATGCATATACATTCTCCATTAGTTTTATTATTATGATAAAAACAATGATCGACATTTTAATAAGCTTTGATACATCATTAAAATATTCCAGTAAATTAAATGCTAATGATGTAAAAATATTTCATAAAACAAGAGTATTTTAGTTAAATATACGGAGATCCATATGAAAAACTACGAAAGTTATATTAATGTTAAATATTAAATAATTTAATTAAATGAAAACACATCGTTTCACAAAAATTATGTTTTATTAAACACTAGATGTACATCTCATTTACCATAACAGTACATTATAAACCTTTCTTAATATTGATGATGCAGGATCAGTTAAATTAGTATGGTTGTTAAGAAATTGGAGGAGCATTTGATAGTATTTTCTTCATAAAAGTAGTATGTATTATAATATAAGATAGTGTTATAAACTATACAATAAATATTATTCAGTATTGGAATACACAATGAATAACACAAATTTTGAGTAGAGAAAGATAAATATTTCTAATTACACATGTGTGAATTTGAATTTATCGGGAATATACAGAGTAATTATTTACATCTGATGGTGAAACATGGTCGCGTATTTTATATCATTCAGTAATTTAATTTGCTCTATAGCTAGACAATGAGGTGGATGCTAAGCATTAATTTGTACACACGTAATGTTATGATCGTCAGTGTAACATATATATTCAAGTCTAACACAAACTTTTTGATTTATTGAAACCCCAATAGAAATTATCACTATTTCGAGAAGAATAGTCATGTACCTCTACATATTCAAAGCCGCTGAAGTATGAGTACATTAACAGCTGTATACGCGCGTCTTTATCATCCACTTTAATGTGTTACTGTAATTCCAGCTACTTTTTTTATTTATACGTACATATATTGTGAATTATTACACTAATTATAAAACAAAATTAATTATAGATAGACAAACATTATACAGGTATATTGCAAACATGTAATGCTAAGATAATCAGAGTGATATATACATACATGTAAAGAAATTTATAATTTATTCAATCTCTTATTAAAAGAGTTATTAATATTTTTCAAATGAATACCTGACAGTGGTGGAAAACTGTTGAAATTTGGATAGATTAATAGTTACATATGCGAGCTTCAGAATAGCTTCTGAACATGTTGGGTTGTAATTTGGTA
Organism: Amphimallon solstitiale; assembly: GCA_963170755.1. NCBI lineage: Eukaryota > Metazoa > Arthropoda > Insecta > Coleoptera > Scarabaeidae > Amphimallon > Amphimallon solstitiale. The sequence goes on from OY720677.1 coordinate 70,224,208, forward strand.
TACAATAAAAGGCAGCGGGGAACTGAACCGCCTCCCAAAAAAAGGTATTTAATATTAAAATCGTCGATTCCCCATCACAGAAAAATAGTGTATCATACAAGGGAAAAAAGTATTAGATTTTAGCTCGAGGTAAGATAAATTACCGAGAGCTAAAATCTAATTTTTTCCATTGTATAATACACTATTTTCTGTGATGGGAAAACGACGATTTTAATATTAAATACCTTTTTTTGGGAGGCGGTTCAGTTCCCCGCTGCCTTTTATTGTATACCAAATTACAACCCAACATGTTCAGAAGCTATTCTGAAGCTCGCATATGTAACTATTAATCTATCCAAATTTCAACAGTTTTCCACCACTGTCAGGTATTCATTTGAAAAATATTAATAACTCTTTTAATAAGAGATTGAATAAATTATAAATTTCTTTACATGTATGTATATATCACTCTGATTATCTTAGCATTACATGTTTGCAATATACCTGTATAATGTTTGTCTATCTATAATTAATTTTGTTTTATAATTAGTGTAATAATTCACAATATATGTACGTATAAATAAAAAAAGTAGCTGGAATTACAGTAACACATTAAAGTGGATGATAAAGACGCGCGTATACAGCTGTTAATGTACTCATACTTCAGCGGCTTTGAATATGTAGAGGTACATGACTATTCTTCTCGAAATAGTGATAATTTCTATTGGGGTTTCAATAAATCAAAAAGTTTGTGTTAGACTTGAATATATATGTTACACTGACGATCATAACATTACGTGTGTACAAATTAATGCTTAGCATCCACCTCATTGTCTAGCTATAGAGCAAATTAAATTACTGAATGATATAAAATACGCGACCATGTTTCACCATCAGATGTAAATAATTACTCTGTATATTCCCGATAAATTCAAATTCACACATGTGTAATTAGAAATATTTATCTTTCTCTACTCAAAATTTGTGTTATTCATTGTGTATTCCAATACTGAATAATATTTATTGTATAGTTTATAACACTATCTTATATTATAATACATACTACTTTTATGAAGAAAATACTATCAAATGCTCCTCCAATTTCTTAACAACCATACTAATTTAACTGATCCTGCATCATCAATATTAAGAAAGGTTTATAATGTACTGTTATGGTAAATGAGATGTACATCTAGTGTTTAATAAAACATAATTTTTGTGAAACGATGTGTTTTCATTTAATTAAATTATTTAATATTTAACATTAATATAACTTTCGTAGTTTTTCATATGGATCTCCGTATATTTAACTAAAATACTCTTGTTTTATGAAATATTTTTACATCATTAGCATTTAATTTACTGGAATATTTTAATGATGTATCAAAGCTTATTAAAATGTCGATCATTGTTTTTATCATAATAATAAAACTAATGGAGAATGTATATGCATGCAAAATAATGCAACTATCTACAAAATAACGAATTATTTTAACCTTCTTATTATTTTTTATTTTAAAACTAAAATCATAGATAATATATACGAATTTTATATAAAGACAGATCTATCTGTACAGGTAGAAAGACGAAATTCCCGGACTCGCAACCCTCATTGGATACAGGTATGCGACCGAAAAAAATTAAGTGCATTCCTTAAAACACAGCCCGACCATGGGGACGGAATGCGCCCGCCGCTAATTGCCTCTGGCCGCATACGTATATATGTATATATATGTATGCGCGGGGAAAAAAAGGTCTTTCTCTTTATGCATCACTCCATTTGCGTGGGAATCTGACGCAGATGTGTATCTATATATACGTAGATCGGCATCTTTAATTTCATTATCTTCGAACAGTCAACATCGTTTTTAGTGCTTGTTTGTGTTTTACTACAAGGTATTTAGAAAGCCTAATTTATATAATATTAACTTGCAATATTTTACATTAGTTTTAAAATTTTATAGGACTTTTTAAAAATTGTTTTTTCTCAATTATAAGGTTATTTTTTAAATAATTTAATGGTATATATTTTATTAATATTTTATTAATATTTTATTTTTATATACAATTAATCCAGGGTGCTTCAAAGTATTTTATACGCATTTAGTAGCTTCTTTATATTGTTTTTCTTTCTTTTTTTTAATTTTTATAAGGTTTTAAAGGGTTTTATCAATAAATTTTCAATAATACAAGTATTTTTTAGTTAAATATACGCTGATCATAGTTTTTCTACTACTCTAAAATTTTATAGGACTTTTTAAAAATTGTTTTTATCAATTATAAGGCTGTTTTTAATAATTTAATGGTGTATATTTTATTAATATTTTATTGAATATTATTTTTATATACAATTATCCAGGGTGCTTCAAAGTATTTTATTTGTATTTAGTAGCTTCTTTATATTGTTTTTTTTTTTTCCTTTTTTTTAAATTTTTAGGTGCGTAAATTTATATTATTAAATTGATTATTTTATAAAGTTTTAAAGGGTTTTATCAATAAATTTTCAATAATACAAGTATTTTTTAGTTAAATATACGCTGATCATAGTTTTTCTACTACTCTAAAATTTTATAGGACTTTTAAAAATTGTTTTTTCTCAATTATAAGGTTATTTTTAATAATTTAATGGTGTAAATTTTATTGAATATTATTTTTATATACAATTAATCCAGGGGTGCTTCAAAGTATTTTTTGCATTTAGTGCTTTCTTTAAATTGTTTTTTAATGTTTAAGTGTGTAAATTTATATAATTAAGTTGATTATTTCATACGGTTCTTTAAAGGTTTTTCTCAATAATTTAAATAAATTCTGAACAATAAGAGTATTTTTAGTTAAATATACGGGTATCAGTCAAAGTTTATGTATTAAAATATTATTTTTATATATGTAGGTCTATAATTAGTATTTTATAGCAATTCATATACGAGGAGCTTTTCAAATAAATTAGCAATTTAGATATATTAAAAATTAGGTTTCAATAGCTTTTTATTCTTTTAAATTTATTATATTAATTATTTTTAATTTGTTTTTCATAGAATGAATTGCATCATATGTGGCAACTCCTTCAGCCGGCGGGATAGTTTGAAGCGGCATGTGAATACCCTCCACCGCAATTTTGTTTGCTGTATTTGTAGGGAGGGTGTGGATACATGTGAGCATGTTGCCGGACCGCCTAAGAAGAGGGTTAAAGTAGATGTTGCACCACCCACAAGTTCTAATGGACCTGTGGATGCTTTCTAAAGATAGATCATTAGTTTATATTAAATGTATGAAGAAAAAACTTTACTACATATTGAAAGCCTGGTGTCCGTTTAGGCTTAGTCATGAGTCTATCTAATCATATAATCTTGTAACAAAATTTCTGGTGATATAAGCAGTGTATAAAATTCAATCTTCATTTAATGTAGTGCATATATAAATTTTGTATTCATTTAATGTGAGACTTCTGCTAAATTTTTTATTAAGAGTGTAGAGTGATATTAATATTCATGAATTTGATGTATCAACTTTTTGAATGGTTGGTTGAGCTGAAAATCATAATTTTTTAGTGTCTCTGAGGTGGTTTTATGAAGCATCTAAATTTCAGATTAAAAGCTAATCGCGAGGCTTATTTCTTGTAATGATAGTACAAAAACATGAACTGTAAAAGATAGCATATATTTTATCCGTTGTGAGACTTAGTATGTTTTCTTTCTCGCCCTTTTTTAAATATTATAAGAAAGTTAACTAAATCAATTTAAGAATTTATGTTATTCAAAAATTGAGATTAAACAGGGAAATCTGTTGTAAATGGGGAAATTAATAATAATTTTTTGCCCTTAAATATTGATAAATAGTGGGCTATCTGTTGTAAATGGAAATAAATAATAATTTTTGTCTTAAATAGTAGGCTTACCAAACATGATTTTTCAAATGTTTTAAGTGCTACTATTTCTTAGTCGATCGAATGCTGCTTTTACTCTACAAATATATACAAAAAGAATGGTTTCACCTATCCGGCTATATAAACAAACAAAATATGCGTATTTGGTCTTCGGAGAATTCTCATGAGTTTATTCAATCGCCTCTCCATCCGCAGAAAATTGGTGTTTGGCTAGCGGTTTCTAGAAGGTGTATATTTGGACCTGTGTTTTTTGAAGGATCGATAAATGCTGAGAGATATCGTAATAATTTACTTGAACCGTTTTTACAAAATCTTCATGATGACGAACTTTTACATGGGTATTTCCAACAGGACAATGCAACAGCTCACAAAACATGGGAAAGTATGGCTCGAATTCGGTTAGAACGTTAATGCTGTCTTTATATTAGTTTTTTCGTTTCGTTCTTTTATGATGTATAAACATTGTTATTTTTTAAATGTATAGGAAGTGGTATTTGCTATGTGTACAATGTGTTTCAAAATTAGTTTTTATTAGGCATAAACTATGTTTTTGTGTAAAAACCTCTAAATTTCATATTAAAAGCCGCTCGTCAATCATATTTCTTCTAATGATAGTACAACTCACGAACTGTAAAAGATAGACTCATTTTATGAATTTATGTTAATTCAAATTGATATTAAGCAGGGGTATCTGTAGATGGAAAATTAATAATAATTTTTGTCTTAAATATTGATATATAGTGGGCTTACCAAACATGATTTTTCAAATGTTTTAAGTGTATTGCATGGATTTTTATGTAATTTCAAAGGAAATGTAATACAT
>OY720677.1:70861092-71313582 GCA_963170755.1 Amphimallon solstitiale
ATATCATCAAGACAAAGAAGATAGAACCGGGCGACCTGCTAGTAAGTTTCGATGTGGTTTCACTTTTCACACAAGTACCCACGGACGAAGCAATCGCAATTATACAAGAAAAACACAAACCACCCGAACACATCACACGGCTTATCAAACACTGCATAGACAACACGTACTTCATATACGATGGACAACGCTATCGACAAATACAGGTGCGCCGATGGGTTCCCCGCTATCCCCAGTTCTGGCTAACCTATTCATGGAGGACCTGGAAACAAGAGCACTAAACACCGCTCCATTGAAACCCAGTCTCTGGCTGAGATACGTGGACGACACGTTCGTCGTATGGCCACACGGTGAATTAGAACTCAAAGTTCACCGTGGAAATAGAGAGTAACGGTCAGTTACCTTTCTTGGACGTCCTAGTGAATAAGAAGAACGACGGGCATCTAGGCCACACAGTTTACCGAAAGAAAACACACACTAATAGATACCTCAACGCACAATCACACCACCACCCGGCACAACTAAACGCTATAATGTGAACGCTAGCGACAAGGTCACTGGAACTTACAGACGCTGAACATTTACAGACAGAAATGAAAACACTCCGAACAGCTCTAACACAAAATGGTTTCAAAAACAGTCACATTACACGCACACTAAATCAAATTAGGACGAAAGCAAAGAAACAAGAAACGGACAAGAAATACAACAACACGGCATTTCTCCCTTACATCAAAGGAACAACGGACCGAATTGGACGAATTCTAGACAAACACAACATAAAAGTCGTTTATACCACAGACAGAAAAATACAACAACTCATCAAAAACCCCAAGGACAAAATACAGCTGGAAGACCAGGGCATATATGAAATACCGTGCCGTTCGTGCGACAGTACATACATCGGACAAACAAACAGAAGAATCAGCGCTCGCACAGAAGAACATAAAAACGCAGTTCGACACAAGGATACAACGTCATCTCTAGCACAACATACAATATCAACAGGCCATAACATAGATTTCGACAGAACAAGAATTATCGCTAAATAGGAACATTTTCAGACCCGTATAATACGAGAAGCCATAGAGATAGAGAAACGCCCTAATAGCCTAAACAAAAGAGATGACGGACGAAGACTTCCAAACACATGGAAAACGGCCATCAAACACACACAGTCCAGAAACTCAGAGACACACACGGACCGAAGGTTCAACACCACACATGTTACCTTTCAGCTTATAGGAATTACTCAAGATAAGGTTATTCGAATTACCTGAGCTCTTATAGCTGTAGTACTCTAATACGGGGAGACGTGGCGTCCTTCCTTCAGGATGGCACTACACTTATTCACTGGGTGTTCCAGGATAGGGCTTATATTAGTGTCGGGGTTAATGAAAGAGTTGTTTCAAACCACATGAATTTATTACCACAACTCGGTCACTAATAACAATAGCCACGCAGGACTATACAGAAATGGCTTAAGGCAACACTAAATATTAAGATATATACATAGATTGAAATTATATACACTGTCTACTGAGACACCTTGACCAAAGGGCTAATGATCCCACACACAGGGGGATAAGAAAAAGGGGGTGGTCGCTAGATACTGGCAGTTTAATAATAGAGAGAGATATTTGAGACACTCAGTTGGGGTTCTAGGGGATAAGGCTCCCTTCGGGGTACCTAGTCAATTAACGCCTAGAATGGGTAAGGCTGCCTTCGGGTACCAAACCAACTAACTACTTCTGAGTGACGTGACGGGGCTATCTTGAGATTGCCAACCGTGCAAGCTTAGGAATCAGTTCAGTACTTACGGTTGTAACAATGGGTACGATGTGAGGTCACTTTAGCCACACGTCACCAGTCACTGGGATGGTGTATCGGCACAGGTCTGACACTTGAATAACGATCCGTGGTCTGGATCTTTGTTGAAGCACTAAGTGGCACTCACAACTTCAACAACCTCTCGTATTTGGTTGGGTCACTTTGTTCAACAACCTCTCTTTGGTTGGGTCACTTTGTTCAACAACCTCTCTTTGGTTGGGTCACTTTGTTCACAGCCTCACTAACAGGTCACGAATGCTCCTTGGATGTTGGTTGAAGCACGCAACTGCTGTTGATTCGGACTCTTGGTCCTCCTCGTAAGTGTTCGGCTTATCCCTTTTAGGTCCTTCCTCGTCTTCGGGTATCTTCGGGTCACCTCGGAAACGTTCGGGTTTGCTTCGTCTCGTTCGTAGAAGCCTTTCCACGCCTTCGGGTATCTTCGGGTCACCTCGGAAACGTTCGGGTTTGCTTCGTCTCGTTCGTAGAAGCCTTCCTACGCCTTCGGGTATCTTCGGGTCACCTCGGAAACGTTCGGGTTTGCTTCGTCTCGTTCGTAGAAGCCTTCCTACGCCTTCGGGTATCTTCGGGTCACCTCGGAAACGCTCGGGTTTGCTTCGGCTGCGTTCGGCTTGCTCGTAGAAGTCGTCCTACGTCTTTAGTTCTCCTCGGGTATGTTCGGCTTTGCCTCGGAAACGCTCGGGTTTGCTTCGAGTCGCTTCGGCTTGCTCGTAGAAGTCGTCCTACGTCTTTAGTTCTCCTCGGGTATGTTCGGCTTTGCCTCGGAAACGCTCGGGTTTGCTTCGAGTCGCTTCGTCTTGCTCGTAGAAGTCGTCCTACGTCTTTAGTTCTCCTCGGGTATGTTCGGCTTTGCCTCGGAAACGCTCGGGTTTGCTTCGAGTCGCTTCGGCTTGCTCGTGGGAGTCGTCCTACGTCTTTAGTTCTCCTCGGGTATGTTCGGCTTTGCCTCGGAAACGCTCGGGTTTGCTTCGAGTCGCTTCGTGGAGGACTTTCTGCGCCTTCGGGTATCTTCTGAAACGATTGAATACGTTTCAGAGATCTTCAGGAAACTTTTTCCCGGCGTCGACTTTCGTCGGATGCGTTATGAGCTTGCTCGATAAGGTTCGGCTCGCTCGTAGAAACGTTGTATCAGCTCTGAAGTCACTTTGGCGAAAGTTCGGTTCTCTCCAGAGAAGGGGCTGTTGTCGCTCTAAGTCTTAGAGGCGACTAGATACTCATCAATAAAATTCTTAGCTTTTATAACATTTTCAACGACGTAAACAAATGACGCGGTTGCAGGTGTTCTTTCAAAAGACGCATTCTATTCGTCAGAATAACGACTCTTTTGATTGGCAGAAGCCCTTGCTTCTCGTGTAAAATATTTTCCACTTGATAAATTTTCGAACAAAATTAGTGGGTGGAGCCTGTGAGTTGTATTCAATTAATTTCCACTTAATGCATTGGTGAAAATTTGGTAGGTGGAGCCTGTGCGCGGTAAGTTCATCATTGGTCACAATAACGACTGTTTGGGTTGGTTAAAGATTTTCAGTATTATTATATTTATTAATACTGTTAGAAATATATGGGAATTTATGGGAAATGTGCATCGTCTGGTATGTTTGTTTATAACAATCTCATCCACGGATCGAAATGATTTTTAAGTCCGCACAATCTTAGTAAATATTAATTACAACAATATAGAATGTTTATTAGCTCAAATTTATCGCAAGCACGTCGTTTAATTCGTTTCCAGGAGACGGCAAAGGTAACACACAACCTGATTCGCCAGCCGATACCCCTACCGCCGGCCCCACCACAAGAGCTATGACTCGCAGACTCCAGCAAGACATACAAATATGCCCACCGCACACGGCTTGTCTCACTGAACGTTCACATTCTGTCTTCGACCTCTGACGAGAGCAGACGTGATTTTTCTACAGCTGCGAGATCTTCAGATTTCATCCGACTAGGCGAACAGATCACTACATGTGATTAACGGATTTTCATCCGATAGAGGGCAAATAAAAACACTTGTTGTTTTATTTTGTTTTACCTAACCGATTTTATTTGATTTGCGTATGCATTTCATATAAAATCAACCTCTGCTTGTGTGTTACAGGAACAGGCGCTAGCGCTCGCTAGTGCCCTTCAAGGGCATGGCTACGGGCGGACCCCCCCAGGACCGCCCGGGCGGGGATACGCAAGTCGGGATGGCAGCGCAAGGTTTGTTGCGCCAACCCCGGCTTATGTATCCTCTCAGCCCCTCCGTTCAGGCGATCATCGAGCAAGAACAGGCGAACCTTCGGGCGGCCATCACGGGCTCCCTCCCCTCACTGGAAGAGCCTGACAACGGCATGGATACCCAGGACATCACCCCTCCACAGGACGCGGACGGCGAATGGATCACCGCCAAGCGCCCGAAGCGGGGTCATACGGAGACCCCTAACGTTCCATCGGTCATCGAGACAGGTAACGTTTTTGCTCCGCTCGGACAATCAGACGTCCAGGCAGCGCAAAATCCTAACCCTACTGCCACCCCTCGTGACGACGAGGACCCTCCGACTCCTGCGAGCCGCATTAAATAAATATAAACACCAAATTTAGAAAATATGGATATTTATAGTGGTTCATAATTTAGTGGGGACTCAGAAAATTAAATTTTTATGTTGATTTTTGGTTTGTACGAGCAAAAATTGATAAAAAACATGGTTTTTGATATAAATGTGTTAAAATAATGACAACTATGAGTAGAATTTATGTAAAATGTGCTGTAAAATCGATAAATATTTCTGAATTTGTGCGTTCAAAATTATGTGGTCTGAAACCGGCATAATATAGACTACTTATGAGTTATAATAATAAAACGAAGGATATTTTTCAAAAGCATTTGGGTATATTATCTGTTGAACTAAGCAAATAGAAATAAATTTAGTAAAGGTCACCTTGTTATTTAAATTATTTTAGGAAGCTAACCCGGTTCGTTTTATAATCCAGAATATATTATGGAAGTGGAGGAAATAATGTAAATAAGAAATTATACAATGAGCAGCATTCAAACAAATATAAATATTCTGTGGAGATATTTATTTAGTGTGTTTTGAAGACCAGACATCCATACAATTAGAATGTGACTATCGACAGATACGCGCAGCGTTTTTAAACTCACACCGGTCATTCCTAAAGAAAGTAATACGATAGGAATAAAAGTGTTACTTCCGCTTTAAATTTTGTTTTTTTTATATATAATTATTGTTCCATATCACACTATAAATGCTCTTATACTTTTAATACATGCTTCTGGAATTCCAAACTTGGAAGATATTCACAAAAACCTATTACTTTCTTATACGTAGTATAAGGAAGTATTGTGATGATGAAAATTTTCGACCTCGAGATTTTTGCAGATGTCCACGTTTTGAGGTCCCCTGATACCAAAAAAGTGGTTTTTAAAAAATGTCTGTGTGTCTGTGTGTGTGTCTGTGACCACGATAGCGGTCAAACCGCTGTAGATATCAATTCCAAATTTTGTATTTACGAATATAATCTCCCTCTTGAGAACTGATTAGATTTTGAGCAGAATCGGCAGACCGGAAGTAGTAGTTTACTTCAGTGAAAAAATCGAATTTTGCAAATATTTCGTCAATTACTAAGTTTAAACTAATTTATAAAGAATTCAAATGTACTCAAAATTAAATTTGAGAAAAATTGTTTTGATAAAGTTATTCGAAATTCCTACCGGAAGTAGGTCTTTTACTCTTATCGAAAATCAATTTTTTGCGAATATCTCGCAAGTCATGCTTTCTAGGCAGGTACATTACAAGTATTAAAGTATTTAGAACAAGGCTGCTCAACCATAGGCCCGCGGGCCACATAGTTGCCCGCGGATGCATTTTGAATGGCCCGCGCAGGCAAGCTTCCCGCCAAGTTGCAACTATTGAAATCCCCGCCCGCCCGGTGACTCAGATCATTCTTCTACGTCTCTACGATAAACAATACAATAGCGATAGCCAGTGCACGTGCGTCTGTAAGGTGGAGTACCTACATATTTCACTGAAAAATTGAATTGTGTGAAGTGTATACATTGGGGTACGAGGTATGTTATTCATTTATTAATCAAATATGTTTTCATTAGATAGTGTACGACGCGACGTACGTACTTATTCGGGACGGAAGGTTAAAAATGTTGTTTTGTTTCAGTATGTCTCATGGTAAAGTAAGTACGTCGAAATCGACAATATCCACCCGTACTTTTCATGATGAATGGGAAAGTAAATATTGTTTTGTTGGAAGCAAGGCACAGAAACCCGTATGTTTACTTTGCTTCACTACGGTAGCTGTTGCAAAAAAATATAATTTAGAAAGGCATTATAGGCAAAACCATCCCAATTTTGATAAAGACCACCCTGTTGGTAGTAGTATCAGAGATGATTATTTATTGAAAATGAAACGGGAATTATTTAATCAACAGAAAATGTTTGTTAAAATGCACAACGAGTTCGAATCCATGGTCAAAGCCTCTTACGAAATTTCTTTGCTTTTAGCAAAAAAGAAGAAACCTTTTTCTGATGGAGAAATTGTGAAAGAGGCTTTGACAATCTTTGCGCAAAATTGTGATGATAAAAATGTTAAAGCTCAAGCCGATGGTGTTTCACTCTCACGACACACTGTTACGAGACGGGTGGAGGAGATGGCGGTTGATATCAGCGGTCAGATTCAAGAAAACTTAACAAAGTGCAAATATTTTTCATTGGCGTTAGATGAAACTTGCGATTTAAGTGGCAGTTCTCAGTTGGCGATTTTTGTGCAATGTGTTGATGAAAATTGGAATGTATTGCAAGATTTATTAGAATTCTGTCAGTTAGAAACAACAACCCAAGGAAAAGACATATTTTTGAAAATTAAACATGCATTGAAAAAAGGGGTTTATCGTGGGATAAAATGATATCTATTTGCACTGATGGTGCACCTGCAATGACAGGGAAAAACAACGGTTGCGTAGCTTTGTTGCAGAATTTCTTGGGTCGCACAATATTTACGTATCATTGCATTATCCACCAGGAAGCCTTATGTGCAAAGGATATGAAGTTGGATGATGTTATGGATCCAGTAGTACGTTGCATAAATTACATACGTGCGAAAGCTCTTCACAGGCGTCAATTTAGGGTTTTATTTGAAGAAGAAATCAACGAATATGGAGAGTTACAACTGTATTGCGCTGTGCGATGGCTATCAAGAGGCAACATGTTGAAACACTTCTTCAACTTGAGAGAACAAGTGTTGGAGTTTTTAGTAAATAAAAAGGCGTTACCTTTGGAAACTGATTTACTGAAGAATACGTCGTGGTTAAGTGATCTTGCATTTCTTGTTGACATTACGAATTACCTCAATATTTTGAACCTCAAATTGCAAGGCAAACACTGTTCACTTCCAATTATGTTCAATTTAATAAGCGGCTTTAAAACTAAATTAAATCTTTTTTTAATTAATTTAGCCAGAGAAAATATCGATCTATTTCCAACACTCACAGGTTTGAAAAAGAAGCTTAATATCGCCAATATTGATTATTCTAAGTACGAATTGAAAATCAGATGCTTATTACAGTCATTTGAAAACAGATTTCTGGACTTTGAGAGTAAAAAACAAAATATGCAAATTTTTATAAATCCCTTTATAATCAGTTTAACTGAAATGATTAGTTATCCTGGCAATATTCAGTTGGAACTTACCGAACTGCAAAATCATTGTACATTAAAAAACCTTTTTCTGGAAAAAATATCTTCGAAAGCACAAAACTCGTCAGAAGAATTTGCAGATTTCTGGAAATTGGTACCAAAAGAAGACTTTCCTGCAATAACGGACCTGGCCTTACAGTTCTTATGTAGTTTCGGATCAACATATGTGTGTGAAAAGGTTTTTTCGGATCTTAATTACATTAAAAATAAATACCGCACGTCACTAACGGAGCAACATATTTCTGACTTGGTATTACTGTCCACAACTAATTTAAATCCAGATATAAGAAAATTAATTACTGTGACTTACATATATATCTATACGTAAAACGTATATGCATATATATGCATGTGTTTGAGATACACACATACATTAAGTGCTATTGTCGACAATCGAACGCACAGACACCGGTGTTTCGACCTATGAGGTCTCATCAGTGTGCGTGGAGATTCTCAACAATAGCTTCAAGACTTAAATCACTGCTTATGTCATTTTAGCGTGTTAAATGCAGTGAGAGTATCACAGCGACATCTAACACCCAAAAGATGACACAGAACAAAGCGATGGCTTCTGACGGCATGTTCTGCTATACAGAGGCCTGTATGTTAATAGTGTATCTCATGTAATAGAGCCTTAGGTGGCGTCACCGATCATAACGAAAATGAAAAGTGTGAACACATGGATGTTAAAACTAACATCAAGCAGTAAATAATTACTGTGACTTACATATATATCTATACGTAAAACGTATATGCATATATATGCATGTGTTTGAGATACACACATACATTAAGTGCTATTGTCGACAATCGAACGCACAGACACCGGTGTTTCGACCTATGAGGTCTCATCAGTGTGCGTGGAGATTCTCGACAATAGCTTCAAGACTTAAATCACTGCTTATGTCATTTTAGCGTGTTAAATGCAGTGAGAGTATCACAGCGACATCTAACACCCAAAAGATGACACAGAACAAAGCGATGGCTTCTGACGGCATGTTCTGCTATACAGAGGCCTGTATGTTAATAGTGTATCTCATGTAATAGAGCCTTAGGTGGCGTCACCGATCATAACGAAAATGAAAAGTGTGAACACATGGATGTTAAAACTAACATCAAGCAGTAAATAATTACTGTGACTTACATATATATCTATACGTAAAACGTATATGCATATATATGCATGTGTTTGAGATACACACATACATTAAGTGCTATTGTCGACAATCGAACGCACAGACACCGGTGTTTCGACCTATGAGGTCTCATCAGTGTGCGTGGAGATTCTCGACAATAGCTTCAAGACTTAAATCACTGCTTATGTCATTTTAGCGTGTTAAATGCAGTGAGAGTATCACAGCGACATCTAACACCCAAAAGATGACACAGAACAAAGCGATGGCTTCTGACGGCATGTTCTGCTATACAGAGGCCTGTATGTTAATAGTGTATCTCATGTAATAGAGCCTTAGGTGGCGTCACCGATCATAACGAAAATGAAAAGTGTGAACACATGGATGTTAAAACTAACATCAAGCAGTAAATAATTACTGTGACTTACATATATATCTATACGTAAAACGTATATGCATATATTGTCGAGAATCTCCACGCACACTGATGAGACCTCATAGGTCGAAACACCGGTGTCTGTGCGTTCGATTGTCGACAATAGCACTTAATGTATGTGTGTATCTCAAACACATGCATATATATGCATATACGTTTTACGTATAGATATATATGTAAGTCACAGTAATTATTTACTGCTTGATGTTAGTTTTAACATCCATGTGTTCACACTTTTCATTTTCGTTATGATCGGTGACGCCACCTAAGGCTCTATTACATGAGATACACTATTAACATACAGGCCTCTGTATAGCAGAACATGCCGTCAGAAGCCATCGCTTTGTTCTGTGTCATCTTTTGGGTGTTAGATGTCGCTGTGATACTCTCACTGCATTTAACACGCTAAAATGACATAAGCAGTGATTTAAGTCTTGAAGCTATTGTCGAGAATCTCCACGCACACTGATGAGACCTCATAGGTCGAAACACCGGTGTCTGTGCGTTCGATTGTCGACAATAGCACTTAATGTATGTGTGTATCTCAAACACATGCATATATATGCATATACGTTTTACGTATAGATATATATGTAAGTCACAGTAATTATTTACTGCTTGATGTTAGTTTTAACATCCATGTGTTCACACTTTTCATTTTCGTTATGATCGGTGACGCCACCTAAGGCTCTATTACATGAGATACACTATTAACATACAGGCCTCTGTATAGCAGAACATGCCGTCAGAAGCCATCGCTTTGTTCTGTGTCATCTTTTGGGTGTTAGATGTCGCTGTGATACTCTCACTGCATTTAACACGCTAAAATGACATAAGCAGTGATTTAAGTCTTGAAGCTATTGTCGAGAATCTCCACGCACACTGATGAGACCTCATAGGTCGAAACACCGGTGTCTGTGCGTTCGATTGTCGACAATAGCACTTAATGTATGTGTGTATCTCAAACACATGCATATATATGCATATACGTTTTACGTATAGATATATATGTAAGTCACAGTAATTATTTACTGCTTGATGTTAGTTTTAACATCCATGTGTTCACACTTTTCATTTTCGATAAGAAAATTAGTTCAACAAAAACATTGTCAAAAATCTCATTAACAAGTTTTATTAAATATTTAGTTAGCAAAAGACGCTATTTGTTTTATATTTCAATAAACACCAAATTTTGTAATGCTGGATATTTTTATTGCATAAGTCTTATTAAAATTATGAATTTTTGGCGGATCATTGACGACTTAATTTTATTAGTTAATAAGCCGTTATTGGCCCGCCAAAAATTTCTGAATCATCCGTTTGGCCCAACTGTTAAAAAACTTGAGCAGCCTTGATTTAGAACATACTTTTAAATATCTTTTGTATAAAAAAAATTTCAAAATTCAGACCGGAAGTACCACTTTTACTCTTATCGAATAGCGATTTTTTGCAAATATGTCGTAAACTAGCTAATACGGCAGGCCTTGAAGGCCCGCTATCGCCTCTTATTCCGCTTACAGTTGAGGTACCGCTCCCCCTTATTCTTCTAAATTTACTGCGGATTTTGTCTTTATTGCGTTTCAGTTTTTGAAACACTATATAATTCTGATATATAGCGAATAACTAAATATAATTGTGTTTTAGATGTTCAATATCGCTTAGTTGTTTTTATACACCCCTGTATATAGTTTACAACTATGCAATATTTTATTCAGAATGCTTATCGGATGAAATGATTAATAATAGATTTAGTGATAATAGCAGTTTTTAAATTGAAAATGTTTAACGGCTGTCCATGAAATAAGATGTATTTTATCGTTTAAAGTTATATTGACATTTTTCACATACTTTTCCTGTGCCTCACAGACGGTAGTTTTCACTCTATTTATAATTTTTCTACTATTATTGGCTTTTGTGCCTTGACTTGCCGATGATTTATTTCACGTTTGCCTAATTTATCTATAGTTTGAATTTTGTTTGTGGGTATAAAATTAGAATAATCTCGAAATCTGTGTTTTTTGCATGAGTTGGAAAATGTGGTTTGATAGTTTTTGTTAATAGTGTTTCAGTCTATATACATATGTCGATTCCATTGGTCTTTTTGGTTTAAATGAAAATTCATTAGAATTTAAAAAAAACCCATTTTATTTTATACAAACTTGTAGATAGCTTTATTAGAATTATGTTTTGTTGACGCGAATGTATACTTTTAAATAATTCATTTAATTATTGTTCTATAACAAATAATATTTATTTCATTGGCATTTTTTATAATGATTTCCATTCCTATACTTTTATAATTTGCAGTGTTTCTTTGTGGTAAATTGTATTACAACTGTCAGTTATATATGATGCTTAATAATGTTGGTAAAGCCTTGTTCACACTGTACATAATTATTTTCTTTTGCATTGTACACCTACAATTTAAGGAATATATAGATATAATATATGTATTATGGTAATATTGATTACTTATTGTTATATTCGAAAATACTGTAAAACATCCTAATAGAATTTCTATTTTGAATTATTGTAATTGACGATGTCGCGAGACGTTCATTTTCATCAATGATAATTAAACAATCTTTTTTGAATACGTATGATATTAGTTCTCAATTTGCCTGACACAGTAACAACATGATTAAGTGCTTGTTTAATCTGGTAGGAATATATTTTAGTTTCTTTTTTCTATTACAATATCTTATAATATTTTGAAGTATTTTTACAACTTAATTCATGGACGAAAAAAATGAGTAGAAAGTATTTATAAACAAATAAGGAATCGAATTTATAAATGTCTTACCTATATACTATTATCATTGGGCCAATTGTTATATATTGCAATATTTATTGTGTTGAATGTTTGTGAGCTAATAATGCTTCAATCTTTTCGAGCTTGAATTCGCCTTTTTCGCGTCCGCTCTCAGCTTTTTACAGTTTCCTGTAAAACGCGATCACTCTCGTGGTGGTTTTTAGAATGTAAGATTTTATAGACTTGTGGCACATTCTGTATATACATATATTTTGTAAAGCCAATTGTATATTTCATTCAGAATTCTTCTAGAATTTTTTTTTACACAAACTGTTACACAATGAAGAGCGAGAAAGATAATTTAATGTTAAACATAAGAATGATGTTAAAGTATCCGATGAAACAATATGCTCAATAAGTGCATCATTTTTATTGAGACCATCGGGATAATACGCTATTGAAATAACAGTGGAAAAATTTAGTATATTAACAAAAAGTATGTCAATTGCTCAGAAACAATTTAAGACAGGTATGCACAATATTAATAAAAAAGAACCTAATAATCAGTTTGACACTGAGATATTTTCACCCAAATTATTTGAAGTGGAAGAGCGCTTTCATTATGAAATTTTGGTCAGCATAATTGAAATATTCGTCTGTCACATACTCAAAATTAGTTCGCACGCCAATTAAAAATGAAGGACTTGTATTGAAGAACATTTTAAATATTCAATGAATTACATATATACTACTCGCCCGCTATCGCGGGCTCGTCATTTTAATTGACATACTCAAATATACGTAGTATTTCCATAGTGTTTAATATGTTTACAACAAATTTTGTTTGGTAAATGGGCGTCGCTTTCAAACATTCTTATAGAATGCTAATGAATGCTGATGAACTTCGAACATATAGCTCGCAAACATATGTATGCGAATGGGTAAAGTAAATTTAATTTATAAAGTATGTTACTTTCTTACTACCTTTTCAAAGTCCACTATCATTAATAAAAAAGCAGAGTATATTTTATCTAAAATTATTCTCCTGCTGTTTTTGACACAAATCGGTACACACTCAAGAGCGAGAAAGGTAATTTAATATTAATCATAAGCCATGTTAAAGTATCCAAAGACACAATGAGCTCAAAAAGCGCAACATTTTTATTAAAACAGTTTACAATACTATTTTGATGTAAAGTGTGACCCTTTTGAAATCCACTATCATTAATAAAGGAGCACAAAATAATAATAAAAGTAAGAAACCCATGTTTTAAATTTAAGCCCTTTTCATGCGCCTTTTCTGTAAACAGCGCTTTCTAGAATGTCCACTTTTATAAATTTTTGAAGCACCCCTGTATATACATATATTTTGTTAAGCCAATAAGATATTTTATTTAAAATTCTTCTCGAACTGTTTTTAACACAAACCGGTACACACTCAAGAGCGAGAAAGGTAATTTAATGTTAAACATAAGTCGTGTTAAAGTATGCAAAGACACAATGAGATTAAAAAGCGCAACATTTTTATTAAGGCAGTGTACAATATTATTTTGATGTGAAAGTGTAAAAGCCTGTCAACCTTTTTGAAATCCACTATAGTTAATAAAAGGCGATCACTGGCATGACGCTTTTTAGAATATACACTTTTATAAACTTTTGAAACACCCCTGTATATACATATATTTTGTTAAGCCAATAGGATATTTTATTTAAAAATCTTCTCGAGCTGTTTTTGACACAAACCGGTACACACTCAAGAGCGAGAGAGCTAATTTAATGTTAAACATAAGTCGTGTTAAGGTATCCAAAGACACAATGAGATCAAAAAACCCAACATGTTCATTAAGACAGTTTACAATACTATTTTGATGTGAAAGTGTAAAAGCCCGTCAACCTTTTCAAAATCCACTATCATTAATAAAGGAGCACGAAATAATAATAAAAGTAAAAAGCCCGAGTTTTAAATTGAAGCCCTATTGAAACGCCTTTCCTGTAAAAAGCGATCACTGGCATGACGCTTTTTAGAATGTCCACTTTTTAAGCACCCCTTCATATATTTTGTTGATCCAATGGTATATTTTATTTAAAATTCTTCTCGAACTGTTTCTTACACAAACTGGTACACACTCAAGAGCGGGGAAGGTAACTTAATGTTAAACATAAGTCATGTTAAAGTATCGAAAGAAACAATGAGCTCAATGAGCGCAACATTTTCATTGAGACAGTGTACAATACGATTCTGATGTTTGCGAATCTACTATCATTAAGAAAAAATGAAGTATTAAATTTAAGCCCTGTTCAATCACGTTTCGAAGAATCGCCAAATTGAAGACGTAATAAGCGAGCACAAACACCCCCGTATCCAAAAATCCACAAACATTCATCAATTTTCAAACAATCTTCCGCCATTTTGTTTTTTTTTGAAATTTTGACTTTGGAATCGTGATCGGCGACCCCCAAAACCCCCGTATCTAAAATTTTACATTCATACGTCAATTTTCAAAAAATCTTTCGCCATTTTGTTTTCTTTTGACATTTTGACTTTGGAAACGTGATCGGCGACCCCCAAAACCCCCGTATCTGAAATTTTACATTCATACGTCAATTTTCAAAAAATCTTCCGCCATTTTTTTTTCTTGACATTTCGACTTTGGAATCGTGATCGGCCACCCCCAAAACCCCCGTATCTAAAATTTTACATTCATACGTCAATTTCCAAAAAATCTTCCGCCATTTTATTTTTTTTGACATTTTGATTTTGGAATCGTGATCGGCGACTCCCAAAACTCCCGTATCTAAAATTTTACATTCATACGTCAATTTTCAAAAAATCTTCCGCCCTTTCGTTTTCTTTTGACATTTCGACTTTGGAATCGTGATCGGCGACCCCAAAAACCCTCGTATCTAAAATTTCACATTCATACGTCAATTTTCAAAAAATCTTCCGCCATTTTGTTTTTTTTTGACATTTCGACTTTGGAATCGTGATCGGCGACCCCCAAAACCCCCGTATCTAAAATTTCACATTGACACGTCAATTTTCAAAAAAATCTTCCGCCATTTTGCTTTTTTTGACATTTTGACTTTGGAATCGTGATCGACGACCCCCAAAACCCCCGTATCTAAAATTTCACATTCATACGTCAATTTTCAAAAAAATCTTCCGCCAATTTGTTTTTTTCGACATTTTGACTTTGGAATCGTGATCGGCGACCCCCAAAACCCCGTATCTAAAATTTTGAATTCATACGTCAATTTTCAAAAAATCTTCCGCCATTTTGTTTTTTTTTAACATTTTGACTTTGGAATCGTGATCGACCACCCCCAAAACCCTCGTATCTAAAATTTTACATTCATACGTCAATTTCCAAAAAATCTTCCGCCATTTTGTTTTTTTTGACATTTTGACTTTGGAATCGTGATCGGCGACCCCCAAACCCCCGTATCTAAAATTTCATATTTATGCGTCAATTGTCAAAAAAAATTCCGCCATTTTGTTTTTTTTTGACATTTTAACTTTGGAATCGTGATCGGCAACCCCCAAAACCCCCGTATCTAAAATTTTACATTCATACGTCAATTGTCAAAAAATCTTTCGCCATTTTGTTTTCTTTTGACATTTTGACTTTGGAAACGTGATCGGCGGCCCCCAAACCCCCCGTATCTAAAATTTTACATTCATACGTCAATTTTCAAAAAATTCACCCGCCATTGTGTTTTTTATGACATTTTGATTTTGGATTTGTGATCGGCGACTTAAGGCACCCTCGTATCTAAAATTTCACATTTATACGTCAATTTTCAAAAAATCCTTCGGCAATTTTGTTTTTTTTGACATTTTGACTTTGGAATCGTGATCGGCCACCCCCAAAACCCCCGTATATAAAATTTTACATTCATATGTTAATTTTCAAAAAAATCACCTGCCATTGTGTTTTTTATGACATTTTGACTTTGGAATCGTGATCGGCGACCCCCAAAACCCCCGTATCTAAAATTTCACATTCATACGTCAATTTTCAAAAAAATCTTCCATTTTGTTTTTTTTTTGACATTTTGACTTTGGAATCGTGATCGGCCACCCCCAAAACCCCCGTATCTAAAATTTTACATTCATACGTCAATTTTCAGAAAATTCTTACGCCATTTTGTTTTTTTATGACATTTTGATTTTGGATTTGTGATCGGCGACTTAAGGCACCCTCGTATCTAAAATTTCACATTTATACGTCAATTTTCAAAAAATCCTTCGGCAATTTTGTTTTTTTGACATTTTGACTTTGGAATCGTGATCGGTCACCCCCAAAACCCCCGTATATAAAATTTTACATTCATACCTTAATTTTCAAAAAAATCACCTGCCATTGTGTTTTTTATGACATTTTGATTTTGGAATCGTGATCGGCGACCCCCAAAACTCCCGTATCTAAAATTTTACATTCATACATCAATTATTGGTTTTTGTGCCTTGACTTGCCGATGATTTATTTCACGTTTGCCTAATTTATCTATAGTTTGTGGGTATAAAATTAGAATAATCTCGAAATCTGTGTTTTTTGCATCAGTTGGAAAATGTGGTTTGATAGTTTTTGTTAATAGTGTTTCAGTCTATATACATATGTCGATTCCATTGGTCTTTTTGGTTTAAATGAAAATTCATTACAATTAAAAAAAAACATTTTATTTTATACAAACTTGTAGATAGCTTTATTAGAATTATGTTTTGTTGACGCGAATGTATACTTTTAAATAATTCATTTAATCATTGTTCTATAACAAATAATATTTATTTCATTGGAATTTTTTATAATGATTTCCATTCCTATACTTTTATAATTTGCAGTGTTTCTTTGTGGTAAATTGTATTACAACTGTCAGTTATGTATGATGCTTAATAATGTTGGTAAAGCCTTGTTCACACTGTACATAATTATTTTCTTTTGCATTGTACACCTACAATTTACGGAATATATAGATATAATATATGTATTATGGTAATATTGCTTACTTATTGTTATATTCGAAAATACTGTAAAACATCCTTATAAAATTTCTATTTTCAATTATTGTAATTGACGATGTCGCGGGAAGTTCATTTTCATCAATGATAATTAAACAATCTTTTTTGAATACGTATGATATTACTTCTCAATTTGCCTGGCACAGTAACAACATGATTAAGTGCTTGTTTAATCTGGTAGGAATATATTTTAGTTTCTTTTTTCTATTTACAATATCTTATAATATTTTGAAGTATTTTTACAACTTAATTCATGGACGAAATGACTCCAGTCATGTAATGATAATTGCTAAAAATGAGTAGAAAGTAGTATTTATAAACAAATAAGGAATCGAATTTATAAATTTCTTACCTGTACACTATTATCATTGGGCCAATTATTATATATTGCAATATTTATTGTGCTGAATGTTTGTGAGCTAATGCTTCAATCTTTTCGAGCTTGAATTCGCCTTTTTCGCGTCCGCTTACAGCTTTTTACAGTTTCCTGTAAAACGCGATCACTCTCGTGGTGGTTTTTAGAATGTAAGTTTTTATAGACTTGTGGCATTCTCTGTATATACATATATTTTGTAAAGCCAATTGTATATTTCATTTAAAATTCCTCTAGAATTTTTTTTACACAAACTGTTACACAATGAAGAGCGAGAAAGATAATTTAATGTTAAACATAAGAATGATGTTAAAGTATCCGAAGAAACAATATGCTCAATAAGTGCATCATTTTCATTGAGACAATCGGGATAATACGCTATTGAAATAACAGTGGAAAAATTTAGTATATTAACAAAAAGTATGTCAATTGCTAGGAAACAATTTAATATAGGCATGCACAATATTAATAAAAAAGAACCTAATAATCAGTTTGACACTGAGATATTTTCACCCAAATTATTTGAAGTGGAACAGGGCTTTCATTATGAAATTTTAGTCAGCATAATTGAAATATTCGTCTGTCACATACTCAAAATTAGTTCGCACGTCAATTAAAAATGAAGGACTTGTATTGAAGAACATTTTAAATTTTCAATGAATTACATATATACTACTCGCCCGCTATCGCGGGCTCGTCATTTTAATTGACATGCTCAAATATACGTAGTATCTCCATAGTGTTTAACATGTTTACAACAAATTTTGTTTGGTAAATGGGCGTCGCTTTCAAACATTCTTATAGAATGCTAGTGAATGCTGATGAACTTCAAACATATAGCTCGCAAACATATTGCTGTGACTCTTGCAAATTTATATATAAATGAAATAAATTTAATTTATTTAATCAATGTGTAATTGAGAGTCGAGCACGCATCTTAGTGCTAGGCCTTATGCTAGACTAAGATACTATGAATTTTCTGCTGAAAAGTAGGTTAAGCAAAACTTTTACATACAACTAGCTCAGTTTAAAATAAATAATTCTCTCAGGGGCAGAAAATATAAGTAGATTCTCCAAACGATTCTCCTGCTCTTTAATTATCTCCAAGTCAGGTAAAGAAAATAAAATGCCAAATAAATCTTAACATCTAATTTATTAAAAATAAATTTAAACGAATTCAAAAATTTTAATATACAAATATTTACATACAAAGAATCAATAATTCAATCATCATTCAAATTGATACATCATAATCAATAAAATATTATAAGAAATAAAAATAAATGAAGTCATAATGTCGTGAAAAACTTATGTCTAAAGAAAAATGTGAACGTGATTATTATGAATTATATTTGTCATAGATACATGTAAACAATCAAAAATAAAATAAATTACACATGATGAATTGTACTGGAATATAAATAACCAAAAATTTACGCGATCTACTATTTGCGAACAAAATATAAACATTAAGGATATGGCTTTGCCCTAATTAGTCCTGTCCGGCGCCTTTTCTCGCTCCCAACACAGTACCATCAGATAGCAAATTCACACAGATGAGTATCCCAAAGTTCCACCCTACGAGTATGTCTTTTCAACTCGTCGGACACAACCCGAACATACATCACAATGTGCTCACTCCTTAAGGAATATATATATATATATATATATATGAAGCGTTGTTCTTCGGGATATTTCGCCGCGTTTGGATGATTTTGCCCTGATAAGGACATCTTTCTTCCTGACGTTTCGGTGACATCACTTTCACCTTCTTCTTGAGGATCTTCTAAGTTCGACGGTTTCTTCAAGAATGCCCTCTCTGTTCGAATCGCCTTGTATTTCTAGTGCCGTGGTAGTGGAGGGGCGAGTGCGGCTTCTTGTGATTGGCCCGCTGATTGTAGTGTTGTTCCCTCTCTGTCGGTCTTTCTGTGTTCGGTCCGTGTGGTTTACGTTAGGCGGTGGGATGCTGTTGTTTCGTCGTTTATTTCTAATTCGTCTGTCCGATAACGTTGATTTCCATATGTCAGGTAAACGTTGTGCGTCGTCACGTTTATTCATGCAGTCCTGTCGTTTTTCTATCTCTATAGCCTCCCTTATTGTCCGATATGTCCAATTCGTACTACGGGCTATAGTTTTTGTACGTTCGAAATCAATTGTATGTCCGGAATGTAGTACGTGTTTGGCAAGTGAGGAAGAAACTGCCTTTTTAGACACAGCATTTCTATGTTCTTCCCTCCGTACGCTGATTCTTCGATTCGTCTGGCCTATGTATGTCTGATCGCAATCTTGGCATGGTACTTCGTATACACCCTGGTCTTCTAGTAATATTCTGTCCTTCGTACTTGGTAGGACGTCCCTAATTTTCTTATCGGTGGTGTATATTGGGTCTATGTCGTGTCGCCGTAGTATTCTACCTATTTTCTCTGTTGTCCCTTTCACGTAGGGAAGAAATGCAACTCGTGAAGGTTTTTCTCTTTTTCTAGTTGTGTTGTTGTTGCTCTGAATTGCTCTGTTAATTGTGTGTTGCGAATATCCGTTTGCTTGTAGTATGTTTCGAATTTTCCCCATTTCTTCTTTCCTATGTTCTGTGTCCGCTAATATTTGTGATCTATGAATTAGTGTTTTCACTACTGAGTTTAGTTGAGCCGGATGATGGTGTGAGGATGCGTTCAGATATCTGTTCGTGTGTGTAGGTTTTCTGTATACTGTGTGACCCAGGGACCCATCCGGTTTTTTAATTATTAGAATGTCCAGGAAGGGTAACTGGTTATTTTCTTCTGTTTCGACGGTGAATTTTATTTTTGAGTGTCTGTTGTTTAGGTGAAATAAGAGCTGATTCAATTTCTCTCTTCCATGCGGCCAAATCACTAAGGTGTCGTCTACGTAGCGCAGCCAGAGTTTCGGTTTGTATGTAGCGTCTTCTAGCGCCTTTTGTTCAAAATCTGCCATAAACAGATTCGCTAGTATAGGTGACAACGGTGAACCCATGGGAGCTCCATCTGTTTGTCTGTACCATTGTCCGCCGTATATAAAATATGTATTGGCTAGGCAGTGTTTCGTTAGCTCTAAGATGTGTTGCGGTAGGTGGTATTTTGTATCAAGTAGCTCGGTTGCTTCACCGATCGGTATTTGTGTAAATAGCGAAGTTACGTCAAAGCTTACTAACATATCTTCGGGTGCCATTGTAACTCCTTTTAATATTTCGGTGAGATGTGCTGAGTTCTTGACATATGATGGTATTTCTTCGGCTAGCGGTTGTAGTTGTTGTGCCAAGAAGCGGGCCAGAGCTTGGGTGGGTGATCCGATGGAGCTCACTATCGGTCTTAGAGGTACGAGACCGATAGTGAGCTCCATCGGATCACCCACCCAAGCTCTGGCCCGCTTCTTGGCACAACAACTACAACCGCTAGCCGAAGAAATACCATCATATGTCAAGAACTCAGCACATCTCACCGAAATATTAAAAGGAGTTACAATGGCACCCGAAGATATGTTAGTAAGCTTTGACGTAACTTCGCTATTTACACAAATACCGATCGGTGAAGCAACCGAGCTACTTGATACAAAATACCACCTACCGCAACACATCTTAGAGCTAACGAAACACTGCCTAGCCAATACATATTTTATATACGGCGGACAATGGTACAGACAAACAGATGGAGCTCCCATGGGTTCACCGTTGTCACCTATACTAGCGAATCTGTTTATGGCAGATTTTGAACAAAAGGCGCTAGAAGACGCTACATACAAACCGAAACTCTGGCTGCGCTACGTAGACGACACCTTAGTGATTTGGCCGCATGGAAGAGAGAAATTGAATCAGCTCTTATTTCACCTAAACAACAGACACTCAAAAATAAAATTCACCGTCGAAACAGAAGAAAATAACCAGTTACCCTTCCTGGACATTCTAATAATTAAAAAACCGGATGGGTCCCTGGGTCACACAGTATACAGAAAACCTACACACACGAACAGATATCTGAACGCATCCTCACACCATCATCCGGCTCAACTAAACTCAGTAGTGAAAACACTAATTCATAGATCACAAATATTAGCGGACACAGAACATAGGAAAGAAGAAATGGGGAAAATTCGAAACATACTACAAGCAAACGGATATTCGCAACACACAATTAACAGAGCAATTCAGAGCAACAACAACACAACTAGAAAAAGAGAAAAACCTTCACGAGTTGCATTTCTTCCCTACGTGAAAGGGACAACAGAGAAAATAGGTAGAATACTACGGCGACACGACATAGACCCAATATACACCACCGATAAGAAAATTAGGGACGTCCTACCAAGTACGAAGGACAGAATATTACTAGAAGACCAGGGTGTATACGAAGTACCATGCCAAGATTGCGATCAGACATACATAGGCCAGACGAATCGAAGAATCAGCGTACGGAGGGAAGAACATAGAAATGCTGTGTCTAAAAAGGCAGTTTCTTCCTCACTTGCCAAACACGTACTACATTCCGGACATACAATTGATTTCGAACGTACAAAAACTATAGCCCGTAGTACGAATTGGACATATAGGACAATAAGGGAGGCTATAGAGATAGAAAAACGACAGGACTGCATGAATAAACGTGACGACGCACAACGTTTACCTGACATATGGAAATCAACGTTATCGGACAGACGAATTAGAAATAAACGACGAAACAACAGCATCCCACCGCCTAACGTAAACCACACGGACCGAACACAGAAAGACCGACAGAGAGGGAACAACACTACAATCAGCGGGCCAATCACAAGAAGCCGCACTCGCCCCTCCACTACCACGGCACTAGAAATACAAGGCGATTCGAACAGAGAGGGCATTCTTGAAGAAACCGTCGAACTTAGAAGATCCTCAAGAAGAAGGTGAAAGTGATGTCACCGAAACGTCAGGAAGAAAGATGTCCTTATCAGGGCAAAATCATCCAAACGCGGCGAAATATCCCGAAGAACAACGCTTCAACAAACGACCGCGAAAATATTCGAAGAAATATATATATATATATATATATAAATAAATTTTATATAAATAAAATGAAATAAAGTAATGTGTTTGCGTATTCAATAGATTAACTCAGCCCTGATTAGTTCTGCCTGGTACCTTTTCGCGCTCCCAAACGCAGTACCACCAAGACCAATTCGTGTCTTTCAAATTCACCAGGACTCCATGCTATGAATTAAATAACGACATAATTCATTTCACACATTCCTGATGTATTATTCAACACGTTAACATTGAACACCC
The DNA here is from genome assembly GCA_963170755.1 of Amphimallon solstitiale. Classification (NCBI taxonomy): domain Eukaryota; kingdom Metazoa; phylum Arthropoda; class Insecta; order Coleoptera; family Scarabaeidae; genus Amphimallon; species Amphimallon solstitiale. The sequence continues at coordinate 70,883,635 of OY720677.1, forward strand.
AAAATACAACAAAAATATACTTGATACACATATAAGAAAAAATAATATATACATTAAAATAAACTTTTACCTTCTCGTGAAATTCCAATACAAAAACACCACCACAAACAAAGAATTTGGTACACCACTATACACACATTTATAACAAATATTATCTAATCACCTTAACTCTTCGTACATGGTTTCAAACTCATCCATAATAAATTTTTAAAAACTGGTTCACTTATATATATATATCCTATATACACATAAAACAAAATTATTAATTTCAAATCCCTTTTGTAGGATAAATAAATTTAAAAGAAAAGTAAATTATACGAAAATGAAATGATTATGCTATCCAAAGTTGTCATTACAATTACTAGAAAGTTTTGTCATAATGTATGGCATAGTACCCCTACATGCAAAACAAAACACTCTAGAAAAGGAAAATAAAATGAAATTAAATAAATTCAAAAACCGAATTCATAAATAAAATTATCTCATACATAAATAATTATTCAAGTATAACTAGAAATCTCAATGTAATACACGTTGCATGTTGAAATAAAAATATTACAAGTGTTGAATCTTGTTAAAAATTTTATAAGTGTCGAAAATCTCAAAAATTATTCTAAGTCCGGATTTAAGAGTAATCCTTTTAAAAAGAGGAGGAAGTGGTTTGTCACCTACTTTAAGACTATTTAAAGATAGCGGTTTGCACCAAGCTGTCCCGGAAATTTTATCCGTCAGCTCTTTTATGCCTAATTTTCTTTATAAAAACGTACGGCAACTTTCGGCATATACCGATACCACCTCCAAAATTGTATATCGACGGTGCTGCTCTTATCGGTCACTTGGGGAAACAGCGCATTAACAATCCTTGAAAAAGGTAAACAAAGATGTGAATATAAATTTGTCTACACGTTTATGACTCATCCATGCATCTGGCGAATAATGTTGTTTTTCACCGGCCACACGGTCGATCTTTGCCAGTGCCAGTATTCTTTGTGCGGGAAACACTTTCTCATTATTGAAACGTAACATTCAATGCGTAACTTAATATTATGACTTTATAAAAATCTTACTAAGATTCTTTTATCGTTTTATTTAAATAAAAATTAATTTAAATAAATCCTGAAGTGACATGTCTGCGTTTATTACTTTGTAAAAAGTTAAAATTGATATTAATGTGAGCAGTGGTGAAATACAGATATAATGCACAGGATGCTATCTATCAAACATTGACTTGGTAAGTGAAAAACATTATTTACAACTTTTAAATGCAACTTAAAGTTCATTGCCACATTCTTATTATTTCGTAAATTTCTTGATTGTTGTTTACTTCATTCTTGAACCATCTCTTCGTATTGTTGGGAAGTTTTATTCGTATTTTCTTTGTCTTGCGCACATTCGGAAATAAAGGGAAAACATTCATGATTGTCGGTATACGTTGGTTGAATTTATCATGAACCCCTTTTACCTTTTCAATTTCTAACGATGATGTATTGTTGACAGGTGGATTATCATATGCGTTCACCCAGCTTATTGTTCCTGGTGATTGACATCTTAAACTAAAGTATAAATGCTGTATCAGTTACTTGATCATCATACAGATTATACGAGGACAATCAAGAAACACACATATACACGAGTACAGACATAGACATCCATAGAGTACAAAGTGAAATTAAGTGAAGCATTACTTAAACTCATAATTATTTATTCCGCTCCCCTCTTCGGCCTCGACGGAGGCCCCTTAACGTTGCTTCACAGGCCGGATCATGCCATCCGCAGCCATCCTGCAAGCGGTCTCGTTTGACACGCGAACGACGGATCCATCTAACAACATGACCCGCTGCCTCCGTCGAGCCTTGCGACTGGGTACCCCGAGCGTCAAACTATCCCGGCCTAAGATAGAAAAAGCTCGACGCACCGAGGCACAGAAGTCAGGCGAATCCCTCATATCCGGGAATACATCCATCTCCTTTTCCGGTCTACAACAAATTCCATTCCCTATATAACCTGGTTACCAATTACATGTACTCCAAGTTATTCCTATTGATTGCTTACTTATGTAAAATTTATTTATTTTGTCACTTTAATTTATACAGATCACGTTTACATTACCTAACTTATTATTATTTATAAGGAATTTGTTAGCTTAAATTAATAAATGCCAATATACATATAAATATAAATATGAATAAATATAAATAAAGAAAAATTCTTACCTTTATTAAGCACTTATGTATATAATATGAACGCACACAAAAAGAAAATCTTACTTAACTAAACATAAAATTGCAAGTGATCTAAAAACCATTTATTTACATATCATTATTTATTCAAGATCACTGCAATATGTATGTGAATGGGAAAAGTAAATTTAATTTATAAAATATATTACTTTCTTACTACCTTTTCGAAGTCCACTATCGTTAATAAAAGAGCAGAGTATATTTTATTTAAAATTATTCTTGATCTGTTTTTGACACAAATCGGTACACACTCAAGAGCGAGAAAGGTAATTTAATGTTAATCATAAGCCATGTTAAAGTATCCAAAGACACAATGAGCTCAAAAAGCGCAACATTTTTATTAAAACAGTTTACAATACTATTTTGATGTAAAGTGTGACCCTTTTGAAATCCACTATCATTAATAAAGGAGCACAAAATAATAATAAAAGTAAAAAACCCAAGTTTTAAATTTAAGCCCTTTTGAAGCGCCTTTTCTGTAAACAGCGCTTTCTAGAATGTCCATTTTTATAAATTTTTGAAGCACCCCTGTATATACATATATTTTGTTAAGCCAATAGGATATTTTATTTAAAATTCTTCTCGAACTGTTTTTGACATAAATCTGTACACATTCAAGAGCGAGAAAGCTAATTTAATGTTTAACATAAGTCGTGTTAAAGTATGCAAAGACACAATGAGATCAAAAAACGCAACATTTTTATTAAGACAGTGTATAATACTATTTTGATGTGAAAGTGTAAAAGCCTATCAACCTTTTTGAAATCCACTATCGTTAATAAAGGAGCACAAAGTAATAATAAAAGTAAAAAGCCCAAGTTTTAAATTTAAGCGCCTTTCCTGTAAAAAGCGATCACTGGCATGACGCTTTTTAGAATGTCAACTTTTATACACCTTTGGAGCACCCCTGTATATACATATATTTTGTTAAACCAGTAGGTCGTTTTATTTAAAATTCTTCTCGAACTGTTTTTAACACAAACCGGTACACACTCAAAAGCGAGAAAGCTAATTTAATGTTAAACATAAGTCGTGTTAAAGTATGCAAAGACACAATGAGATCAAAAAACGCAACATTTTTATTAAGACAGTGTACAATACTATTTTGATGTGAAAGTGTAAAAGCCTATCAACCTTTTCGAAATCCAGTATCGTTAATAAAGGAGCACAAAATATAATAAAAGTAAAAATCCCAAGTTTTAAATTGAAGCGCTTTTCCTGTAAAAAGCGATCATTGGCATCACGCTTTTTAGAATGTCCACTTTTATACACCTTTGATGCACCCCTGTATATACATATATGTTGTTAAATCAATAGTATATTTTATTTAAAATTCTTCTCGACCTGTTTTTTTACACAAATTGGTACACACTCAAGAGCGAGAAAGGTAATTTAATGTTAAACATAATTCATGTTAAAGTTTTCAAAGAAACAATGAGCTGAAAGAGCACAACATTTTCATCAAGACAGTTTACAATACTATTTTGATGTGATAGTGGTAAAGCATGTCTACCTTTTCGAAGTCTACTCTCGTTAAGAAAAAAAGCACAAAATAATAATAAAAGCAAAAAGGCCAGGTTTTAAATTTAAGCCCTATTGAAGCGCCTTTCCTGTAAAAAACGCTTTTTAGAATGTCCACTTTTATAAACTTTTGAGGCACTCCTGTATATACATATATTTTGTTAGGCCAATAGGATATTTTATTTAAAATTCTTCTCGAACTGTTTTTAACACAAACCTGTACACACTTAAGAGCGAGAAAGGCAATTTAATGTTAAACATATGTTAAAGTATCCAAAGAAACAATGAGCTTTCAAAAAGCGCAACATTTTCATTAAGACAGTTTACAATACTATTTTGATGTGAAAGTGTAGAAGCCTGTCAATCTTTTCGAAGTCTACTCTCGTTAATAAAGGAGCACGAAATAGTAATAAAAGTAAAAGCCCAAATTTTAAATTGAAGCCCTATTAAAGCGCCTTTCCTGTAAAAAACGCTTTTTAGAATGTCCACTTTTATAAACTTTTGAAGCACTCCTGTATATACATATATTTTGTTAAGCCAATAGGATATTTTATTTAAAATTAAGTCGTGTTAAAGTATCCAAAGACACAATAAGATCAAAAAGCGCAACATTTTTATTAAGACAGTGTACAATACTATGTTGATGTAAAGTGTGACCTTTTTGAAATCCACTATCGTTAATAAAGGAGCACAAAATAAAAGTAAAAGTAAAAAGCCGAAGTTTTAAATTGAAGCGCCTTTCCTGTAAAAAGCGAGTACTGGCATGACGCTTTTTAGAATGTCCGGTTTTATAAACTTTTAAAGCATCCCGGTATATACATATATTTTGTGAAGCCAATAGTATATCTTATTTAAAATTTTTCTCGAATTGTTTTTTACACAAACCGGTACACACTCAAGAGTGAGAAAGGTAATTTAATCTTAAACATAAGTCATGTTAAAATATCCAAAGAAACAATGAGCTCTCAAAAAGCGCAACATTTTCATTAAGACAGTTTATAATACTATTTTGATGTGAACGTGTAAAAGCCTGTCAATCTTTTCGAAGTCTACTCTCGTTAAGAAAAAAGCACAAAATAATAATAAAAGTAAGAAGCACTCCAGTATATACATATATTTTGTTAAGCCAATAGGAGGTTTTATTTAAAATTCTTCTCGAAGTGTTTTTAACACAAACCGGTACACACTCAAGAGCGAGAAAGATAATTTAATTTTAACCATAAGCTACGTTAAGGTATCCAAAAACACAATGAGATCAAAAAGCCCAACTTGTTCATTAAGGCAGTCTACAATACTATTTTGATGTGAAAGTGTAAAAGCCCGTCAACCTTTTCGAAATCCACTATCGTTAATAAAGGCGCAGGAAATAATAATAAAAGTAAAAAGTCCAAGTTTTAAATTTAAGCCCTAATAAAGCGCCTTTCCTGTAAAAGGCGATCAGTGGAATGACGCTTTTTAGAATATCCACTTTTATAAACTTTTGAAACACCCCTGTATATACATATATTTTGTTAAGCCAATAGGATATTTTATTTAAAATTCTTCTCGAACTGTTTTTGACACAAACCGGTACACACTCAAGAGCGAAAAATGTAATTTAATAATAATCATAGTTCATGTTAAAGTATCCAAAGAAACAATGAGCTCAGAGCGCAACATTTCCATTAAGACAGTTTACAGTATTATTTTGATGTAACAGTGAAAAAATCATGTCAACCTTTTTGAATTCTACTATCATTAATGAAGAAACACAAAGGAATAATGAAAACGAACTTAAAATTCATTTCACTCAAAAATCCAAAAAAAGCCCAAGTTTTAAATTTTAGCCCTATTGATTGGCTTTTTTCGCGTCCGCTTACAGTTTCTTCACAGTTTCCTGCAAAAAGCAATCACTGTCATGGCTTTTTAGAATGTCCGTTTTTATTAACTTTTGAAGCACTCCTGTATATATACATATATCTTGTGAAGCGAATAGTATGTTTTATTTAAAATGCTTCTCGAACTGTTTTTTACACAAATCTGTACACACTCAAGAGCGAGAAAGGTAATGTAATGTTAAACGTAAGTCGTGTTAAAGTATGCAAATACACAATGAGATCAAGAAGCGCAAAATTTTTATTAAGACAGTGTACAATACTATTTTGATGTGAAAGTGTAAAAGCCTGTCAACCTTTTCGAAGTCTACTCTCGTTAAGAAAAAAGCACAAAATAATAATAAAAGTAAAAAGCCCAAGTTTTAAATTTAAGTCCTATTGAAGCGCCTGTCCTGTAAAAAGCAATCACTGTCATGGCTTTTTAGAATGTCCACCTTTATAAACTTTTGAAGCACCCCTACATATATTTTGTTAAGCCAATAGTATATTTTATTATTATATTTAAAATTCTTCTCGAACTGCTTTTTAGACAAACTGGTACACACTCAAGAGCGAGAAAGGTAATTTAATGTTAAACATAAGTCATGTTAAAGTATTGAAAGAAACAATGAGCGCAACATTTCCATTGAGACCGTGTACAATAAGATTCTGATGTTTGCGAATCTACTATCGTTAAGAAAAAATGAAGTATTAAATTTAAGCCCTGTTCAATCACGTTTCGAAGAATCGCCAAATTGAAGACGTAATAAGCGACCACAAACACCCCCGTATCTAAAATTCCACATTCATACGTCAATTTTCAAAAAAATCTTCCGCCATTTTGTTTTTTTTGACATTTTGACTTTGGAATCGTGATCGGCGACCCCCAAAACCCCCGTATCTAAAATTTCACGTTCATACGTCAATTTTCAAAAAATCTTCCGCCATCTTATTTTTTTTTGACATTTTAACTTTGGAATCGTGATCGGCGACCCCCAAAACCCCCGTATCTAAAATTTCACGTTCGTACGTCAGTTTTCAAAAAAATCTTCCGCCATTTTGTTTTTTTTTGACATTTTGACTTTGGAATCGTGATCGGCGACCCCCAAAACCCCCGTATCTAAAATTTCACGTTCGTACGTCATTTTTCAAAAAAATCGTCCGCCATTTTGTTTTTTTTGACATTTTGACTTTGGAATCGTGATCGGCGACCCCCAAAACCCTCGTATCTAAAATTTCACATTCATACATCAATTTTCAAAAAATCTTCCGCCATTTTGTTTTTTTTTGACATTTTGACTTTGGAATCGTGATCGGTGACCTAAGACACCCCCGTATATGAAATTTCACATTTATACGTCAATTTTCAAAAAATCCTTCGGGCATTTTGTTTTTATTTGACATTTCGACTTTGGATACGTGATCAATGACACCACAAAAACTCCCAAGTGCCGAATTTTACTTTAATCGGAAGAGAGAAATTAATTTCAGCTGGCTCCGCCCACTCTGCATGTATGCGTAATCGATTAAATAAAATTATTACATAAGGGCACATCGATGTTAAAAGCAATCCTTTTCTCCATTTAGGAAACGTGGCATACGCGTTCTGGAATTGACGTATTTTAATTCAAATCATTATTAAAATACTAATCGACCCCTGTATATAGATAAACATATTAAATCAAGCGGGACCGTTATGTATTGTGTGGAGATATGGAGATGCCGAACATTCACCGGACCGTAATACATTGATCGGCAGTGCACATGAGAATCTGATTATATTTTTCGCCCGTCCGGAATGCATTGATACAGTGCACGTTGAATCGGCCATTTTTCTGACCAAATGCTTCTGCAAACGAATTTGAAAGTGCTCGTGCCCTTGGTTGCGTGCGTCTGTCGACTCGAAATAAGCACGTAAAAGGTCCAGAGAAGGCCGTTCTTTAACACCTCGGGTCTTGTTGGACCCTCGCAACCTTCAAAATTTCGTATTTCACGCTTAAAAATGAATCTGTGGACACAACTCAGTTTGATGTCAGTTTGACGTTTCCCGAGATTTTTATCGCTTGTCACGGGAATGGTCAAAACGTAAGCCATTTTTTCGTTACAAAATGGAATGCATGCTCCCCTTTAAAACCTCATATCTCTGCACACGCTCCACTTAGAAGGAAAAACTCGCCGGCGAGGAACCCTTTAGAGTCCACGTAACACGCACGCCAAAGGACAGCTTTCAATTCCGCGTATCCAGAGAGGAGTTGAACCTGGTGTTTTGTCGACTTTTTCTATTTTGATAGTTTCGAAAATGCTCGGTTAAGCTCTTTCAACTAAGGCGATTAACAACAGAGGTCTGTGCGCTATTATTATATATAATTTTGTTATTTGAATTTAAAAGAAAAGATGCCTGAAAGATTATTTACGCTTTTCAACTTGATATTTATGATATAGTATACATGTGCGAAGTTTATAAAATGTGGTAGGGATGTGTGACTTTGACTTGTCCTGTGGTGAATATCGATTATTAAATTTTGGTCTCCCGTCAAGTACAGTTGTATTAAAGTTATATTATATTTGAATAAAAATTGTTATAAATTTCATTATTTTACGGAGCCAAGATTTAATCAAGTTTGTGAATTAGTTTTATTGCTGTTATGCAAGTTAAGTATTTACTTTTAAGAAAGAGAATGCATTCTTTATTATAATAAGAGAAAATTTTTAATATTGTAAAAAGTAGACTCATATCCGTCATTTTGTTTCTCTGCACGTGTTTGAAAATATTTTATATTTTATTGAGAAGCTATTAAAGTAGATAATTTTCTTTACTGTATCAGTTTGCTATAATTTGATGTATTTTAATTATAGGTAATTAATTTATTTATTTTAAGTAATTATTATTTTGTATAAACTTTGTGAATTATTTTCAGTATTTAATTAATTAGGTAAATTTTGTCGCGTTTGTCAGTACAAGTTTTTTTTATCCTATCTGGTCAATTAGTGGGTAGGATTTTTTCTTGAGAATTTATTAATGAGTTTTTTTTTTTTTTTTGTAATAAATAAATTATATCTGATCTGTTTTTCACTTTTATTAAAGATTTTAGAAAAGATAATTAATTATTTATTTCATTTTTTTGTCTTCAAGTAATTTGTGGTTTTTTTATACTGTTTCCTAAGATCACGATTCCTGACGTGAACATTGTACAGTCTCGCCGAGGGAACCTGAGAGAGAGAGAATTTTGTTTTATGAGCTAGATCGTGGCAACCCTATAACAATTGTACTAATATCATAGCACAATTAAATTGGCTGAACCAACGTGGGGCAGAAAAGCAATTATTTTGGCGGCAATCAAAGTGTGGCAGAAAAGCAATTATTTTGGCTGAAACAACGTGGTTTGAAAATGGAAGGAAGTGGAAATTTACAAGGCGCTCAACAAAATTTGGATGTGTTAAACAAAATGGAGGGAGAAAAGAAAATGGAATGGAGGCAACCAGCAGGGTATGAGTCTATCTTAAAGAAAAAAGAAGAAGGAGAAAATAAAATGTTGATGGAAATGATATTGGAAATGGGAGAAAGAATGGACAAGATGGAAGAAAGGATGCAAAGAAATTTTGAGGTATTTATGGCAAAGTTTGGACAGGTGGATGGTCAAATAAAGAAAATAAACAAGATATTGAAGAATTAAAAATTAAAGTTGATGTAATGAAAGAAGAAATGTTAGAAAGAATGAATATTATTGAAGATAAATGCATAAAAGTGCTACAGAGAGATGTATTAAAGGGAAAAGAAATGGAAAAGGTGGAAGAGAAGATAACAGCAATAAAAAATGAACAAATTCGTGGAAATGGTGAAATAATAAAATATATTCCGATGCCAGTATCAGATGATGCTTTGCCTAAGTTTTATGGATCAACATCAATAAATCCGATGGGTTTTCTGAAGAATTTGAAGGCGTGTTTGGAGAATGTTCCAGGAGATGGTAGAAAGCTGCAGATGGTGAGAAATTGTTTGAAGGACGATGCTCTTATCTGGTGGGACATGATTTCTGACGAGGTGATGACGTTCGAGGATTTTGAAAAGAGATTCACACAGCAGTATTGGGGACAGATGGCACAAATGAGGGTGAGAAAAGATTTATTATTTGGTAATTTTAAGAAAGGAGGTTCAGATAATCGTGAGACATATATAATAAAAAAATATTCAATTTTAAAATATTTAACTCCTGCTATGCTAGAAATTGATTTGGTTACACAATTAGCATGTCATTTTGATTTTGAAGTAAGTCAGGCAGTGGCCATACAAAATATAAAGACCATTAGTCAATTTATAGAATTATTGAGGAGATTAGATGATGCTGAGTATGGAAATAGATTTCAAAGTTTTAATATGTTAAAATATGATAGAAATGGTATAAGATATAGAGAGCAAAGAAATTTTAATGATAGAGAAAGAAATTCACACAATTATAACATGACAAATAAATTTGTGAGACCACAGGTAGAAAATAGAAATGTAAATTGGAATAGAGAGAATGATAGAGCATGTCAATTAAGAGAGGAAAATAGAAATAGTAATTATATACAGAATGAAAGAGTAAATAAAAATTTTTCGTATAATGGTACTAAACAAAAAAATAGTAGAGAAAATGTAGAGAGAGAGGAAAAGGCAAAGTGTCAGGATTTTTAGATAGGCCAACCAAAGAGATAATTAGTATGAATGCAATGATAGATAATGATTCAGATAGTTTAGATAGTAAGATGTTGCCACATATAAAAGTTACTATGGGAGGAGTGAAAGTAAATTGTTTAGTTGATACGGGGAGTGAAATTTCAATCTTGGATGATCGAATAATAAAAAAATTAGAAAGTATGAATGCAGGTAAATATATACCTACAAGAAAAATTACAATTGTGTCTGCGACGAAAAAGATAATAGCAATGGTAAATAAAATTTATGTAGTTGAATTTATGGTAAAAGATAATAAGTTTATGGGAGAATTTATGTCAGTCAAAGGTTTACAAAGAGATGGTATTATTGGAATGGACCTGTTAGAGAAAATAAAGGCAGTAATAGACATTGAGAGAAAATGTATGGTGGTGGAGAATCAAGTAGTTTCTTGGTTTCAGCAAGATGAAGTAGATCATAGGTTCCCAAAGTGGGCGATAACGCCCCCTTGTGGGCGCTGCAGGTCTAAAGGGGGGCGGTAAGAGACCCAGAAAAAAAATGGGGGCGTTGTGTAAAGGCTTAGGGGGCGATTTGTAATTTCATCTAGAATCTAGGAGGACTCTTAGACACCGACTGAGCTCTCGACTCTCGACTAGGGATGGGCGATAAACATCGATGTTCATTGAACATCGATATTTTAGGATCGATGTTCGATGTTTTTGCATCGATGTTTGCAATTTAGATTTATCGATAAACTATCGATGTTAGAAGAAATATAGTGAACATCGAACTTTTAAGCTTGACAAAATGTATTTGCACTAATCACAAAATAAAACAGCGTCCTCTGTTGACAAATACAAAAATGTTTCCAAATTAACAGCTCACATACAGGCTACGAGGATGTAAAATTGTCTACGAATAAAAGAAGTATTTAAATTTCACAGTGCTATATCATATAAATTCGAATATTTCATTTTAGGCTCTTTTAAATATTACTCAGTATAAATATTTAAATAATATATAATTAAATACATAAATTTATAGTACTTTTAATGTGCAGAATAAAAGTTAAATTATGTATGCATGCAGAATAAGTGAAGGAGGTAAACGTATTTTCATAGAAAAAGAAGGGAGATAGACATTACCGATGTATACTTCTTCGGGAAATTCCCTAGTGCGTACAATCATACACGACGATACACGTATTAAATGCAAGATGACACATCAGAAATATAAAACCATATCCATATGTATCTCGGTATTTGCCAGCGTAGTCAAAAAAAAATGCAAGACTATAAAATCCCAAATAAAAATCGTTCTCTTAAAAAGCTTTGATACACGTAAATGTATATATTTTTTAAGTATCAGACGATTTAAGTCATGTGGTTGTTTCATGCGTAATTGCATAATATTGTTTTTTTATATAGTTTTTTTTGAGTAGTTTCTAAAGTTAACTACATATTATAAATGTATATATTTCTTTTATTATTTTTTTTGAATAGTGATATCTTTTATATCATTTTGTTAAGGACGTAAATTAATTAAGTTATAATAAAGTTTTTGTTAAACTGCCAAAAAATAAATCTATAAATATAATTATCGATGTTTAAAAACATCGATGTTTGGTAGTCGATATTTTGCAACCATCGATGTTGATCAACGATGTTAACATCGATGTTTGATATCGATGTTTACCCACCGATGTCCCATCCCTACTCTCGACTACAGCTTGTGAACATCAACTAATATTAATTAAGAGATTGCTCAAACCAACTCGGTTCGATATTTCTCTCCGAGTAGTTCATATATCTGTCCTGTTTTATTGAATAAATAAAATAAAAAACATATCAATCGGTCGCTCCGTTTCGAAACGAAAAGAGACACAAACAAACAAATAAAAAGGCAACTGTATCAATCGGCTGGTTCATAGAATACTTGTTCTTACTTGTTGAGTACGATTGAGCGTCGAATGAGATAAACGAGTTTATGCATGTTTGTCTTATTCCTGTCGGTGCGTGCTGCTTATGCAATCCTATATAAACAACGTAATATTTATTTTATTTTCATTTGCGGTTTCGCGCGTAATAGATAAGCAGTACTTAAGTTCAACACTTATACTTACGTATTTCTCAAAACAAAACAATGTCGGAAGTAAAAAAGAAGAGACGGCAATACTGTGCGGAATATATTAAATTCGGATTCATTGAAAATCCTACAAACCCATCGTCGCCTTTGTGCCTTCTATGCCTAAAAACATTTTCGAATGAAGCAATGAAGCCTTCAAGACTTCAAGATCATTTGAATAAAATGCATCCAGATAAGAAAGACAAGAATGTAGCATATTTTCAAGACCTAGAGAAGAAGCATAATACTCGGCCAAGTGTAGCAAAACTCTTTTCGGCGGCTGCTAAGCAAGATGACGACGGACTTCGAGCTTCGTACAACATCTCTTTGTTAATTGCTCAAAAAGGCAAACCACACAACATCGGAGAAGTGTTAATTTTGCCAGCAATAAAGGAAGTAATAACTACTGTGCTTCATAAACCGGCCGCAGATATTATCGGAAAAATTCCTTTGAGTAATAATTCTGTGCAAAGACGAATTGATGAAATGGCCGGAAACATAGAAGAATCATTGTGCAATCATCTGAGGACTAGTCAATTCTCAATTCAGCTCGATGAGTCCACTTTACCAACTAATGAAGCATTGTTGCTGTCTTACGTGAGGTTTATTAAAGATGAGAAAATATGTGAAGAACTATTGTTTGCTAGAAATTTAGAGACCGATACAAAAGGCGAAACCATATTCAATACATTGGAAAAGTTTTGTGATGAGAAAGAGATTCCCTTGAAAAATATTATATCAGTTGCTACGGATGGCGCTCCGGCTATGACAGGGTGCCATAAAGGCTTCATAGCGTACGTAAAAAATAAAATTCCAGATGTCCTTGCTGTACATTGCGTTATTCATAGACAACATTTGGTTGCTAGAAATTTAAGTGAACGACTATTTCAATCACTGCAATATGTCATCAAAGCAGTCAATAAAATCCGTAACTGCTCTTTGAATGATAGATTATTTCATCAGCTTTGTGTTACTAATGACGAAGATTTCAACCGTTTGTTGTTTCATACCGAAGTTCGTTGGCTATCAAGAGGCAATTGTCTGACTCGATTTTACAACCTGTTTGACTCTGTGATAGAGTTTTTGGAAACTAAAGATACAGAATTGCGCAACAAGCTCATTACATCAAAAAATGATATAGCTTACATGACAGACCTGTATAAATTGTTCAACAACATGAATCTCCAACTGCAAGGCGATGAACTAAATTTAATTAAAACAAAAAATGTCGTTGCTGCTTTCGCAGCCAAACTGCTTCTACACAAAAAGAATATGGGCAGACGTGAGTTTCATAATTTTCCGAATTTATCAGTATCCTGCAGTAACGACGACTTGTTTGCCTACTGCCAACATTTGGAAAAGCTCCACATTGACTTCACCGAACGATACCAGGATATTTTGAACTTGGAAATACCAGACTGGGTGTTGGATCCGTTTTCAAATGTCAACACAGCAATATCACCACATCTGGAAGAAGAACTTATAGAATTGACAACGAACGAGGAAATAAAAATCAAGTTCAAAAATGGCTACCAAGAATTTTGGCTACAAAAACCGATCCCGCAATTGTACCCTGGATTGTGGTCAATCATTCAACGATTCTTGATAGCATTCCCATCGTCATATTTGTGTGAACGTGGATTTAGTGCTGTAGCAACGCTGCTTACTAAAAAGAGAAATCGTTTGCATGTTACCGAACGTGGTGACTTGCGGCTGTTCTTGAGTAAATTGGAACCTGATATCAACAAACTTATTAAACAGCATCAGATTCATCCTTCACATTAGTTTTTATATTAGAATCGATTATGTTTGTTTTATTTTGAATTTTGAATAAAAGATACTTTGTCTGAATACTATAAAGTTGCGTTTCAATAATCATTCTCATTGGCAGGTGTAGCCCGTAAAAGTTAACTTGAGACCTGAGCGCCGTTGTGTACTACCTACTACGCTCAGGTCTCAAGTTAACTCATTCATTCTAAACGAGACTTTTACTATAACCCATAGTAAAAGTCTCGTTTAGAATGAATGTTTAATCTCCGCTAATATAGCTCACAATAATTAATTTAATTTGAAGTTATAGTGGTTTTTGAGTAGGTGAAAAAATGGGGGCGCTAAAAAATAATTTATTCTCAAAGTGGGCAGTAGGCAAAATAAGTTTGGGAACCACTGAAGTAGATGAAGAAAATGAAAAGATTATAAATAATATGGAAATGGTATTTGAAGTAAAAGAAGGTATAAATAGTATAAATGGTTAAAATTATGAAGAGGTTGAAGAGGTTAAAGAAATAGAGTCCAATAATATGTGTATCGAGGTGCCTGAAGATGTAGATTTACTTGAAATTAATGTTGAAGAAAAATATAAAGAAAATGTCAAAGATATGATAAAGAAGAATATTTCCTTAGTAGATAAATTTCCCTGTATTGCTAAAAATTATGTACATTCATTAGAAGTAGATGAGTCGAGACCATTTAAAATTAAAAATTATCCAATTCCCAAAAATATGCAAGAGAAGGTGAGAGAAGAAGTAAGAAAGATGTTGCGAGATGGTGTTATTGAGAGAGGTGTCACGAGGTATGTCAATCCGCTGGTGGTGGTTCAAAAGAAGTGTGAAGATATTCGCTTATCTTTGGACGCCAGAGGGTTGAATGATCGTACCAAGATGCAATTTGAGACTCCTGTAACTGTGGAAACGTTATTATCTAAGTGCAACGACGCTATGATTTATACTAAGTTGGATCTAAAAAGTTATTTTTGGTTGGTGCCTTTAGAAAGAAAGAGTAGAAAATATTGTGGTTTTATGGTAAATGGAGCTGTATACCAATTTAAAGTGGTACCATATGGACTAAGTAGCTCGTCTGCTGCTTTAATTAGAGCAATGCAACAAATTTTAGAACCTTATGAATCGTTTGTATCCCATTATATAGATGATATTTTAATATTTAGCAAGACAATTGAAGAACACATGGAACATTTAAGGAAGATTATAGAGGTATTAGCAAATAATGGTTTAAAAAATTAATATTAAGAAATGTGAGTTTTTTAAAAAGGAAATTAAATTCCTTGGATATAATTTAAGTTTAAAATATGTCAGTGTGGATGATTCTAGGCTGGAGGTTATAAAAAATTATCCTAGACCTAAGAATGTGAAAATGTTGAGAGGTTTTCTTGGTATTGTGGGTTATTATAAAAGATTTGTTCCGTATTTGGCAAAATTATGTGCACCATTGTATGAATTATTAAGAAAGAATGAAAAATTTATTTGGTCTAAAGAAAGAATAGATGCTTTTGAAAAGGTTAAGAATGAATTTTATAATAGCTTGTTATTAGTACTGCCTGATTTTTCTAAAGAATTTTTATTAAGAGTTGATGCTAGTGATTCTGCTATAAGTGGAGTTTTAATTCAGTTAGATGATGAGGGAAATGAAGAGCCTATTTGTTTCATTTCAAGGCTATTAAAAAAATATGAATTAAGATATACAGTGGGAGAAAAAGAGTTACTTGCTGTTGTGCATGCTGTAAATAAATTACGTTTTTATTTGTTGGCTAAAAAATTTATTGTAGAATCAGATCATGCGGCGTTGACGTCACTTTTGTCAACTAGATTTTCAAATAATCGAATATATAGATGGTCATTGTTGTTATCAGAATATTCATTTCAAATTAGACATATCAGAGGTGTTCTAAATGTTACCGCGGATGCTTTAACAAGAATGTACAATATAAAAAGTAACTTCAATCATGTCGAGTTAAATGCTTATAATAGATATGCAGCTGAGGGAATGTTTGACTATGTTGAGATCCATCAGGTCCAGCAGGATGAATGTTTTGATCATATTAAAGAGGAATTGAGAAATGTGGGAAATTATAAAGATTATATTTTTCATGATGGGCTTATTAAAAAACAGATTCGTGATCAGTATAATGTGGTTGTAAATGAAATGTATGCTCGTCAAGCAATGTCTATTATTCATAATGAACTGGGACATATTGGGACTAGGAAAGTTTGGTTAACTTTTAGAGAAGTTTTTTATGCCGTTAAAGATAGAAGTATTGCGAAAAGGGTGGTAAGGAATTGTAATGAATGTTATTTTGGAAAGCATAAAAATCGCACATTGCAACATGATATAAAAAGTATAATAGTGAATAATAAATTGGATTTAGTAGCGATTGATTTCTTAGGAAATTTAATACCAGGAGATTATGGGTATAGAAATATATTTGTTATGGTGGATATTTTTACTAAATTTGTTAGGCTGTTTCCCACTACAAAATACAATTCTGAGATTGCACTTTTATGTATTAATAACTTCGTACAAAATCAAGGAAAAATGAGACGCATTTTAGCAGATAATGCTAGTTATTTTACTAATGATAGATTTATAAATGCTTTGAATGAACAAAATATTAATGTATGTTTTTCTTCGATACGCCATCCATGTGCCAATCCATGTGAGCGGTATATTCAAGAGGTAATCAAATTTTTGAGGATGCAAACCCATGAACACCATGTAGGCTGGGTCCAGTATGTCCAACAGATAGAAGATTCCATGAACAATTCGCCCAATACCCTTACTGAAGAGTGTCCAGCGACTTTGATGAATGGAATGACTCCTAGTCGGCCCTGGGATTTGCATGGAGAAGTTGTTCATAATCTAGAAGAGAGAAATAATTTTGTTCGAGGAAGACTACAAAGGCAAGGGGAGATGTATGTGCGCCGAGAAAATGAAAAAATCAAAGAAAGAACTAGGTTTAATATTGGAGATACAGTTATTGTTAGAAGATATAGGGTTGCCAGAAGAAATCAACAAAAGTGTGCTAAATTGGATCTTCTTTATTGTGGTCCGTATATTATAACAAGAATATTTAATAATGTCACATATGAGCTCTATTCAATGGATGGACGCATTAAGAAGGGACGATATCACATTAGTATGCTTCATCCATATTTGAACAATCCTTAAGAAGATTGTGAGGTACTATACAATTATATTCTGTGTGCGGAGAAGGGTTTTAATTTTTACATTATATTGTATTTGGAGAAAACATTAGAGATAGTAAGATGTTGTGTGCGGAAAATAAAAATTTCTGAAATCTTTGCTTTGCACAGATTTAATAAATTGTTATTTTGGAGATATGCTATGGTTTTTTTATATATCATGGATAAGTAAAATTAAATAAATTGATTTACTTCAAATTTATTTTTCTGTGGGGCAAATGTTTTGGTACACACTGTATTTTGGTTTCTGTTTAAGAATTTGGGAGGTATAGTAGTCTTTTGGTAATCTGTGTATATTAATATTTATTTTGTTATTTGAATTTAAAAGAAAAGATGCCTGAAAGATTATTTACGCTTTTCAACTTGATATTTATGATATAGTATACATGTGCGAAGTTTATAAAATGTGGTAGGGATGTGTGACTTTGACTTGTCCTGTGGTGAATATCGATTATTAAATTTTGGTCTCCCGTCAAGTACAGTTGTATTAAAGTTATATTATATTTGAATAAAAATTGTTATAAATTTCATTGTTTTACGGAGCCAAGATTTAATCAAGTTTGTGAATTAGTTTTATTGCTATTATGCAAGTTAAGTATTTACTTTTAAGAAAGAGAATGCATTCTTTATTATAATAAGAGAAAATTTTTAATATTGTAAAAAGTAGACTCATATCCGTCATTTTGTTTCTCTGCACGTGTTTGAAAATATTTTATATTTTATTGAGAAGCTATTAAAGTAGATAATTTTCTTTACTGTATCAGTTTGCTATAATTTGATGTATTTTAATTATAGGTAATTAATTTATTTATTTTAAGTAATTATTATTTTGTATAAACTTTGTGAATTATTTTCAGTATTTAATTAATTAGGTAAATTTTGTCGCGTTTGTCAGTACAAGTTTTTTTTATCCTATCTGGTCAATTAGTGGGTAGGATTTTTTCTTGAGAATTTATTAATGAGTTTTTTTTTTTTTTTTTTGTAATAAATAAATTATATCTGATCTGTTTTTCACTTTTATTAAAGATTTTAGAAAAGATAATTAATTATTTATTTCATTTTTTTGTCTTCAAGTAATTTGTGGTTTTTTTATACTGTTTCCTAAGATCACGATTCCTGACGTGAACATTGTACAGTCTCGCCGAGGGAACCTGAGAGAGAGAGAATTTTGTTTTATGAGCTAGATCGTGGCAACCCTATAACAATTGTACTAATATCATAGCAATACGTCAATTTTCAAAAAATCCTTCCGCCATTTTGTTTTTTTCTTGACATTTTGACTTTGGAATCGTGATCGGCGACCCCCAAAACCCCCGTATCTAAAATTTTACATTCATACGTCAATTTTCAAAAAATTCTTACGCCATTTTGATTTTTTTATGACATTTTGATTTTGGATTTGTGATCGGCGACTTAAGACACACTGGTATCTAAAATTTCACATTTATACGTCAATTTTCAAAAAATTCTTCGGCAATTTTGTTTTTTTTTGACATTTCGACTTTGGATACGCGATCAATGATACCACAAAGACTCCCAAGTGCCGAATTTTACTTTAATCAGAAGAGAGAAATTAATTTCAGGTAGCTCCGCCCACTCTGCATGTATGCGTAATCGTTGTCATAAGGGCACATAAATGTTAAAAGCAATCCTTTTCCCCATTAAGGCGTATGCGTTCTGGAATTAACGTATTTTAATAATTCAAATATATAATCATTAAAAGAACAATCACCTGTATATCTATAAAAATGTTAAGTCAAGCGGGTGTATTATGTCGAGATTGGGATGCCGAACTTGTCGGACCGGATAGATTAATCTGATATTTTTCGCCCGATCGTAGTACATTGAATCACATGTACATTGTATCTGTGACGTATTTCGGCGATTTTTCTTACGAAATCTGTCTGCAAACGAATTTGAAAGTGCTCGTGCCCTTGTTTGTGTGCGTCTGTCGACTCGAAATAAGCATGTGGAAGATCTAGAGAAGGCCGTTCTTTAAAACCCCGGGTCTTGTTGGGCGCTCGCAACCTTCAAAATTTCGTATTTCACGCTTAAAAGTGAATCTGTGGATACAACTCAGTTTGTCTGCCAGTTTGACGTTTCCCGAGATTTATTTTGCTTGTCACGTGAATCGTCATGATGACGTAAGCCATTTTTCTGTTAAAACACCGAGTGCACGCTCCTCTTCAACGGGCGATATCTCTGCACACGCTCCACTTGGGAAGAAAAACTCTCCGTCGACCGGAAATTCAATGTCGCCCCTACCAACATGCCAAAAGACAGCCCTTAATTTCGCGTATCCAGAGAGGAGTTCTTTGCACAGTTTTGCCGTTTTTTGACGATTTTTGGGTCGTTTGGTTGCCATTGGCTACTCGGCTTTTATATATTCTAATAATAATAACAAATATTTATTTCTACTATATATTGGAAATTAACAATAATTTAGTGTTCACATCATGTTAAAAAGATTAAAAATTTACATGGTCGGCACAATTTTTCCAAATACTTATTGTAACATTTGTAATTGCTTCTGTCAAAAGTTATCTTATAAGTGGTATTCTGAAAGTGGATTTTTTGAAGCAACTTCATCTTATGTATCAATTCAGATCCTATATGAAGTATTCTGAATTGCCTATCTTTATCAGTATGGCTATTTAATCCTACAGGTTTTCAAGAAAGCCTGTCATGCACTCATTATACTTGTGGCAATCCAAACTTTTTCCCATATTCTCCACCAGATATTTTCACCTCTTTTTATTACCCTGTCTCAGAATAAGAAGGAGTGATTCAAATACCCCGCCAAAACATGGAACACATATAGCTTAAAATTTAGTAGACAATTTGATATGACATCATGACAATTGAGGTTAGATGAACTGTATTAATACTAAGGATTTAGCTGTTTTGTGTTTCATTTACTACTTTCATTAAAATAGATGGATGTGCCGCTTTTCATTCTACCAGTCAAAGCAGCAATACGAGTGCACGGCAATTGGAAAGAGGAGAGTAAAGTTATAAACACAAGTAGGTGCATACATCTATAATTTGATGAATATAAATCTCTTAACATTCAAATCTGTTCATTCTAGTTTTTCAAAAAAAATCATTAGAAGAATCTATGGATAAAGATATAGGCCCAATGTACAAATGAAAAGAGTAGACTTTGTTCTGAGCGTTTTGAGAAGGATTGCCATTATAAATATATAATTACTGCACATTTTAGTGAATGTGCTATATCAGCATGAAAATTGTGAATCAAGTCTATTTATTATTAAATATTTGTATCAGCGAGCAAGAATGAATCAAACCTTTTACCTTTTATCAAAACGTCCTTAAGAACTTGCAGAAAAAGTTTATGCTTATTAGTTTCTATTGTAAATATCAATAAAGAACTTGTACAGATAAATCATTCGTATTACTGCTACAAACCTTGAGGAGGTAAATTCAAGCAACTATTCTTGGAAATGTGAAGCTTACATAGAACAGTAATAAATTGAAAAATTTACATCGGCTGAAGTTGTTTACACAACCTGCAAAGATAATTACATATACCTACACATTACTAATTATTCTTCTCTATTAAAATTGATGTATTTTGAAAATATATAAAGTATAACACATTTTTATTTCTATTATATATTGGAAATTAACAATAATTTAGTGTTCACAAGATTAAAAACTTACATGGTCGGCACAATTTTTCCAAATACTTATTGTAACATTTGTAATTGCTTCTGTCAAAAGTTCTCGAATAACTGATATTCTGAAAGGGGATTTTTTTGAAGTAACTTCACCCTATGTATCGATTCAGAACGTATATGAAGTATTCTTAATTGCCTATCGTTATCGGTATGGCTTTTTAATCCTACAGGTTTTCAACAAAGCTTGTCGTGCACTCATTATACTTGTGGCAATCCAAACTTTTTCCCAAATATTCTCCACCAGATATTTTCACCTTTTTCTATTAGGACAGGTTTCTTTACGTTTGACATATCTGAAATATAACATGTATATGAACATGTGGTAATATAATTAGTATTTAATTAACACTTACTTGAAATTAATGCGTCAATTCTAGAATATATGTGAGTTGTTCAGTTCATTTATGGTATGAATTCATCTATAGCATAGGTTCCCAAAGTGGGCGATAACGCCCCCTTGTGGGCGCTGCAGGTCTAAAGGGGGGCGGTAAGAGACCCAGAAAAAAAATGGGGGCGTTGTGTAAAGGCTTAGGGGGCGATTTGTAATTTCATCTAGAATCTAGGAGGACTCTTAGACACCGACTGAGCTCTCGACTCTCGACTAGGGATGGGCGATAAACATCGATGTTCATTGAACATCGATATTTTAGGATCGATGTTCGATGTTTTTGCATCGATGTTTGCAATTTAGATTTATCGATAAACTATCGATGTTAGAAGAAATATAGTGAACATCGAACTTTTAAGCTTGACAAAATGTATTTGCACTAATCACAAAATAAAACAGCGTCCTCTGTTGACAAATACAAAAATGTTTCCAAATTAACAGCTCACATACAGGCTACGAGGATGTAAAATTGTCTACGAATAAAAGAAGTATTTAAATTACACAGTGCTATATCATATAAATTCGAATATTTCATTTTAGGCTCTTTTAAATATTACTCAGTATAAATATTTAAATAATATATAATTAAATACATAAATTTATAGTACTTTTAATGTGCAGAATAAAAGTTAAATTATGTATGCATGCAGAATAAGTGAAGGAGGTAAACGTATTTTCATAGAAAAAGAAGGGAGATAGACATTACCGATGTATACTTCTTCGGGAAATTCCCTAGTGCGTACAATCATACACGACGATACACGTATTAAATGCAAGATGACACATCAGAAATATAAAACCATATCCATATGTATCTCGGTATTTAACAGCGTAGTCAAAAAAAAATGCAAGACTATAAAATCCCAAATAAAAATCGTTCTCTTAAAAAGCTTTGATACACGTAAATGTATATATTTTTTAAGTATCAGACGATTTAAGTCATGTGGTTGTTTCATGCGTAATTGCATAATATTGTTTTTTTATATAGTTTTTTTTGAGTAGTTTCTAAAGTTAACTACATATTATAAATGTATATATTTCTTTTATTATTTTTTTTGAATAGTGATATCTTTTATATCATTTTGTTAAGGACGTATATTAATTAAGTTATAATAAAGTTTTTGTTAAACTGCCAAAAAATAAATCTATAAATATAATTATCGATGTTTAAAAACATCGATGTTTGGTAGTCGATATTTTGCAACCATCGATGTTGATCAACGATGTTAACATCGATGTTTGATATCGATGTTTACCCACCGATGTCCCATCCCTACTCTCGACTACAGCTTGTGAACATCAACTAATATTAATTAAGAGATTGCTCAAACCAACTCGGTTCGATATTTCTCTCCGAGTAGTTCATATATCTGTCCTGTTTTATTGAATAAATAAAGTAAAAAACATATCAATCGGTCGCTCCGTTTCGAAACGAAAAGAGACACAAACAAACAAATAAAAAGGCAACTGTATCAATCGGCTGGTTCATAGAATACTTGTTCTTACTTGTTGAGTACGATTGAGCGTCGAATGAGATAAACGAGTTTATGCATGTTTGTCTTATTCCTGTCGGTGCGTGCTGCTTATGCAATCCTATATAAACAACGTAATATTTATTTTATTTTCATTTGCGGTTTCGCGCGTAATAGATAAGCAGTACTTAAGTTCAACACTTATACTTACGTATTTCTCAAAACAAAACAATGTCGGAAGTAAAAAAGAAGAGACGGCAATACTGTGCGGAATATATTAAATTCGGATTCATTGAAAATCCTACAAACCCATCGTCGCCTTTGTGCCTTCTATGCCTAAAAACATTTTCGAATGAAGCAATGAAGCCTTCAAGACTTCAAGATCATTTGAATAAAATGCATCCAGATAAGAAAGACAAGAATGTAGCATATTTTCAAGACCTAGAGAAGAAGCATAATACTCGGCCAAGTGTAGCAAAACTCTTTTCGGCGGCTGCTAAGCAAGATGACGACGGACTTCGAGCTTCGTACAACATCTCTTTGTTAATTGCTCAAAAAGGCAAACCACACAACATCGGAGAAGTGTTAATTTTGCCAGCAATAAAGGAAGTAATAACTACTGTGCTTCATAAACCGGCCGCAGATATTATCGGAAAAATTCCTTTGAGTAATAATTCTGTGCAAAGACGAATTGATGAAATTGCCGGAAACATAGAAGAATCATTGTGCAATCATCTGAGGACTAGTCAATTCTCAATTCAGCTCGATGAGTCCACTTTACCAACTAATGAAGCATTGTTGCTGTCTTACGTGAGGTTTATTAAAGATGAGAAAATATGTGAAGAACTATTGTTTGCTAGAAATTTAGAGACCGATACAAAAGGCGAAACCATATTCAATACATTGGAAAAGTTTTGTGATGAGAAAGAGATTCCCTTGAAAAATATTATATCAGTTGCTACGGATGGCGCTCCGGCTATGACAGGGTGCCATAAAGGCTTCATAGCGTACGTAAAAAATAAAATTCCAGATGTCCTTGCTGTACATTGCGTTATTCATAGACAACATTTGGTTGCTAGAAATTTAAGTGAACGACTATTTCAATCACTGCAATATGTCATCAAAGCAGTCAATAAAATCCGTAACTGCTCTTTGAATGATAGATTATTTCATCAGCTTTGTGTTACTAATGACGAAGATTTCAACCGTTTGTTGTTTCATACCGAAGTTCGTTGGCTATCAAGAGGCAATTGTCTGACTCGATTTTACAACCTGTTTGACTCTGTGATAGAGTTTTTGGAAACTAAAGATACAGAATTGCGCAACAAGCTCATTACATCAAAAAATGATATAGCTTACATGACAGACCTGTATAAATTGTTCAACAACATGAATCTCCAACTGCAAGGCGATGAACTAAATTTAATTAAAACAAAAAATGTCGTTGCTGCTTTCGCAGCCAAACTGCTTCTACACAAAAAGAATATGGGCAGACGTGAGTTTCATAATTTTCCGAATTTATCAGTATCCTGCAGTAACGACGACTTGTTTGCCTACTGCCAACATTTGGAAAAGCTCCACATTGACTTCACCGAACGATACCAGGATATTTTGAACTTGGAAATACCAGACTGGGTGTTGGATCCGTTTTCAAATGTCAACACAGCAATATCACCACATCTGGAAGAAGAACTTATAGAATTGACAACGAACGAGGAAATAAAAATCAAGTTCAAAAATGGCTACCAAGAATTTTGGCTACAAAAACCGATCCCGCAATTGTACCCTGGATTGTGGTCAATCATTCAACGATTCTTGATAGCATTCCCATCGTCATATTTGTGTGAACGTGGATTTAGTGCTGTAGCAACGCTGCTTACTAAAAAGAGAAATCGTTTGCATGTTACCGAACGTGGTGACTTGCGGCTGTTCTTGAGTAAATTGGAACCTGATATCAACAAACTTATTAAACAGCATCAGATTCATCCTTCACATTAGTTTTTATATTAGAATCGATTATGTTTGTTTTATTTTGAATTTTGAATAAAAGATACTTTGTCTGAATACTATAAAGTTGCGTTTCAATAATCATTCTCATTGGCAGGTGTAGCCCGTAAAAGTTAACTTGAGACCTGAGCGCCGTTGTGTACTACCTACTACGCTCAGGTCTCAAGTTAACTCATTCATTCTAAACGAGACTTTTACTATAACCCATAGTAAAAGTCTCGTTTAGAATGAATGTTTAATCTCCGCTAATATAGCTCACAATAATTAATTTAATTTGAAGTTATAGTGGTTTTTGAGTAGGTGAAAAAATGGGGGCGCTAAAAAATAATTTATTCTCAAAGTGGGCAGTAGGCAAAATAAGTTTGGGAACCACTGATCTATAGTTATTTTTGCAATGATATTAATTGTTGGACGTTTGATTTTTGCACTGTCGTACAGTATTCTTGACAGATTTATCAAATTAAAAGTTTTAAATGCCTGATCACTTGTTCCTTAGGTCTTAAGCCGTCTGATCAACTCATGCTCGTGTTGTACATAAAAGTACGGATTTTATTTAATAACACAATAAACTATAATTAACCGAAGTAAAAATGTAGGAGACTAGGTTATGGCTTGACTATAAACATAAAATGACGTTTTGTCAAACTTAATTTTCCCATGTTAAACTTGCCTACGCAAGAACCAATGAAATACCTTAAAAATATACGCCATTTTGGCGCGATATTTGAATCACTCCTTCTTATTCTGAGCTAATTGTTGTACCGGTGGGTTCACCGGTACGTACAACAATTTCACTTTTCACACAAGTACCCACGGACGAAGCAATCGCAATTATACAAGAAAAACACAAACCACCCGAACACATCACACCGCTTATCAAACACTGCATAGACAACACGTACTTCATATACGATGGACAACGCTATCGACAAATACAGGTGCGCCGATGGGTTCCCCGCTATCCCCAGTTCTGGCTAACCTATTCATGGAGGACCTGGAAACAAGAGCACTAAACACCGCTGCATTGAAACCCAGTCTCTGGCTGAGATACGTGGACGACACGTTCGTCGTATGGCCACACGGTGAATTAGAACTCAACAACTTTCTGGACCACTTAAACGGTATCCACGAGAAAATAAAGTTCACCATGGAAATAGAGAGTAACGGTCAGTTACCTTTCTTGGACGTCCTAGTGAATAAGAAGAGCGACGGGCATCTAGGCCACACAGTTTACCGAAAGAAAACACACACAAATAGATACCTCAACGCACAATCACACCACCACCCGGCACAACTAAACGCTATAATGTGAACGCTAGCGACAAGGTCACTGGAACTTACAGACGCTGAACATTTACAGACAGAAATGAAAACACTCCGAACAGCTCTAACACAAAATGGTTTCAAAAACAGTCACATTACACGCACACTAAATCAAATTAGGACGAAAGCAAAGAAACAAGAAACGGACAAGAAATACAACAACACGGCATTTCTCCCTTACATCACACGAACAACGGACCGAATTGGACGAATTCTAGACAAACACAACATAAAAGTCGTTTATACCACAGACAGAAAAATACAACAACTCATCAAAAACCCCAACGACAAAATACAGCTGGAAGACCAGGGCATATATGAAATACCGTGCCGTTCGTGCGACAGTACATACATCGGACAAACAGAAGAATCAGCGCTCGCACAGAAGAACATAAAAACGCAGTTCGACACAAGGATACAACGTCATCTCTAGCACAACATACAATATCAACAGGCCATAACATAGATTTCGACAGAACATGAATTATCGCTAAATAGGAACATTTTCAGACCCGTATAGTACGAGAAGCCATAGAGAAAGAGAAACGCCCTAATAGCCTAAACAAAAGAGATGACGGACGAAGACTTCAAAACACATGGAAAACGGCCATCAAACACACACAGTCCGGAAACTCAGAGACACACACGGACCGAAGGTTCAACACCACACAACCTGATTCGCCAGCCGATACTCCTACCGCCGGCCCCACCACAAGAGCTATGACTCGCAGACTCCAGCAAGACATACAAATATGCCCACCGCACACGGCTTGTCTCACTGAACGTTCACATTCTGTCTTCGACCTCTGACGAGAGCAGACGTGATTTTTCTACAGCTGCGAGACCTTCAGATTTCATCCGACTAGGCGAACAGATCACTACATGTGATTAACGGATTTTCATCCGATAGTGGGCAAATAAAAACACTTGTTTTATTTTGTTTCTCCAGGAACAGGCGCTAGTGCCCTTCAAGGGCATGGCTATGGGCGGACCCCCCAGGGCCGCCCGGGCGGGGATACGCAAGTCGGGATGGCAGCGCAAGGTTTGTTGCGCCAACCCCGGCTTATGTATCCTCTCAGCCTCTCCGTTCAGGCGATCATCGAGCAAGAACAGGCGAACCTTCGGGCGGCCATCACGGGCTCCCTCCCCTCACCGTAAGAGCCGGACAACGGCATGGATACCCAGGACATCACAGGACGCGGACGGCGAATGGATCACCGCCAAGCGCCCGAAGCGGGGTCATACGGAGACCCCTAACGTTCCATCGGTCATCGAGACAGGAAACGTTTTTGCTCCGCTCGGACAATCAGACGTCCAGGCAGGGCAAAATCCTAACCCTACTCCCACCCCTCGTGACGACGAGGACCCTCCGACTCCTGCGAGCCGCATTCCTCCCATCACTTTGAGGGATAAATCGAAGTGGATGCCCATCAGCGCGCATCTCCGATCCCTGCATGTTAACTGGACGCACGTCCGTAACTGCAGGGAAGGAGTACGCATCAGCCCTTCATCCGTCAAGGATTACAGGGCGATCGTAAACTTTTTGGAGGGAAAGCATGAATTTTTCACGTTTTCACTCCAGAAAGAGAAGCCGCTGAGGGTAGTCATCACAGGCATCCCCAATGAGATCGAGGAGCGGTACATTCGTGAGGACTTGGAGCTCCAGGGCTTCAAGGCTTCGCATGTATACAGGATGACCAGGAGGGACAAGGTTCCCATGCCTCTCATCATGGTCTCCCTTCCTAAAACCCAAGAGGTCAAGCGCCTTTTTCAGCTGAAGACGCTGTGCTACTTTGACGTAACTGTCGAAACCTCAAACAAGACTGGGGAGGTAGCACAGTGCTACAGATGTCAAAGGTTCGGCCACACCCAACGTAAGTGCTGTTTGGCCCCAAGGTGCGTTCGCTGTGGTGGCGACCACCCCTGCGCTGAGTGCAAGAAGCCCCCAGACGTGGAGGCAACTTGCGCCAACTGCCAAGGCAAGCACCCTGCCAACTTCAAAGGGTGCACATTCAGACCACAAAGGGAAGTGAAAGCTCTCCCAGAGCCCAAAGCCCTGGCCATCCCTTCGGCCGACAGTTTCCCACCATTAAAGGCTAAACCTTCTCAGCCGACAAACCAAACCTCCACAGGCACCAAGCCCAAGACACCTTCGTCCACCAAGCCTACTCCAAGGCAACAACAGGCTACGACAGCCCCAACCCCCACCCCAGCGGTAGCAGGTCCTTCCAAACCTGTCACCGCCAAATCTAGCCCGGCGCCTCCAGCCACGCCCAGATCCAAGAGGTCTAAAGCGGCAAATTCTAGACCACCAGTCCCGGTTCCTTCGAGGCCCACCAAGCCCAACAAAACCGAGACTGGTCCTCAAGCCCAAACGCCGAAGCCCATTCTCGGCAACCACCTCTCTCAATTGGCGCAAAATTCGCGCAATTTCTTCACTCCACAGAGCGTCACCGCAATCTTGAGCCTAGTGTTCAAGATCGGTTCTGGCATGTCCACTGCTAGATCTGGCGAGGAGGCCTTCCAAGTCATTCTTAGCTTCACCACAGAGATTTGCGACCTCTTTAATGTCATCCATGGATCGACAGCTTAGACGGCCGCAATCCCTCAAGGTTTGCGCTTGGAACGCAAACTCCCTCCCCAACAAAGTCCTCTCTCTCACGGACTTTGCTCGTAGGTACTCCCTGGACGTTATCCTAGTCTCTGAAACCCATCTCAGAGCAGGGGACACAGTTCGTGTCCCGGGATACGTTCACTATAGAACTGACAGAGTCCTCAGACGAGGCGAGGCGGTGGCACGGCCATCTTCGTCAGAAGGTCAATTGACCATCATGAGTGTCAAAGCCCCATTCTTCAGGGCATTGAGACCACCGGAATTTCTGTCCACACTTCTCAGGAGCCTATTAGACTTTTCTCTGTCTACAAGCCACCAACCCAACAAATTCTGCCCGCCGATCTCGATCTCTTCTTCGACGGCAACACCCCCACTGTGCTCGCTGGCGACCTCAACGCTAAGCACACAGTCTGGCACTCTCGAACAAATAATCGTGCAGGGATCGTCCTGTACGATTATATGTCCACCCATGACATCATCGTCGACGCTCCTGTCGAACCCACTCACTTCAGCGCTCACGGCCGCCCAGATGTTCTCGATATCATGGTCGCCAAGAATCTTCCTTTTGACCACACCATCACTGCGATTCACGACTTAGATTCTGATCACAACCCCATTCTGATCGAACTAGGTGAAGATGCTTTTCACGAGCTGGCCCCCACTCGAGTCGTCATGTCTTGGCCAGCATTCTCCAAGCATCTTCAAGACAACACCGGCCCCATCAGGCCAATCAACTCTCCCGACGAACTGGAAGCTGAAGTCCAGAACTTGACTCATCTAGCCCAAACTTCCATCAGATTTGCCGAAAACCACATTCGACAAACTAGACCCCCTCAGTCTCTTCCTGACATCAGAGCGCTCATCCAGAGCCGCAACAGAGCACGTCGTCAATATGCTCGCACGTGGGATCCCCTCCACAAAGCCGAAGCAAACAGATTATCGCTCGCAGTGCGCTACGCGCTTTCCGAGCATCGCAACTCCGTTTGGAGTAGCAGGCTCGAGCTTCTAGACGACCATCCAAAGCTTTGGCAGATCAAGAAAGCTCTGGATAGACGCCACATTCCCACAGTCCCGCCCATCCACGGGCAAAGTGGCACTGTATACTCTGACCAGGAAAAGGCCGACGCCTTTGCCGATCACCTCGAGGACACTTTCACCCCTGTCTACGCTAACATGGACATCGACCATGCGGAGCGTGTGGACCGTTCCGTCCGTAGACATCTTTCTGTCCCGATCCAAGGTGAAATTCCCCCGGCGTCGCCGGAGTAAATTCAAGCCATCACGACCGAATTACCAACGCCGCCCTCAAAGCCCTCCCCAGGAAAGGCATCATGTCTCTGACCAACATCGTCAACGCCTCTCTGAGGCTACGACATTTCCCCGAGACCTGGAAGTCAGCCCAGGTCATCATGATTCGCAAGCGTCTTCAAGACCCCGTCTTCCCACTAAACTACCGACCCATAAGCTTACTGCCGGCTATGGGAAAGGTCCTCGAACGTATCATCCACACCGGACTCCAAGATCAGGTGGAAGAGCTGAACATCATCCAGCCGGAGTAATTTGGCTTTCGCCATTCCCACTCCACCACCTTTCAACTCCACAGACTCGTAGATCATATTACCGAAGGCTTCAACAGGAAGCACACCACCGGAGCCCTGTTCCTAGATGTTGTCAAGGCCTTTGACAAGGTCTGGCACAACGGACTGCTCCATAAACTCATAACCGCAGGAATTTCACTTCCTATCGTCAAACTTCTCCAATCATTCCTGCATGGCCGCTACTTCAAAGTTCGCCATAGACAGTCACTTTCTACTCCAAGGCCCATAGCTGCAGGCGTGCCACAGGGTGCGGTACTATCCCCACTTCTGTACACAATCTTCACCTATGACATGCCTAGAACCCCAGACACGCAGCTGGCACTTTTCGCCGACGACACCCTCATCTTCTCTCGCTCCCGCGCCCCTTGGCTGGCCGCTAGGAGGCTTCAAGAAGCCGCTGACGACCTAGAGGACTGGTTCTCCACTTGGAGAATCCAGATAAACCCAGCCAAAAGCGCTGCCATGCTCTTTTCCAAAGCCAACTGGCGTCGCAACGCCCCTGACCCCATTTCAATGTTCGACGTGGAGGTCCCTTGGACCAACACGACGACCTACCTCGGACTCACCTTTGACACAAAGCTAACTTGGAGACATCACCTCCAGGATTTAGCGAACCGAGCTCAGTCCACCCTAGTCCAGCTGTACCCCCTGCTATGCAGAAACAGCAAACTCAACATCAAGTCCAAAGCCCTTCTCTACAAGGTAGCCATCAGACCCAGAATCACGCACGCATGCCCCGTCTGGGGGTACGCGGCCGCCTCCCACATCAATCTGCTACAAGTTCAGCAGAACAAGATCCTTCGCACCATGACCGAGGCCCCCTGGTACACCCGAAACTCAGTTATCCACAGCGATCTCGACATCCCCCTAATCCAAGGTTACATTCGTAATCAAGCCCAAGAACACTTCAACAGGATTCCCGACCACGAGAACCCAACTATCTCTGGCATCAACGTCGATGCCCTCCACGGTAAACACCGTAGACCTCAATCTGTCCTTGTGCAGTAAACTGCAACTTTCAGAAAGCAGCGCCCAAACGCTGCACTAGTTCTTCTAGAAGTTCACTTCTGTCCTCTTCGGTGACTCTCCTTCACAGATTTGGACTCCAACACCCTCAAGAAATCACACAATCGAGAAGAAAAAGAACCAAGTTCATCTTCTATTCATGGACCACGAAAACGAGGCTTGTCTCACTTCGACACGATCTACAGCAACAAGCAGAACTTCTTGATAATGGCAACAGTGAGAGTGCCGAAAGCTCGAGAGAACAGAAGTCCACATACGGACTCTACGACAACGCGGATCAATTCCCGAAGCAGAAACGACTCATATACAGGGTGTTTCATCGGTTGGGGTATCGCGAATTAAAGTGCCTAAATATAAAAATATCGACTTCAAATTTTAACCACTTATAGAGCTTTTAAACCGCTACCAGCAGGTTAGGTTGTTTTTGATAATATTATTTTAATTAATGCGTAAATTAAAAAAAAACGTATTATCAAAAATTAAAAGTGCTCAAAAAATGTTCAAATTTGAATGGTGATACGTGGAAATATCACCCATATTAACTTCACAATCAGAATTTTTATAAACGAAACCGTTTGTCAAATAAAGTCAATATTAAATAATGTCGTTTTTCTTACGACAGATTTATGGTACTTAACTTTCTAATTGTGCTGTCCGCAAACAGGTAGTCCTTTTAAATTTATGACGGATAATAAATAAAAATTTATTATAAACTCAACACACAACACTGTAATAAAAAACCCATAAATTCTTCAACGTCCGCAAACAGGTAGTCCTTTTAAATTTATGACGGATAATAAATAAAAATTTATTATAAACTCAACACACAACACTGTAATAAAAAACCCATAAATTCTTCAACGTCTTGCCTTTAATTTTGAAATTATTGTAAAATATTCAATAATTGATTAAGTTTTAATTTTTTTTTCAATTGCATAGTTGATTTTATAGACATATCTTTTTAACACCTGAATTTCAATAAAATCTGAGTACTTTTGATTTTTTGAACGAAGGTTTTTTTTTATTTACGCATTAAATAAAATAATATTATCAAAAACAACCTAACCTACTGGTAGCGGTTTAAAAGTTCTATAAGTGGTTAAAATTTGAAGTCGACATTTTTATATTTAGGCACTTTAATTCGCGATACCCCAACCGATGAAACACCCTGTATATATATATATATATATATATATATATATATATACGATGAGAATTGTCGTGGGAGTAGCGGCCTTCTTTTTGGAAGTAGGTAAAAAATGTAATTAAAAACACATATTTTCTTCTTTATTTTTTTTGGTTACGTTTCGGCTTAACATCTATGTTGCCTTTTTCAAACAAAAATTTATCGGTGGTTTTTTTAATAATTCCAACGGTGAATATAACAATACGACATATATAAAAGTAATATAATTTTTCCTTTGAAAGTCATCATTTCTTTCTTTAGTTTTTTTTTTTTTTTTTTTTTTTAAAACACTTTCACAAAATCTCATCAATCATCAATTATGACTATAAAAGTAAGAACAAGCTTCTAAATGTAAATGAGATTTTGTGAAAGTGTTTTTAATAAAAAAAAAAAAAAAACTAAAGAAAGAAATGATGACTTTCAAAGGAAAAATTATATTACTTTTATATATGTCGTATTGTTATATTCACCGTTGGAATTATTAAAAAAACCACCGATAAATTTTTGTTTGAAAAAGGCAACATAGATGTTAAGCCGAAACGTAACCAAAAAAAATAAAGAAGAAAATATGTGTTTTTAATTACATTTTTTACCTACTTCCAAAAAGAAGGCCGCTACACCCACGACAATTCTCATCGTATAAAATATAATACGGCCAAGAAAAATGCTCAACTATATATATATATATATATATATATATATATATATATATATAACAAGAAAGAGAATAATAACGGGTAAATTCCGCTGTAGAGCAACCGTAGACACGTGTTTCTGACTCATTGGTCGTCGTCAGTACGGTGTAGCCAAGGAATAAGGTGGAATAACCTTGGAGATGTAAGCTACACGGAAGACCATCAGGTCTACACCGTACTGACGACGACCAATGAGTCAGAAACACGTGTCTACGGTTGCTCTACAGCGGAATTTACCCGTTATTATTCTCTTTCTGTTATTTCATGTATCCGCGTTATTTCCATTTTTTGATATATATATATATATATATATAAATATTTAATCTTTCTTGGTCATTTGTTAATACATTAATTCATTTTTTTCTTGGTATTAGCGACCATTACTTTACCAGCTAATTAAACATTAATAAAACACATTTTTTTTAGACGTTTCGACAAAAAATTTTTTTATTTTAATTGTCTTCAGTTTTTTTTTTTTTTTTCGATGTATAACACATACAAACATATTAAAAATTCTTTCGAATATTAATTAATAATCCTGCAAAATAACAATTATAATTTAGAGCTATGTTTATTTTTTTCCCACGTTCTCATGTGTGGTAAGTTTTTGCTTTTGAGAACGTGGGAAAAAATAAACATAGCTCTAAATTATAATTGTTATTTTGCAGGATTATTAATTAATATTCGAAAGAATTTTTAATATGTTTGTGTTATACATCGAAAAAAAAAAAAAAAAAAAAACTGAAGAAGACAATTAAAAAAATTTTGTCGAAACGTCTAAAAAAAAAATGTGTTTTATTAATGTTTAATTAGCTGGTAAAGTAATGGTCGCTAATACCAAGAAAAAAATGAATTAATATATATATATATACCGGTAGGTTTTCTGGTAACGCAACGATTGTATAGCGCATGTATCAGTCCCCACAACTGAACGACTACGTATATGTACTCCCCTCGAAGCGTATCGACTCATTTCATTTCAATACAGTGAGACGCTTGGGTAACAGCCGTTCGCGTCGGGGAATACGATAACTGTAGCGAGTGATAGTGGGGACTTGGACACTCCTCTGTCGTTGCTTCACCCGAAAACTTACCGGTATATACGTGTTTCGTTAAAAAGGCCTAATACCAAGAATTTACCTACACGAATATAATAAAGGCCAAGAAATAAAAGTATTATTAATATAATACTTATTTAAATATATATATATAGTATTTAAAAAGGAAAATTTCTTATCCTTTTCTTAATTTCTTGGCCGTATATTTAAATAATTTACTATGGTCATCATGGGTGTAGCGGCCTCTTATTTAATTAAGGTTTGTTTATGTAAGAGAAACGATGGTTTTTACGTTTCGATATTATCTATAATATCTTTTTCAAAAAATTGTATATAACTGTAATATAATTAAGTACAACAGATTAAAAAGTAAAGTAGTAAAATATAAAATAACTTACGTTGTATGTATAGTATGTGTAAAAGTAAAATGTGTTTGACATTGTTTTTTTCCATTGGGCTTCTTATAGATTTCCCATCTGCATACTAATTGTATTTCTTTTCTTTTTTATTTTGATAAAGTGGAGGTATGTACACATTCTTATATTCTATTTGTCTTTGATAATTGAAATATTTAACTAATATTGTGTGTGTTTCTATTGCTCTGTCTTTAAATATATGTCTATATGTGTAGTTCCACTTGTGTCTGTATTTTACGATTTTTATGTGAGGATGTTTTTATTTTGTCTGTTTTTGTATCTTTATTTTTAAATCTATATGCTTAAGGAAAACACAGTGTGGTACATGTATTTGTTATAAAATAGGGAAATATATATTAGAGAGGTTATTGATGTCTGTTCTATCATTTATCGCATTTTTATGTTTTTGTATGTGGATGCTTTCTAAGATGTTACGAGCTTTGGTGTTTTTTTCTGTGGTTATGATTGAAGTTTCTGAATAGTTGAAAGTGTGATTTGTTCTACTTGTATGTTTCTTAAGTGCAGTACTGTTATTCGAAAATTTGTGTCCATTAATTCTGTCTTTTAAATACTGTTGTGTCTGTCCTATATATATTCCGTCACAATCATTACAAGGTATTTTGTAAACTATGTGCGTTTTTTTCAAATCAGGGATTGTGTCTTTAAGGGGGGTGTACAGGTAGTTTAAGTTATTGTAGTTTGTGTGTGCTATTTTTATGTTATATGGTATTAGTATTTTATTTAATTTTTCGGATAGGTTTGGGATGTAAGGCGTTGGGACATATTTGTGAGTTGTTGTTTTTTGTGTTTGTTTAGGTTTGTTTTGATTGTAGTATTTGTGAAGTTGTTGTTTTACAGTTTTATTGATTTGTGAAAGTGGATAATTATATATTAATAGCACAGTTAGTGTTAGAGCAATTAGAACAAGAAACAATATCAAATCTTGATTTCACACCAACTTTTTTCAAGAGATACGTTGATGATTGCATTGCATGCATACCCAATAACAAAGCAGAGTACACATTAAATAAATTCAACTCATTTCATCCCATGTTACAGTTCGAATTAGAAAAAGAGATCAATAACCAAATTAATTTTTTAGACTTAACGTTAATACGGTCCAATTCCAACATACACACAAAACTATACCATAAACCTACATATTCAGACCGATACCTCAACTACAATTCATGCCAGCCCACATCCTTTAAGAAAAACGTAATAACAAATTTAATTAGCAGAGCAATAACACTAACTTCTCCAAAATACAGACCAGAAATAATAACAGAAATAAAAACATCGTTACAAAAGAATAATTATCCACTTTCACAAATCAATAAAACTGTAAAACAACAACTTCACAAATACTACAATCAAAACAAACCTAAACAAACACAAAAAACAACAACTCACAAATATGTCCCAACGCCTTACATCCCAAACCTATCCGAAAAATTAAATAAAATACTAATACCATATAACATAAAAATAGCACACACAAACTACAATAACTTAAACTACCTGTACACCCCCCTTAAAGACACAATCCCTGATTTGAAAAAAACGCACATAGTTTACAAAATACCTTGTAATGATTGTGACGGAATACATATAGGACAGACACAACAGTATTTAAAAGACAGAATTAATGGACACAAATTTTCGAATAACAGTACTGCACTTAAGAAACATACAAGTAGAACAAATCACACTTTCAACTATTCAGAAACTTCAATCATAACCACAGAAAAAAACACCAAAGCTCGTAACATCTTAGAAAGCATCCACATACAAAAACATAAAAATGCGATAAATGATAGAACAGACATCAATAACCTCTCTAATATATATTTCCCTATTTTATAACAAATACATGTACCACACTGTGTTTTCCTTAAGCATATACCGGGTGTCAACGAGATCATGTATCAGCACGCCATTTATTTATTAGTTAAAATAAAACTTTGAAATTCGGACCGTATATATGAGTGATTGGTGGGCTTCTTCAGGTACACTCAGTTTTTCTATAGCACTTCCGGTCAAACCGGAAGTGACGTTAATTTTGAATTTTTAAATACAACATTTATTATTTCTGTTCATATTCTGTTTCTTCTGAAAATTTGCCATCTAGTGCAGGTTAACTTTTGACATTTCTGTCAAAGATGGCGGTATCTGTTAAATTTATCCATTAAAGTGAAACTGCTTCGCAACGATTGTCGAAATGTAACATCCATCAAAGTTAGCTTTGAAAACAATTAAGAAACGTATTTTTCACATTTACACGCATTGGCGAAGGAAACATGTATTTCACGTTGAAATTACTAAAGAAAATAGAAAAAAAAAATTTTTCATTTTCAAATGACAGGTACTCGTTTTTTTAAATAGTAACACCTATTTTTTATTACAGTGCCATATTGGCATAATTTTTAGCTTTCAAGTGATATAAAATATGCTGTGGTTTAGTGGTAGACAGGTAGTATAAAACATAAAATGTTTTAAAAGTAGTCTAATTCCAAAGACTACTTTTAAAACATTTTATGTTTTGTACTACCTGTCTACCACTAAACCACAGCATATTTTATATCACTTGAAAGCTAAAAATTATGCCAATATGGCACTGTAATAAAAAATAGGTGTTACTATTTAAAAAAACGAGTACCTGTCATTTGAAAATGAAAATTTTTTTTTTCTATTTTCTTTAGTAATTTCAACGTGAAATACATGCTTCCTTCGCCAATGCGTGTAAATGTGAAAAATACGTTTCTTAATTGTTTTCAAAGCTAACTTTGATGGTTGTTACATTTCGACAATCGTTGCGAAGCAGTTTCACTTTAATGGATAAATTTAACAGATACCGCCATCTTTGACAGAAATGTCAAAAGTTAACCTGCACTAGATGGCAAATTTTCAGAAGAAACAGAATATGAACAGAAATAATAAATGTTGTATTTAAAAATTCAAAATTAACGTCACTTCCGGTTTGACCGGAAGTGCTATAGAAAAACTGAGTGTACCTGAAGAAGCCCACCAATCACTCATATATACGGTCCGAATTTCAAAGTTTTATTTTAACTAATAAATAAATGGCGTGCTGATACATGATCTCGTTGACACCCGGTAGATTTAAAAATAAAGATACAAAAACAGACAAAATAAAAACATCCTCACATAAAAATCGTAAAATACAGACACAAGTGGAACTACACATATAGACATATATTTAAAGACAGAGCAATAGAAACACACACAATATTAGTTAAATATTACTTTATCAAAGACAAATAGAATATAAGAATGTGTACATACCTCCACTTTATCAAAATAAAAAAGAAAAGAAATACAATTAGTATGCAGATGGGAAATCTATAAGAAGCCCAATGGAAAAAAACAATGTCAAACACATTTTACTTTTACACATACTATACATACAACGTAAGTTATTTTATATTTTACTACTTTACTTTTTAATCTGTTGTACTTAATTATATTACAGTTATATACAATTTTTTGAAAAAGATATTATAGATAATATCGAAACGTAAAAACCATCGTTTCTCTTACATAAACAAACCTTAATTAAATAAGAGGCCGCTACACCCATGATGACCATAGTAAATTATATATATATATATATATATATATATATATATATATATATATATATATATATATATAATAATTAAAAGAGAAGGTCTTTGCCGTTGAAAAACTCAATGCAAGGCTTAATTATTGGGGAATCCAGCATAAAAACAAAATTCAATTTAGTTCTTTATTTTTTTCTTCCAATATTTCGCACATTGTGTGTGTGCTTCCTCAGGGATTAACTTAAAGAAATTGAATATTCTAGTCAGTAATTATAAAAATGTATAAAACGTCTATTATATAAATAAAGATAAAAAACTGTTTTGAACACTTACAAATGTGAACTATGATGTGGACAAAAATTACTTAAATACATCTACACTAATATCGACAGGTACATCTCTTAAATGTATACTAAACAAAACTACGATATAAATTTTAAAATAAATATCTGATACACACGTTAAAAACAACTTTTTTTGGTAAAAAATCTACACATATAAAACAAACAAGCACAAAAGAAACATCAAACATAAGAAACGTTAAGTGGTAAGATTTGGAGGTAATAATTATGTGTCTAATGTACACAGAGTTTGTACGTGTACAGTGCAAATTTGTACGACGAACATGTCATTAGGTTTCTGTTAGGAAGCGCAATAATATGTATTGTCTATCCCCGAGCTACACTCGTGCCTGATTTATCGTTCTCGTTGCGTTCGTTATCCAACAAAATTCAATTTCTTTAAGTTAATCCCTGAGGAAGCACACACACAATGTGCGAAATATTGGAAGAAAAAAATAAAGAACTAAATTGAATTTTGTTTTTATGCTGGATTCCCCAATAATTAAGCCTTATATATATATATATATATATATATATATATATGTATAAATCAAATAGTATATATTTTTGGGTGTGTGGTTTATGAATTAAAATTAAAAAACGTGATTGTTGTTGACGTTTCGATGTTTATTTACATCTTTTTCAAAATATGCAATAAGTTTTGAAAAAGATGTAAATAAACATCGAAACGTCAACAACAATCACGTTTTTTAATTTTAATTCAAAAACCACACACCCAAGAATATATACTATTTGATTAATATTAAAAGTGGTTAAGAAAAATAAACACACAATATATATGTATATATATATATATATACCGGGTGTCTGTTTAGGCTCGGCAACCGCTTATGTCATTACTGTCATTATTGACTCGTTGTATAAACTACTATTAAATCAGAAAGTACAAGAAATAAAACAAAAAAAACTTCATCTTAACAAATGTTCAAAGTGTTCACCATTACTTTCAATACACATGTTTACTTGTCGATTAGTAGAGAGCATGGTTACTTCAATTTCGGAGGCAGCAATTGTTGTAATCGGGTTTTTATCATAAACTATGTCTTTTATTCTGCCCCATAAATAAAAATCAAGAACATCTCGCAAGGCGAATAAAAACTCACTCGGGATAAAAACTTTTCGGGATAATTTAGGGAATATTGCCGGGAACCAAGGACTGCATTTTCAAAGCATTGAAAGTACGTTCTGATCATGTCATAAGCTTCAGCGTTAGAATATGACACTTTACAAACGGAATACGTATGTGCAAGTGCCCAAAAAGGCTTAATTTGCTAAATACCGACAGAAAGTTTAACCAAAAGTAACACTAATATTTTTATATTTCGATTTTCCTGGCCCACTTTGGAAATCTCATAATAATGTAATTCATTATCACGGTGCACGCGATATTGTATAGCGGAAATTTAAAAAAGCAAACTATACACTGTTTAGTATTATTATTACTTTATTTCAATGTGGGAAAGGACAAGAGCTGATATTTAAAAAATAATAGCTTGAGAATTTGAAAACATTTAAAAGGAGAATCTAACGTAACATATGCAATGAATTAAAAAATCGATAAAAAGATTGAAATGAATACATTTATTGAAGAGAATGATAAAAATTTAAGTGAAATCGAACTAGACACTGTCTAGTGACCCTCTTAAAATTAAAACAAAATTATTACTCGCAATAAATAAATAAATTTATATTTAAAATTTTTAATTTTTCTGGATTGTCTTCTTATGACTATATCTTCGTCAAGAAAAAGGTAGCAATTTCTTCAGTTTTTTGTGTCCTTCAATATTACGATAATAAAAATATACCGTTCCATTTAAAATTTTAAAGAAAAAACTATACATAAATTGAGAACAGCGACCCGTTATTTTTTTTTTTTTGACAACTTAATTTCCTACTACATATCCTTCAATTCTTTGTCAGATTCTCTATCTAATGAGCCCAGAAACATTAAAATCCGTTAAGGCAAACCGAAATTATACCTACTTTTGTACGCAGACATACCCCCCTCCACCCACCCCTTACCATTTTGTTGCCTTAACTGTGGATTTATCTCTGAAGAATCTATATATAATTTAATTTGGTACAGATATTTAAATTTAATTTTACCGCATAGAATTGATTCCACCAGATACAGGTTGTAATTTGGACTGGGGGTCTGTTCAGAATTTCGTCTCTCTCTTTTTGGAATAAGGTATAGAGAAACTAAAAAAATTACTTTTTTAAATTACATTTGAGAGCTTTTACTTCATTAGTTTAAATAGAAAATGTACAAATTGGCAGTAATGTATACATTCATGGCAAATTAACATGATTTCCGTTTCAATATTAAATTTCTCTCTTACATATTTTTAATAGACTAGTAGTTCAATGTGTTGTGTATATTTTTATTGTCAAATTTTCGTGTTTATTTTTGCTTTGATTACGTTATGAAAGACGGAAATTGAGAAAGACTAATGTCTTAGAGCATTACAGTTACTAAATATATTAAGTTATAGTCACTGTATTGTGAATAATTTCTTTTGATTATATCAAATGTAACTGACAGAAATAAAAATAGATCCGGCAACATAAACAAGACGAGTCGTCATAATAATAACAATAATAATACTTTATTGTGTACCCTACAGTAAAAAAACCAGCAAGGAGAACACTGTAATTTACAATAGATCACCTTACGCCCTCCTCACGGCAATTAGTCGGCACCTCTGCGTAAGCCTCCTTAAATTATACAAACGATAATTATTTAAATTTATTTATTATTTATGGCGAATGTAATAAAGTTATGTCAAGAACATGTGATACATTTGCAACTCGATATCAGCAAAAACGAAAACCATCTACCAATACCGTTAAACGTATTATAGAAAACTTCAGAAACTTTGGATCCGTGAGGGCAAAGATTCAGGGAAATAAATCAGTTATTAATAACGATAATAATGTAATGCAAATGTATTACATGTTCTTGACATAACTTTATTACATTCCCCATAAATAATAAATAAATTTAAATAATCATCGTTCGTATAACTTAAACGCCCCGGCATGACTTTTTGAAAATATGATAAAGTACATGACTTTTCTTCAACGAATGACAATTTATAATTT
Source organism: Amphimallon solstitiale (assembly GCA_963170755.1). Lineage (NCBI taxonomy): Eukaryota > Metazoa > Arthropoda > Insecta > Coleoptera > Scarabaeidae > Amphimallon > Amphimallon solstitiale. The sequence goes on from OY720677.1 coordinate 70,925,559, forward strand.
TGTAAACACTGTCATGGCTAACTAATGAAAAAAGAACTAATGCAAACATTATGTATTGTAGAAGATAAAAACACTAACTTGCCAATATTTCGACAACTACCAATTTTTATAATAGACATATTTATACAAAGTGATCCTTATTTTTAATGCAGAATAAGATGAAATTATAAAAGTTGCCGCTTCCCATTTAAAGAAATTGTCTTTTGGCAATTTTCCCAAATTCGTTTTCAGGCGTATAATTCGCACACTCTGTATTAATAACACTGGTCAACAGTGAAATTGCTTCTTAGGTGAAAGTACCCAATCCTGAATGAATTCAACGTGCTGAACACGAATATCACATTGAAAAAAGTTGATTGGCTCACGTTCAAGAGATATTGACGTTTTGTCCATTGTATAGATGCTATTGCATAATGTAATGCAATTTAGTGAGAAATTACGAAATTTTGCGTCATATTGCATCACCCCTTCATGCAAAGAAGTTAATGCAGCATTTACTGTAAGTTTCCATTGAGAGTGTTGCGAAATTGATTGCGCAATATCAAGCAATAGCTAATTATAGTTTATTTATAAATGGCCGACGTGACAGTTAACTCGTGCAATGTCCGTTCATTCGCGCATATTTTTCGAAGCTCTAGCATACATAAGTGATTGCTATAGTGTAAAGTAACTAAACAGTAGCAATGCCTCGTAACTGTGTTAATAGTGCAAATAACTTCTGTTATATTTGCGGAGAAGTGACATTTGCTGCACAGAAAAAGAACATCAGTGCAACAGTTAAGAAAGCGTATCATTTGTATTTTAGTTGCAAGATAGGCGACCAGGACAAAGACTGGGCCCCACACGTATGCTGCCGCACTTGTGCCGTAAATCTTTCACAGTGGCTTAATGGCAAAAGAAAGGCAATGCCATTTGCTGTGCCCATGATTTGGAGGGAGCCCACCAATCACGTAGACGACTGTTATTTCTGTATGGTACGACCAGCTTCTGGAGGCATCACCAAGAAGAAGAAGTGGACAGTTGAATACCCTAACATACCATCTGCTCTGCGACCTGTCTCTCATGGCGAAGGACTCCCAATTCCAGAACCTCCTACAGATTTTTCTATCAGTTCAGACGATGAGGATGGCCATGCGTCGGCGAGTTCTCCTCAACGTGGCAGTAAGGATGATGACTTTTCGTGCTTTGACGAAACATCTGCACCACATAAACTTACCCAGGATGAAATGAACGATCTTGTTCGCGATTTGGATCTGTCGAAAAGCAAAGCGGAGATACTGGCCTCAAGACTTCGACAGTGGAATATTCTGGAACAGAATGTCCGAGTGACTTCATTTCGCACTCGCCATCAGCTCTTCGAATCTTTCTTTAAGAAAGAAGAAAGCCTTGTGTTCTGCTGCGATATTGATGGTCTACTACAAGCTCTCGGTATTGCACATGATCCCCACGAATGGCGGCTGTTTATAGACGCTTCAAAACTGAGCCTTAAGGCGGTTTTGTTGAATAATGGGAACCAGCTTCCATCCATACCTATTGCACATGCGGTCTACATGAAGGAGACTTACGGCAATCTAAAGCAGCTACTGGAGACGATTAACTACAGCAAGTATGGCTGGCAGATATGTTCTGACCTGAAGGTAGTATCTCTGTTGATGGGTTTGCAGCAGGGATATACAAAGTACTGCTGTTTTCTTTGTCTGTGGGACAGCAGAGCAATCGATTTGCACTACATCAAGAAAGACTGGCCTCCGAGAGCATTTTTTAAGCCTGGAGAAACGAATGTACAGCACCCACCATTGGCACAGCTACACAAAATCATCATTCCTCCTTTACACATCAAACTCGGTCTTGTCAGAAACTTGGTAAAAGCCATGGATAAGAATGGACCAGCATTCAAGTACCTGCATGACAAATTCCCTCGACTCAGTGAAGCCAAAATTAAAGAGGGCATCTTTGTGGGGCCTCAAATTAGACAGCTCTTCCGAGACCCCAAGTTTGAGGAACTTCTTCAAGGTAAAGAAAAACAGGTTTGGGATGCATTCTATCAAGTGGCAGCAAACTTCCTGGGGAATGACAAGGCAGAAAATTACAAGTGTCTGGTTGAGGATATGTTGGCTTTGTTTCATGAATTCGGCTGCAATATGTCCTTAAAGATCCACTTTCTTGATTCCCACTTAGATTTTTTTCCTGATAACTGCGGGCAGGTCAGCGATGAGCACGGCGAACGCTTTCATCAGGACATTGCCACCATGGAGCAACGGTACCAAGGCAAATGGTCTACGTCAATGCTAGCTGACTATTGTTGGACAATCAGTAGAGATGCTCCACAAGTCCACTACAAACGGCAGGCCAAAAGAAGTCGAAAGCCGGAAGCAGACTAATGTTTTCTTACCATGTATTATAATATTGACATAAGTACACTTTTTCTGAAATATGCGTAAATGTTTTCTTACCATGTATTATAATATCGACATAAGTACACTTTTTCTGAAATATGCGTAAATGTTTTCTTACCATGTATTATAATATTGACATAAGTACACTTTTTCTGAAATATGCGTACATATTACAGAAAACCCGTAGCCAATTCAGCTTTTTCTTAGTCATTTTCGTGTTCAGCACATTGAATTCATTAAGAAATGACTATTTTCAGCTTGGAAGCATGAACTTTTCGAAAATTTGTTGCCCAGTGTAATTGTAACAATTTTATATAAATAGTATTTAATTAAGCCATCTATTTGAGAGAATTTACTACAAATTAAATAATACATTCATCTTTATATAGAAAAAGTGCTATTGATTGATTTTCTGTCTGCAAACGTCAAATTTAACATAAGAATTTCAATAAGTCAAAAAGGGTTACACTTAGATATATAACATTATACATGAAATATATTTAGAATTCCACGTAGAATTTAAATATCTGACAATATACAGGGTATTCTATTTAAAATTAGGAAGTTGGTGCCTACTTCCGATATAGCCCGGAGTGCCGCCATCTTGAAAATATTTTAAGCGAATGGCTCCCATCGACTTTAGTATAGTGTCAAAATTTCAGATCATTCCTAGCTACAGTTTTACCGCAATCGATCGATTCAGTTCCCGGTGAACCACCCTGTATACATAACTACAGCTGCATCATAATCAAAAACATCCACATCCTCCACTTAATGAAAATAGCACAAACTTTTCTCAATCTTTTCTTGAGAGTTTCGAGTAAAAAGCTCCGCCAAAGGGTGAGGTTTCGCATGTCGGTCCTCTTTATTCTAAATAACATTTTGTAGGTTTCATAAAAATGTCAAAGAGTTATCAAAATATTTCCCAGCCAATATAAATATGGAGGCCATGGTGGTAACCTATATAAGCAGGGTGATGAAATGAAGGAAAGGTAATGCTTTGAAATTAATAGAACACAGACCTACCAGTATATATTCATTCGATGATTGTGATATGGAAGGTCAACACCAAAGCAACAAAAATATTCTAAAAATAAAATATGTTGTTTTAATATAGTAAGTATATTTTATACACATTTATTATTTGTAAACATATATTTATTATTCAAAAATAATAATATAAAACGAATACAGTATTCATATTTACAAAAGTGTAGTCGTAACTTCTGGGTGATACTAAACAGAACAAAGCAATTGCACTTCTATTGGTTGTAAACCACTATTTAATGACTCATTTGATTTTGATGTAAGTTGTTATATTACAACAAACCTTGATTTTTGAAACTACAGAAGTTGCTTACACTTAGCTATTATTTTACAGAATTAGACTAATATGAACAATATTTAAAGAATATGGAAATATATTTTTCCTGCTAATCACTGATATTGGCGTATCCTGAAAACACGACCCGCACTAAATGCTCTTACAAATTAAGCTACTAAGGGAATTATGATGTTATATAATGAATATATACCGTCCAGAATTGATTTCTTTAATTTAATATTTAAAGAAAGCCACTATAGATTCTGGAGAAATACAAATTAATGCAAGCTGGATGAAATTGCTATTTCACAATTTTGTTTTCTTTTCATATGATATATTAAAGACTGTTTATGGTTTGTCATAAATTCACATTTGTCACATTTATAATCAAATTCTTCCAAATGTTTTGTTTTTACATGTATTTGTAAATTATGTTTCTGGTTTGTCCTAAATTCACATGAGTCACATTTATAATCAAATTCTTCCAAATGTTTTGTCTTCATATGTATTTTTAAATACTGTTTCTGATTGGTTCTAAATTCACATTTTTCACATTTATGATCAAACTCTTCCAAATGTTTCGTTTTTATGTGTATTTTTAAGTTCTGTTTCTGACTTGTTTTAAATTCGCATTTGTCACATTTATAATCAAATACTGCCAGATGTTTTGTTTTAATATGTATTTCCAAATGTTGTTTCTGGTTTGTTCTAAATTCACATTTGTCACATTTATAACCAAATTCATCCAAATGTTTTGTTTTTAGGTGTATTCTTAAGTTCTGTTTCTGACTTGTTCCAAATTTGCATTTGCCACATTTATAATCAAATACTGTCAGATGTTTTGTTTTTATATGTACTTCTAAATGTTGTTTCTGGTTTGTTCTAAATTCGCATGAGTCACATTTATAGTCAAATTCTTCCAAATGTTTTGTTTTTACGTGTATTTTTAAACTCTGTTTTTGGTTTGTCCTAAATTCACAAGAGTCACATTTATAATCAAATTCTTCCAAATGTTTTGTTTTCACGTGTATTTTTAAATAATGTTTCTGATTTGTTCTAAATTCACATTTATCACATTTATAATCAAATTCTTTCAAATGTTTTGTTTTTATGTGTATTTTCAGATTCTGTTTCTGACTTGTTCTAAATTCGCATTTATCACATTTATAATCAAATACTGCTAAATGCTTTGTTTTTATATGTATATTTAAATGTTGTTTCTGGTTTGTTCTATATTCACATTTGTCACACAAATAATCAAATTTTTTCAAATGTTTTGTTTTTACATGTATTTCGAAAGTATATTTATGGTTTGTTTTAAACTCACATGTATCACATTTATAATTAAACTCTTTCAAATGCTTTGTTTTTATGTGTGTTTTTAAATTATGTTTCTTATTTGTTCTAAATTCACATGAGTCACATTTATGTTTACATTCTTTCAAATGTTTCGTTTTTGTATGTATTTTTAAATATTCCTCGTCAGTTGTTCTAAATTCACATGGGTCACGTTTATAATTAAATTCTTCTAAATGTTTCGCCTTTGAATGTATTTCTAAACGCTCTTTGTGATCTGTTCTAAATTCGCACAAGTCACATCTATAATTGAATTCTTTCAAATGTTTTGTTTTTATGTGTATTTTCAAATGATAATTCGCATTTGTTTTAAACTCACATGAGTCACAATTATAATTAAATTCTTTCAAATGTTTCGTTTTTACATGTATTTCTAGATTCTTTTTCTGATTTGTTCCAAATGTACATATGTCACATTTATAATCAAACTGCAACAAATGTTTTGTTTTTACATGTGTTTCTAAATGCTGTTTCTGATTTGTTCTAAATTCACATTTGTCACATTTATAATTAAATTCCTTCATATGTTTGGTTTTTATATGTATTTTCAAATGTTTTTTCTCATTTGTTCTGAATTCGCATATATCACATTTATAATCATATTGTTTCAAATGTTTTGTTTTTATGTGGTTTTTCCAATACAGTTTATATTTTGTTTGGAACGCACATAAAACACATTTAAATATTTCCCTTTGATCTTGTGCTTTTGAGTGTTCTATTTCTAGGTGTGCGTTCGTGGATTGAACTTGGTCTTTCTTTAGCTCAAAATAAGTGTGCGTATTGTCTTCGTGCAGCCTGAGTGCTTCTTCTGTCTTAAATCGTCTCTTACAAATTCCACACTTATAAATTTTCACTTCGTCGTAATGCTTCTTGAGATCTGATTTGTACTGCGTTCTGTACTTACAAGATCCTGCCTTGTCTTCTCTTGTACCTAGCGTTTGCGGGACTAGTGATGTAGGGGGAATGTACTTTCTGGAAATAAATAAAAAATTGAAATTTTATTACACACATCCATTTAAATAAAATGCGCGTCAATTCGCTAAAGTCGTCCTGAAAGGGCATTTTAAAAACAAGGCCTGCCGGATGGCCCTAGACGTTTTTATTAGTAGTCATGCGTGCGATATTAACGACTACTGCATACGCATGGACGATCAACGTACGCATATATTCAAAACATAATAAGCGAAGGTTTTCTATTTAACCTCTTCAACGATATAAACACATTTGGGTACGTTCATTTCAAGTTTTTCAATATCGTTTAAAGTATAAAATGTTGTAGCCATTTATTTCCACTTTCATAATACATCGTGTAATAGAAAATAGGATCCCGTGATTCTGGATATTCCCTGCACTGTTGTCTTGCAGTCACCGAGCATATTACATTAAAGATAACCTAGTAAATTGAACCCCTGTGTCTTTAGGAAACAAAAATAAGCAAATATAAAATATATAAATAACACTAGTCCATTTGTCCATTTAATGAGAGGTAATTTTTCTTAAATATTTTCTCCCGCTGAATTCGAAAATCACGATTATTTTTTTTACACTAGACTTTTTGAAATATTGTAATTTTTCCTTTTTTTGACCTCTTCTCACTTTATTAACCATATCTAGATGAGTCCAATTTGGTCATTCCTGGTACCAAATAAGAAAATATTCCAGATTAATATATATACCGGTGTCCCAGCTAAGACTTTCGGGTCATATATCTCCATTATTATTGAACGAATTTTCATAAAATTTGGAATATAGACAATTTATTAAGTGAAGAACCGTTGCGCTATACTGAAACAACCATAGTCTTTAAAACGTGAATTCAACTAGCTTTTATTTCCTGTTATAGTATATTCAGGCGAGTTAAAGGCAGCATACTTTATTAAATGCAAGATACTGGTTTCAGACTTTCCAGTTTTTAGTGAATCTTATTGTTAATGTCTTACAGTGTGCAAACAATTAAACTCACAGAACAGCCATAGATACTCCACTAAACTGCCAATAAAGGTTAAGTAGGGTTTTCGGGGCAACAAGAGCGTTAAAACTTTGAATTTCAGGTCTGAAAGCAGTCAATTTACTAACAAAAGTTGATAACAAAGAACAAACAGAAAACGAGAACACTAAAACAAAAATCAAATGAAAATGTCATAGTAGATCTCTCTAAACGAATCCTAAAATCATCAATTACGTTTCGCACCATGTTAGCATTTATTGATACAAATGCTCCTCGGATTCTGTTCTGCAAATCTTCAGGAGTTGTAGGCGGTGTTGAATAAAGTTTTGTTTTGACGTATCCCCACAGGAAGTAGTGACAGGGGGTGAGGTCTGGTGATCGGGCCGGCCAATGTATTGGGCCTCCTCTTCCTACCCATCGAGGTCCAAAAGTTGTTTCTAAATAAGCACGGACTGGTCTAGCGAAATGTGGCGGCGCTCGATCTTGCATAAAGATCATTTCATTTCGAAGTATACGTGGTAGATGTCCAATTAAATTGTGAAATTCATTTTGTAAAAATAATAGGTACATGGCGCCATTCAAATTTCCATCAAAAAAGTATTACATGCTCTCCAATCACAGCACCCCACATATTAAGTGACCACACAAGCTGGTTATCAACATGCGGGACCCAGTGCGGATTTTCAATTGCCCAGTAACGCACATTGTGGCGATTTAAAACACTATTGCTTTTAAACGTTCATTCATCAGAGAAAGCATCCTCCTGATAAAATCAGGACATCTTCAATGGTTTGCAGCATGAAGTAACAAAAATTTAATCTATTAATCATGACATCTTCAGATAACTCTTGGTGCAAAGAAATTTTAAAAGGATGATATTTTTGTGATTTTAATATTCTATGGATGGAACTTCTTGAAACCTGCACGACCAAAACTTGAGAAATATTTAGTACACTTCTTGTTGGATTTTGTTCGAATGCCTCCACTATAGCACCCACTATTTCTTGATTCCCAGTGACTGGCTTTTCCCTTACACGCTTTAATTCGCGGACACTTCCTGTGTCTTCAGATAAATTTATTATTCTTTTGACTTTAAATTTTGAACGGTCTTCGTTCGGGTGACGTTCGACAAGAACTCTTAGGCCGGCAATACACGGACCGCTTGAAGCAGTCAGGAGCGACAGCTTCAAGCTGCGACTGCACAGTGAATTGCAGAGTTCTATGGACGCACATACACGAACCGCTCGAGCAGTTGCAACTGATTCGGGCGGTCGACAGCAAGGTGAATTTTCATCGTGCGGTCAAGCAGTCGCCAGCCGTACACTGACTGCTCGAGCTGTCGACAGCTCGAGCGCAGCCTCCATCCGCGCTCTTCATTCGCGTCCGACAACGCTTCCCGGCCGCACGCTTCGTTTGTTTGTTTATAAAATAATGGAAGACAACATCGATTGTGACGCGCTTATAAGTGAAATAAAATCACAAGAACTTATATGGAATTATAAAATTGATGACCACAGTGACAAAATAAAGAAAAATAATGCATGGGCAGCAATTTGTGAAAAAGTAATTGTAAATTTTAAAGAAAAACCGGTGGCGGATAAAAATAAAATGGGTGAGTTATTGATATGATTTTTTTTTATTTTCGAAAACAAATGATAGCAGTAAGATATCAGTGACCACCGGTCAAATAGTGATAACTCCAAAAAGTCGTTTTGGTGATTATAAATCCATTTGTATTAGAAAAAAACTCTGATATCTCTGACGATTTTGGAGTTATCACTAGTTGACCAGTGGCCACTGATATTAACACAATAGATAGGTATAAAATACAGCTAGTTCATATCATATTCCATTGCCAATCTAGTTTTCCTTCTTCACTCACAAAGTAATTTGCAAATTCTTCTCTGATTGTTGTTAAAATAGGTTCACCTCGACGAACATTCAGAGTTGATTCTATTATAGCGTTTGGAAGACCCTCTAATGTGTCTTCAAATTTATGTCCATCTCTTTGCTTTACATAGTTATGCAAAACGCATGCTGCTTTTATTATATCTACTGCAAATTCGACATCTACATTAAGTGGTCGATGGAATATGCGCCATTTGTTAGCAAATATACCAAATGAGCATTCAATAAACCGTCTAGCACGTGATAATCGATAGTTGAAGACTCTCTTTTGCTCCGGCAAATTGATTCCTCCGTAAGGACGCAACAAATTTTCTTGTAAGGTAAACGCCTCATCTCCTACAAATACATTCGGTAAAACAGGTCCATTTCGCGATATTGAAGAAGGTGCAGGTATATTTAATTTTTTTCCATTAACCTTTTGTAAAAAGTACTTTCTTCGAAAATAGTCGAATCTGCATGCCTTCCATATGAACCTACATCCACGAAAGTAAACATGTAATTACTGTCACAGACGGAAAAATAATTTTTGTAATTATAATATGCCGATCCACTTTGTGCGGGTTTTATTATTCCTATATGTTTGCCGTCCACTGCTCCAAGGCAGTTCGGAAACTGTGCAGTTTGCATAAACCCATTTATTATTTCTTTCCATCTATCTTCAGTTAATGGTGCTATGCACATATCTTTCATACAGATCCATATATTTTTACATACATCTCTTACTATACCACCAATTGTAGAAGCTGAAATTCTATAACTGTATTGCAAATCCATAAATGTTTGTCCAGTGGCTAAGTACCTGAAAATAAAAATATATTAATACATACGTATGTCATTGTTACAGCTACGTCATTACAGAAGAAATGGAAGGTATTAAGAGATGGGTATAACAGGTATACGAAAAAAATGAAACCAAAGAGTGGTTCAGCAGTCACCAAGATACGACCCTATCCATATTATGATCAGTTGTCATTTTTGAAAGTCTTTGAGGCGAGACCAGAAAAATCAGACAGCCTGAAAGAAACATCTGAAGGGAGCGATCATAATAAAGAATCTTCAAAAAAAAGTGGTAGTGCTTTAAAAAGAAAACTTAATAAAACTGAGGATGAACTAATTGAAAAATTGTCTAAACGTATTGATGAAAAACCCAGTTCATATCTTGCAGTAGAAGATGATGACAAATTGTTTTTACTATCACTAGCTGGAGAGTTCAAAAATATTAAAGATCAATATAAATTAGATGCAAGGTCAGAAATCATCAACGTTATTAAATACTTCAAAGGAATATCCCAGCATACACAGTCAAGCTATTATGGTGAAAGTAGGGGATATTTTGCACCTTCAGCTAGTGAGCAACGTGGACCTAATTACAACTATTCAAGTTACAACAAGGGTTATCAGTCTGCAACCTCTGCATCAACAAGTGATCAACCTTATAACTCCGTACCAGTCTCAGCTAATGATGAGTTTTCTCAGTCATCCTATGAAGACAGTCTTCCACCTTCGTCTGTTCTATCTGATGATATTATTACTGATATATTCAATGAATAAACAAATAAAAAAATTAATAATTTTTTTTACTAACCTTAGTGTAACAGCTAGCCTTTCTTCTGGTGGAATACTTTTTCTCATAATAGTATCTTCACGTTTAATTTTTTTCCTTGAGTATATTACAAAGTTCGTCAAAAGATGTAATTCACATTCTAAAATAATTAAAAAACTTTTCTCCGTCACGTCTTACTTCCAAAAACAAGTGATTAAATTCTCCATTATAAATTCTTGTTTCTAATATTGGATGAACCCACAATTTTCTATTTTTACGCCGCCGTCGTCGTCGTATGAGCAAAAGCAGCAGAAGTGCTTCCTCTTCAAAATCCATGGTGCTACTGATTTGAAATTGCCCACCGCTCGAACTGTTGAACCAACTGCTCGAGCAGTTATCACTGGCAGCTTCAAGCTGTTGACTCTTGACTGCAAGAGCGATCCGTGTATGTTGATAACTGGGTAACTGCTCCAGCAAGCCGTGTATTGCCGGCCTTACGGTTTCGTTTAAATCCTTGTGACATTCACCATAAGCGAAAATGATCTCTTTTTTGAGATAAATAGAAAATTCAGCCATTTTTATTCGAAAGGGAAAACAAAAAATCGAAATTAACACTTTTTACTCAACTGTCAATAAATGACATTGACTTTTTCAAAAATTATGAGGAATGTACATACAAATTAAATCCCGGCAACGTTATTCATTTGTTCTCAAAGTTCTCTATGCAGTAACTGTCTTAATAATTAAATTACATTTTTATCAACGTAATTTGATTTTTCTCTGAAACCAAAATTTTGTTTTACTTAATTTTTTCTGTAGAGGCTTGATTTTTGGTGCTTAACCACCTAAAGATATTTTCGTGGAATTTTAAAAAAGAACGATGAGTGAAAATTACATTTTTTATCTTTCACTAATTTCAAAAGTAACAGAACAATCTTCATTCAATAAAGTATATACATTTTAAATTTCAAAAAAATTCGTTCAATAATAATGGAGATATATGACCCGAAAGTCTTAGCTGCGACACCCGATATATACCGCGAGATCAAAAATTATTTTGATAAAGGTTTGCCATGGAATGTAAAGCGTTCGTCTTAGGTATCATTCTTTTGGGATAATTCTGTTAAATTATCAGGTTAACTGGCATACTGACATTTGACTGACATAAAAATTTGTAAATATATGTTTATTTAAAATGATTTACATGTTTGAATAACATTTTATTAAAAATTAATAAACAGATTACAATATTGTTCAAAATGATCCTCGTCTTGTTCGATGCACACGTTTACGCACCTCTTCATGCATGTTACAGTTTTATTCATTTAATTGTTGACGAACCACTGGCAGTACGCAAGACGTCTGGGGTGGTCTGTTGGCAAAAGAGCTTAATATGATTGCATCTGATATAGATGCATGTTCAAGTTCTCCTTTATAATGGTTCGGCATGTTCCATAAGAAACTCCAATTTCTCGGGACAGGCGTCTCAAAGATTTTGTGGGGTCCTGTTCCATACGATTACTGATATCAATTATCACTTCTTCTGTAGGAATAGTTGGCCTACCAGCACATTTTTTATGAGTAACAGATCCAGTTTCGCGAAATACACGAACACTATGTGCGAGGCACATATAAAAATCTTGCTCTACTATTGCGAAATTTGAGAAGTGTTCACGAAAATTATCCAAACATAAACGCTTGCTGTATTCCCAAATACCATTAAGTAGCACACCTGTTCTAAAATACGCTTCAATCATGTAGGTTTTGTGTGCTGTGGTGTAAACCATAATTGAAAAACTACAAGATGTCAGAGAGGAAATATAATGACAAATATTAATGACAGTATCACACTTAATGATATAACTTAAGACAAGACGTTTTACATTTCATGGCAAACCTTTATCAATACAATTTTTGATCTCGCGGTATATATATATACACACATCTTGAATTAGCGGATTATATGAAAATTGAAAATTACTTGTTTTATATCTATTAATTAATGAACTAAAGAAAAGAGTAAAACCATTATCGAAGACTAACTGTTAGTTTCGCCCTCGCTCATCAGTCTGATAGATGGCGTCTGTTCCTTGTACATTTCGAATTTGTGTATTTATACAAGCCGAAACGATCTATGCAAGGAAACGTAATTTACATGTTTATGTTACATGTAAATATTGTTTCCTTCTGTTTCAAAGAGAGAATTAAGAAATTAATCTCTCACATTTGCAAAGATCGCTTCGGTTTGTATAAATACACAAATTCGAAATGAAGGAACAGACGCTATCTATCGGACTGATGAGCAAGGGCGAAACTAACAGTTAGTCTTCGATAATGGTGTTACTCTTTTCCTTAAGTTCATTAATTAATAGATATAAAGCAAGTAATTTTCATATAAGCCGCTAATTCAAGAAATGTATTTAACAAATACGGTTAAGAACATGATATATGCCTTTAATATACCGGGTGTCTGTTTAAGCTCGGCCACCGGCCATATCTCGGCAACCGTTTATCGTACAACCTGGCGGAAAAAATCTTGATAGTAAAACAGACCATAGGAATTTCAACCAAAATATTTATAAGTTCCGAAAATAATCGCAAGGGGGCGCAATTTTCAAGATGAATTAAAAATTCGATATTTTTTCGTTAAATTCTAGATAAAGATAGATTAAAAATTTTACTAGCAACATTTTTAGACGTTTTTATATAATTTTCGTTTGAAACTTTTTGATCTAATTCCCATACGAAGGAGAGGGTGGAGAGGAGTATGTCTGCGTACAAAAGTAGGTATAAATTCGATTTTCTCCCACGGATTTGAATATTTCTTGGCTCATTAGATAGAGAATTTTACAAGGAATTGAGGGATATGTAGTACGAAATTACGTAGTACGTACATCGGGCGCTGTTCTCAATTTATGTATATTACTTGTTTTTTCTTTAAAATTTTAAATAGAATGGTATATTTTTAATACCGTAATATTGAAGCACATAAAAAACTGAAGAGAGAGATGAAAACTGGAAGTTGCTACCTCTTTTCTTGACGAAGATATAGTCATACGAAAACAATCCAGAAACATATTAAAGTTTAAATATAAATTTATTTATTTATTGGGAATAATAATTTTATTTTAATTTTAAGGCTGGCGTCTCGGTACGCTGCACCGGACAATATTCACGTTGAAAACATGCTCACATTTTTTTGATAAGAAATGGAAACTATTAATTTAATTGTTATAAAAAGTACACAGTTATGTTAAGGAAACTTGATTCGAGGTCGTAGGGGGTTTTTAAATGTCTAATTGGGCTGTTTTTACACTATATACTGTGAATAAAATACCCCTTTTAGAGGTAAAAATAAATATTTTTTATCTGTAATTTTCAAATAAAGTATAGCATTCTTGCACCCCCCTTGACCTCAAAAAATTAGTTTGCATTGTAACAAAAAATACTGCAACGAAAATAATATCTTCGTTTGTAAATGGTATCCAAAATAAAAATGCGTGGACATTATATGAAATTAGGGTTACAATTCAACTATAGTGTGGAGAAAAACCGTTAAGATGCAGAATTATCACGCCAAGAACTTGAATATTAGTGTAGCTTCTGGGCATTAGGGGGCACTGGAAATTGTGCGTATATATGTACCTATTATTAATTAAAAATGTCAGGATAGGTACTTTTATTTACGCAAAAGTACAATTGCTCACAATACTTCGTCTAATAATAAAAACAGTTATATATTATTATTATTATATATTCAACAGTTTAACACTTTGCGGAATGTAATATAAAATATATACCTATAAAAAACAAAAACGATAATAAATTTGCTATAGGTATAATAATCTTACACATTGTTTACTTTCGAGCGATGTATATTTATAGCAATTTTTGACATGGATAAACTAGAAGATGGTATACCAACTCTAGGTATATTTTATTTAGTCTACTTCAGAAAATTAAATAATTCTTGATGCACAAATTTATTGAATTCTGCGACGGGACTACAAAGGCATTTTGATACCTATAAATATATATAGGTACATTTTTTACTTATTCAATAAATTTTGAGATTTACCGGTGCTTAACGCAAATTATCATTGTGTACATTACTCTAAATAAATACTAATTCATTTATTCATAGTGTATGATTAAATAATTAAAAAATATGTACCTATGTATTTATTAATAAGAGTCTATTTGAAATATGTAAATGTACAATAGCTTAAATTACATCAATAACTTACGAAAGTAATTTTTATATTATACACGTACACACAAACAAAGAAGCTGCAAGATTTACTGTTGCAGAGCATAACAAAATCTATATTATTCCTACTAATAATATTTATACGTCTAATTTGCTATGATTCCGATTGATAATTGGTAGAAAGGATTAAATATAATACCTATACACGATAAATATAACAAGCTTTTTTGAAAACTTTTTGGCTTATGAGCCGCCATCTGAAAAAACCGCTAAATTTTTGCACTATACCAGTTTTTACAAAATATCTTCCAAAGTATTCCAATACTTCCCGAGATAGACCTCTTTGAATTTAGAGATTTTTTCTTAAAAATGTAAAAATCAAAGATTTTTAGTTGGTTTTTGCTCGATAGTAAGTATGTATATAGTGAATCCTACGGTAAAGTTTGACACTGCATTTATAGTAGAGGTAAATAGCTAAAGTTCCGAAGCTCCAAATGTGGCTTGTCGTCCAGACACATTTTGTCTTATATAACAAAATATCACCATTTGGTTCTTATAATGTAAAGTTGTGGTATATCTGACACTTTTGTTGATGAAACTTATGTAGTATATAATTTATTTATAATTATTTATTAATTATTTATTTACTTACAAATTTATTGATATATAATTCACAGACCTATTGAATATATGAGATATACAAACTTAGCAATAAATGAACTTTTTTTTGTTTTTAATAAATAGATACATTAATTTTGTCAGTATTAAGTTATTGCGTAACGTGTCTTCCTAAAAGACTACAAAAATATTCAAAAGAGAGTATCATAGTCTAAACGAGCTAGAAGAATCAGTTTGGTCTTAAACTTTAGCTACCTACCTCTACTATAAATGCTATGTCAGACTTTAGCGGAGAATACACCATTTACTTACTATCGAGCAAAAACCGATTATAAATCTTTATTTTGACATTTTTAAAAAAAAATTCTCTAATTTCAAAGAGGTCTATCTCGGGAAGTAATGAAGCTAAATATTCCGTTTTTGTAATAAATTGTAGAAAATTTTCTCTAGTTTAATAAGAACGTAAACGGCTTTTTTGCTCAAACTAATACTTTAGGAGATATTTTGTAAAAAGAGGCTAAAAAATTTAGCGGTTTCTTCAAGATGGCGGCGTCTGCGGTAGTGGGGAAAATAAGAAAACTTGGGACTTTGCAACAGTGTACCAATCCATACACCATATCAAAATATCAAAGGTACCCTAATTAATGTAACCATGCGAGATTTTTTGGTATAGTTTGACTGGGCTATATGTATATTCTTCAAGGATATTACATCGGTGGTGTTTCTATCACAGAAAGTTAATATTCTACGTTTTAGATATCTCTTGAAGGTACTAGATTTGGTAGACCATATAAAAATATGGCACAATAGGCTTAAATTATGTGTTCTGCATGTTCAACCATTTCGTCAGGTAGATAGCTTCTTTTTCGGTGGTTTATACCAAAAATTCTTTATGTTGTCATTAATAGTGAAATATTAGGTAAGTCTATTAAAAGAATATAATAGTTGATATGTCATCTTTGGATAATATGGAAAATCAAAACCTTATTTTGGCAAACTTACTTCAGTTCGGTAAAATATATTTAGGTACGTTTAACAACTAAAATAATTACTTTCACTTCTGAATGTTGCGCATCTCCAATATTATTTAAGAAGATAATAAAATATGAATAATGTTAAGTACAGAAGCGCAGTTGATTTTTGCCAAAAACACTAGTGTCACCTATAGACAACCTATAATTAAACAGATTTATTATGAAAATTAATTGTGGACTAAAATATAAACGTAAGTAATTAATACCTATTGATCTTTTCTGGTTACATTCTGAATCATATCTCCTAAACACACAGTTAAAGTTACGAAAAAAAAAATTCATATGTTCAGAGACCGGACACGAGCGGCCGATGACTCATCACCCACGCGCACTATTGAAATTTTGTATTTTTAAAAAGTTTTTAATTTTATTTATATAATTGGATAACAAGTGGGTGGTGATCTATAAAATACAAAATACTTTTTTATTTGTTTATATTGTAGTTCAAATCGAGTAAATTCTCCGTACTTTATTAATCTCACGAAATATAAGGTAGGTAAATAGAAGAAAGGAATTTAACATTAAAATCGACTTTTTTGCTGTCCGTTTTCTCGACGAAACCAGATGTTGCATCACCATACGAATCGCTATTCAATAACTGCGTGATGTTATACATTATTTCTTTTGTCATTCATTACACAATGTTTAGAATAAAACTGCAGTCTATGGTCGACTGTTCTACTTTTTCTACCCTTTGTAACACATCACACAAAATGTCACTCATAAATATTTTATTTTCATTACTTTTTAACAGTTTTTGTGCGGCAATAGAAGCTTGATGGCATTGTCCATCATTCTTTTTACAATGACCCATGTTTTAAATCCAAAATTCATTAAACACATTACAAATTAAGCGAGAAAGAATACTTCAAACTGACTTGTTCTTTACCATGTTTATAGTCACATGAATTACTAAATATTGTTATTATTATTACTTCAAAAAATATTTTTTCCAAACATAAATTGTTTTATTCCTATTTATTTTATAAGGTGTACCTACTTGAAATTTTATAAATTGCTATAAATGAATGCTTGTATTTATTGATGCTTGACTGTTGAGATTATTTCTATATAGTCAAGTTCGTAATATTTTCGTCATACTCTTCCATAAATGTATTCATTTCAATCTTCTCACCGATTTTTTAATTCATTGCATATGTTACGTTAGATTCTCCTTTTAAATGTTTTCAAACTCTCTAGCTATTTTTAAATTACAAGACGTGTCTTTTTAGACATCGAAATAAAATAATAACAATAATAATAATAATAATATATCTTTATTACCCAACAGATATACATCTAATTATAGGTAAACAGCAAAACCAATTACCATAACTCATGAACAAAGTAGACAATAACGAGAAAAAAAACAATATAATATAATGCATTAGTTATAAACAAATCATTTACTTATTAGTAACAAAAGGGTACAAAATTGATATCTAATTCATCCCCGCCTATAACATGAAAATAAGTAAAAAAAACCTATTATTATACCTAAACATAAATAAGAAAATATATTGGCCAAGTAATATAAACGAAAAAAAATATATTTAACTCAGAAAGTACAAAAAATAAAACAAAAAAAATTTCAACTTAACAAATGTTCAAAGTGTTACCATTATTTTTAATACACTTGTCGATTAGTAGAGAGCATAGTTACTTCAATTTCGGAGGCAGCAATTGTTGTAATCGGCTTATTGGATAAACTATGACTTTTATTCTGCCCCATAAATAAAAATCAAGACTATCTCGCGACGAATAAAAACTCAATAATGTATTCTTTCCGAATAATGTAGGAAATATTGCCGGGAAGCAAGAATGCATTTTCAAAGCATTGAAAATACATTCTGATCATGTCGTAAGGTTCATCGTTAGATTATGACATTTTACAAACTTAATAATTATGTGCAGGTGTGCAAAAAGGCTTAATTTGCTAAATACGTACAAACAGTTTAACTACAAGTGACACTAATATAGTTTTAGTTTTAGTTTTGATTTTCATGGCCCACCTTGGAAATCTCATAATAATGTAATTTAGTATAACGGTGCATGCGATGTTGTGTGATGAAAATTTAAGAAAAAAAGCAAACTCCACTGTTCAGTATTATTATTATTTTATTTCAATGTTGGAAAGGACAAGAAATGATATTTAAAAAATAATAGCTAAAGAATTTGAAAACATTTATGGAAAAGTATATTGAAAATTCAAGTGAAAACGAACTATACACTGTCTAGAGACTCTCTTAAAACTAAAATAAAATTATTACTCCCAATAAATAGATAAATTTATATTTAATATTTTTTATTTTTCTGGATTGTTTTAGTATGACTATATCTTCGTCAAGAAAAGAGGTAGCAACTTCCGGTTTTCATCACTCTCTTCAGTTTTTTATGTGCTTCAATATTACGATATTAAAAATATACCGTTCCATTTAAAATTTTAAAGAAAAAACAAGTAATATACATAAATTGAGAACAGCACCCCCTGTTACTTTTCTTGACAACTACGTAATTTCGTACTACCCTTGTTTATAAATACTATAGTTATACAACCTAGAGAAAACTGTAATTATTTCTTATGTAGTAAAGTGTCGTCCTCTGATATCTTTCAAATGGATTAATACGAATGAATGAAAGTGCTCACCCAATGAAATATTCTCAACGCCACTCCCACAATTTAATCCGGAAGTTTATAAAAAATGTAAATATATTTTGATATTTTCTATTAAATTTTATATAAGAGTATATTTTGTTTGATTTGCTTTTCACATCGTTTGCCCTTGAATTACATATCAACATAACCTATATAGCTTAACTGTGATAAAGTAGATTTAAGTAAATGTTTTATTGAAGAATCGTAGTATTACTATTTTTTTCCCTTATTATACTCACAATTACCCTTTTATAACATAATCAAAAAAAGACATACAAAAGGCTTTTTAAAAAACGTATTCATGTTTTTAAAGAAATAAATCTAAACAAGAAAACGGTATTAAAAAGTCTGCATTTTTATTAAATAGGTACTCACCTACATGAAATGTCAGTCTGTTTCGGGTTCAGAGTTTGGGTTATTCTAATTTGTTTCTATGTGTTCAACAGGTATGTCCGAACCACAACATTTATTAAGTTGCTTTGCATGGTTTCATCAACTTGACTGGTTTATGTGAGGCTTTCAAACCAGTAATGTAGTACGTTTTACAAAGAAAATGCATTATAAACACCACATTATTTTAAGGTTTTGGTATCTTCAGAATTTAGAAATTTAAATGGTTCACAGCCAATCATTTATCACTTAACCAGGATAAATGTGAGACAATTTATTTTACTAGTAAACATAGATCAAACATATATTCTACGAATTGAAAGTTCCTTGATATTAGACTAGACACAAGATTAATATGGAAGCCGCAGATAGTTGAATTAGTCAAACACTTATCTTCTGCTACTTATGCAATTAGACGTATCAGATTTATAACTGATAGTCTACTGGAATAACGACATACTATGGACTATCAAATCACATATCAACAATGTTTAACCAATGTGGGGTAAGTAGGCCTATGTAGAAAAGGAGTTCATCCTGCAGAAGAAGGCTGTTCGAGCAATTGTCTGTGTTTCACAAACTATTCGCTGCAAACCTCTCTTCAGAGAACTTATGATAAGTCCATTAGCCTAGACACATATTCTGCAACAACTAAGGAGGGCTTTGAAAAAGCTGTCACACCTCATGACTAGGGGTGAGATTATAGAAGTCTCCACCCCTCATAACCATTTGCTGCACATCCCGCATTTCATAGGACAAAAGCCACTTCAGTACAACACGTCACTGGTAATTATTTAACAAAATCAAAGTTATGTGTAGACATCTTTCTACTTTCGTATCTAAAGAGAAAATAAAGGACATTCTCCTTCAAGAAGCATTCTACAATGTCAATGACATAAATTAGCCCTGTGTTGACGTTATCATTACATTTTCGCTTGATGTGCTTTTGTGTAAACTGTATGTATATCTTATTATTGATATAATAAATTTATTATTATAATAGAAACACTATCCTTCTTACTGTAGAAGTGTTTTAATTAATCCTGCTTTTACACCCACAATACTTCATCTCATCAGGAAAGTCGCAGCAACTTTCATTATACATTTACATTCTTGGTAATTATCAATATAGTAAGTACTGCCTACACGTGCTCTGTATATGGACGTTTCTTCAATTTGTATATATTTACCTGCGATTTTAAAAATTGCTTTCAATAATAGTAATTCCTAATAATTGAAGTTACGTTGGGGTTATCAAACAAAACTAGTTTAAAATATATAACACTTTCGGCTGTTACTTTGTGAAGATTCATGATACTGGATATAAGTAAAATAAAACACTCAATTAAATTTGAATAACTTCACTTTATTTTAATCACTATGTGACTGCAGTTTCGACATTACATGTCATTATCAAACTAGTTTACTTATATTTCTACTATTTAATTTTTCTTTCACCCACGTTTAATTGCAATTGTTTGAAATCTTCATGGATTTTATTGTGTTATATATGTAGAATTTTAGCCTTCATACTGGTTGAAGTAAGGTATATTACTTCATAAAAATTAATTAGATACACACTTAAATGTACTCTGCTTTGACATTACTTATTTTATTATGGTTCTAGTTATTTTTATTTTATCTAGGCCTGAATCGTAACAACTGCCATGATACAAGTCTGAATGAATAATCATCAATTATTGTTGAGGATAGTACATACCCAACAAGTTATACAAACAAACTAATTCATAACCAAGCAAAGATTTTATTAAAGGTTAGTACTTTGAACCTTTTTAAGCTTGTACTGCAATATCCATTGTCAATTATAAGATAAAATATATAGGAAAAATGACATTTCTTCGTTACATCGTCTTGCAATATGTATTTTAGAATAACATTTAACATCCACAATCACATCATCACTTATTTTTGGAATTTGAAAAATTAGTGTCAGTAGACTTATATCCCTTAATTCAAAATATTTTAGGATATTTAAATCAAAAGCAAAACGCCTACAAAATTGTAACAAACACGATTGGTGTAATTGGATAATTGCGTGACTTCCTTTAAGCTCCCATTGGCTTCTCTTTACTACTACGACAAAACTGCTTTTACTATAACAAATTTAGCGGGAGAAATTTATGAATGAGCACATCCTACTGCCCAACCCCTCTGGTGGCTACCTACCCGAACTAACCCTCAGTTGTATAACTATAGTATTTATAAACAAGGGTACTACATATCCTTCAATTCCCTGTCTATCTAATGAGCCCAGAAACATTCAAATCCGTTGGGGCAAACCGAAATTATACTTACTTTTGTACGCAGACATACCCCCCTCCACCCTCCCCCGTGGTATGGGAGTTAGATCATAAAGTTTCTAATGAAAATTGTATAAAAACGTCCAAAAATGTAACCAGTAAAAATTTTAATCTATCTTAATCTAGAATTTAATGAAAAATTATAGAATTTTTAATTCATCTTGAGAATTGCGCCTCCTTGCGATCATTTTGGAAACTTAGAAATATTTTTGTTGAAATTCTTGTGGTCCATTTTACTATCAAGTTTTTTTCCGCCAGGTTATACGATAAACGATTGTCGAGATATGGCCGGTGGCCGAGCTTAAACAGACACCCGGTTTATTAACCACATATTAAATTTATATTACCTTTCAGCTAATTCTGTGGCCATGAAAAAAGAGAAATCGATGAAAAACGTTCGGTTTCTCTTCATGTACGTAATGCTGTTACTTTTACGCATAAAGTAACATCAATCAGAAGAAAATCACCGAAAAATGAGGAAGTTATTAGCAATTGAGTGAATAAATCCAAATCCCACATTTTCTGAATATATTAGCTTTTTTGCCAGGCGGCTATGCCGGCAACGCTTTTTTGTTCTCACGTTGACGCCAATGCCACAGCAAAAATTGACATTTCGTTTTGACAGTTTCCACAAAACATACTGTGGCTAGTTTGTACTTAGGAACTCATGAGCCCAGACATTCTCCTGGCATATTACTTTGGGCTGGTTCATTCGATGTTATCCTGTGCGATTTTGGTATGGGGTTCATCGTCCAACCTAGATAGAGTATTTAAAATGCAAAAACGTGCTATACGTGTTATGAATTCGGTGGGTAGTAGAACTACTTGCAGATCATATTTTACTCCAATGAAGGTGTTGCCGCTACCATGTGTTTACATCATGGAATTATTATTATACGCGAAAAATAATCTAAATGATTTGCCTCATTAAAATAGTTATCATTCATACAACACGCGAAATGCATTAATGTTAGAAATACCAAGGCATAAACTTGCATTCTATGAAAAGAATCAGGATTTACTATACTCCATTCAGTCTAAGAATAAAGTAGATGGCGCTACAATATGAGCACAGTTTACACACGATGAACTTTGTATTTTGAAAACAAGTAAAACATATGTTTACTGTCAGATGGATAGCAGGGATATACATATCTGATATCATTATATTTTGACATTTACGTACATTTTTATACAAGTTGGTAACTCATTCCTCAAGAAAAAGGAATGCACATGTCGTCTAATTGTACTTTTTTGTGCTTCATCCAATTTATTGTAAGTATGACGATAATTTCTTTTTCTTGGAGGAGAAATTGGAACTCCATATAATTCCATTTCTTTAATAATGCAGTACATTGTATTCCTATTAATACCCACTTCCTCTGCTGTTTGATTGACTGCAGCTGTTTTAGACATATTGTTTTTATCCTTAATGTACACATTATAAGCCATTTGCCTTTGTCCAGATCTTATGTGTTTCCCTTTACGATTTTTTGAAGGACCTGGTAAAGCTGCTTCCGCCATACTATACTGTATAAAATATTAGCGATTACGAAAAGAAAGTTAACGAAATTGATAAAATACCTTAACAAATGAATATTTCACTTGCGAGTTCTAAGAAGAACTATTTTTTAAGAATATTAACAACAAATAACTATGTAAAATACGGAAATCGACAAAATCTTTGAACAAAACTGTCAGTAAACAAATTTTTGACAGAACGAGCTAAATGCGATTATTTTGCCGGTGTAAATGCACACTCGATTTCAACCAATCACAAACGTTTATTTTAAGCCCTATCTTTCCCAATGCTTTATTCTTAGACTGAATGGAGTATAGCTATAAAAGCGTACAACAAGTTACCTGGTAACGTTAAAAAAATTGTATGCAGAAAAAACTTTAAACGTACAATAAAATAATTATTGTTGCGAAAATGTTACTACTCGTTAACAGAGTTTTTACATGGGCTGTAGATTTAATACTTTTCTGTTAGTTTATATCCACGTAGTGTATGCTTTGTTTATGTATATTGTGTGTGTAATTGTTTGGTTTGTTAACCATGTAATATCTGAAACTGTCTTTAAGTATTAACAGTTGAAATGACATATCCCATACTACAATGTAGTCGAGAAGACAACTAAAGTATCTATAATTGAGTCGCTCTCGCAACCGACATGCGCCACTAAATTAAAATAGCGTCAAATTTGCGATGTTGCAAAATGTTTCCTGTCAAGTAAAATAAACCTACAAAAATCATTTCTGGACTGTCATAAATAATACTATTCATACACCTTTTGACATTTGTCATTTGACGTTTGTTATAATTGTCTCGTAAACATTTTAAATTTGTCAACAATGCTTGCCTCCTAAACAGTATACAGGGTGGCTGACAAAAAACGCCCCAAGCCGTAGCTCCGTTATTTACTATCAGATTTTAAAAAACGAAATATAAAATAAAATGGTTAAGTAAATACTATCAATTGGCGTAATCAAAATATTATTAGGAACAAAAAGTTTGAACATGCGATAGTCAATTTTTTTTTTTTTAATGGCAACGTATATTTTTAATTAATGTTTCGGATAAAGAATGTTTTCCTGATTTTGATGATGTATAACACGTCAATTTTTCAACATAAGTTTCAAGTGTGCCGTGAATAGCAATCAAATGCATCAAGTAATAAATACTGTCAAGTAGAATGTAAATGTTAATAAACACTGTCATTGTGACATTTGTGTATCGGTGTGACATTAGTTCAACGTTCTGATTCTTTCTGTGGGTTTAATTCATCATTAATATGGATAGCAATCAACTGACCGACATGTTGCAAGTATACTTTGAATGTAATCGAAATAGTGCTGAAGCTGTGAGACTCTACAGTTATCGTTATCCGACAAGAGAGGTTCCAGACCGTCGTAAATTCGGAAGAATCGAACAGAATTTAAGAAAATATGGGGCCTTCAAAATGCCAAAAAGTAAGAGTCGACAGTTTAAGGAAAATACAGAATTGGATGTTCTTTTATGCGTGGAAGAAAGTCCATGGATTTCTACTCGGAGAATTGCAAATGAGGTCGGCGTATCGCACCAAACAACACAAGCAATACTCAAAAAGCACAAGTTCATACCATACATCTCTCAAAAAGTACAAGCACTATTGGAAAATGATCATGGTCGAAGAATGCAATTTTGCAACTTTTTCTTAAATGTTACACAACGAGATCGTAATTTTTATCGAAAAATTATTTGGTCGGACGAATGCAGTTTCAGTAATAATGGCATTTTTATCAGAAAGAACAATCGATGTTGGAGCCAAGAAAACCCAAGAATTATAATTGAGAATAATTTTCAGCAAAGATTCAGTTTAAATGTATGGTGCGGTCTTTGGGGTGATCGATTAATTGGCCCATTTTTCATAGATGGCATCTTAAATCAAGCAAAATACCATCAACTATTGCGTGAAAACATTACAAACTTTTTAGATGATTTGCCAATTGCCGAGCTAAACAGAATGTACTTTCAGCAAGATGGCGCCCCTCCTCATAATGCCTTAATAAATGTTGAATGGTTAAATGCGACATTTGCTGAGAGGTGGATAGGGACCAATGGACCAATTCAATGGCCCGCTCGTTCGCACGACCTTACGCCGCTGGATTTTTGGTTATGGGGCTATCTTCAAGATCAGGTTTATTTTACTAGTCCGGAAAATATAGACATTTTACGGCAAAGAATTCTGAATTCTTGCCGCGAAATACCTCCTAATTTTATACTCAACGCCACTAATGGAGTAATTAGAAGGTGTCAACTATGTCTTCAACAAAGCGGCAGACAATTTGAACAATATTTGTAGATAATTTTCGTATTTATTTGTATTTTTTAAAATTTCCATTCCAATAAAATGATATTAACCACGGCACACTTGAAACTTATGTTGAGAATTGACGTGTTATACATCATCAAAATCAGGAAAACATTCTTTATCCGAAACATTAATTAAAAATATACGTTGCCATTTAAAAAAAAAAATTGACTATCGCATGTTCAAACTTTTTGTTCCTAATAATATTTCGATTACGCCAATTGATAGTATTTACTTAACCATTTTATTTGATATTTTGTTTTTTAAAATCGGATAGTAAATAACGGAGCTACGGCTTGGGGCGTTTTTGTCAGCCACCCTGTATGTTATATAAAATATAGGTGTAGAAAAAGTAACATTTATATATTTATAATATTTAATTTGTAACTGGCTGTCATGTAATAGTATTTTACTATGGCAAGGTATATATCCTGAAATATTAATTAATTAGTTTAATTTTAGTTCTGAAATTGTTCCGGCCGATCGAAATTTGTAGTGGTATTGAATCGTCGTCTTTAGTTCTTACTTCGGCCGTGTCGGTTACCAAAACGACTCGACTATATCTATCTACAAAAATGAGGTGTGGCCACCACACGACTTTCTTATACGTATGAGCGTTTCAAACTATACAATTTTAAAAAAATTTTTTTACAAAACTTATTCAAAATCCTATTCTAGGTACTTTCATTCGCTTAATAAATTGCTATAGAATGCATACTTTGCAAGATATTATCAAAAAAGTGCTCCTCGCTAAGAGTAAAAGTGCTACTTCCGGTCCGAATTTTGAAATTTGATATATACAAAAAATATTGCAAATCCAGTTCTAAATACTTTTGTACTCTTGATAAATATATATAGAATGCATAACTTACGGCATATTTGCAAAAAATCGCTATTCGATAAGAGTAAAAGTGGTACTTCCGGTCTGAATTTTGAAATTTTTTTTATACAAAAAATATTGAAAATTATGTTTTAAATACTTTTATACCCGTAACGTACTTGTCTAAAAAGCATGACTTACGAAATATTCGCAAAAAACTGATTTTCGATAAGAGTAAAAGACCTACTTCCGGTAAGAATTTCGAAAAACTTTCTAAATAAAATTATTCTCAATTTTAATTTTAAGTATATATGAATTCTTTATAAATTTGTTTAAACTTAGTAGTTGACGAAATATTCGCAAAATTCGATTTTTTCGTTGAAGTAAACTGCTACTTCCGGTCTACCGATTTTACTGAAAAACTAATCAGATCTCAAGAGGGAGATTATACACGTAAATACAAAATTTGGAATTGATATCTACAGCGGTTTGGCCGCTATCGTGGTCACAGACAGACAGACAGACAGACACACAGACAGACAGACACACAGACACACAGACATTTTTTTAAAAACCACTTTTTTGGTATCAGGGGACCTCAAAACGTGGACATCTGCAAAAATCTCGAGTTCGAAAATTTTCATCATCACAATACTTCCTTATACTACGTATAAGAAAGTAAAAAATGAGGTGTGGCCACCACACGACTTTCTTATACGTATGAAAGTGTTACTTCCGGTCCGAATTTTGAAATTTCATTTATACAAAAAATATTCCAAATCCAACTCTAAATACTTTTGTACTCTTCATAAATATATATAGAATGCATAATTTACGACATATTTGCAAAAAATCGCTATTCGGTAAGAGTAAAAGTGGTACTTCCGGTCTGAATTTTGAAATTTTTTTTATACAAAAGATATTTAAAAGTGTGTTCTAAATACTTTTATACTCTTAATGTACTTGCCTAGAAAGCATGACTTGCGAGATATTCGCAAAAAACTGATTTTCGATAAGAGTAAAAGACCTACTTCCGGTAGGAATTTCGAAAAACTTTATTAAAACAATTTTTCTCAAATTTAATTTTGAGTACATTTGAATTCTTTATAAATTTGTTTAAACTTAGTAATTGACGAAATATTTGCAAAATTCGATTTTTTCACTGAAGTAAACTACTACTTCCGGTCTGCCGATTTTGCTCAAAATCTAATCAGTTCTCAAGAGGGAGATTATATTCGTAAATACAAAATTTGGAATTGATATCTACAGCGGTTTGACCGCTATCGTGGTCACACACAGACACACACACAGACACACAGACATTTTTTAAAAACCACTTTTTTGGTATCAGGGGACCTCAAAACGTGGACATCTGCAAAAATCTCGAGGTCGAAAATTTTCATCATCACAATACTTCCTTATACTACGTATAAGAAAGTAAAAGTAATCATACCTAACATTCCTTTGGCAGCAGAAGTTCATATGGTATTCGAAATATTCCTTAGAGTCCAAATGGATTTTGCAAAATGGGCATTGTGTAAGTTCTGGAATTGCATGAAAACACCCATTAAATTGCATACAAAATTAACATTGAAATAGTGTATGTAGAAACAAAAATCATGGAATATCATGGATACTACCGCGCGATCATTTAAATTCTAAATTAGAGCAGGCTGTGAAATTTAAATTAAGTTTTCTATATAAGTACTAATTTACAATTTGAATTGTCAAGGTGACGTTTCAAGATGTTAATTAATCAATAATTGACATTCTGGACAACCTAATAAAAAAAATCCCGCCTGCTATAATTTAGAATTTAAATGATCGCGTGGTACTAAAGCATGGAGTGATTCCTACGAGCAACTGCAGACATATGATATACACATAATTAAAGAAAAAAGTAACAACTTATGATTTACGTATAAGTAAGAGTAGAAAAATTTTTTTATGTTTAGCAGTTGTTGCGTCAAACTCTCCTCATTTCAATATCTTTTTCTGTTTCGCCACGTTCCTGTTCATCAAATTGCCCTCCTGTTTAGAAATATTCTTGTATATCTTTAGATATATACTCGTTGGTGCGTCTATACGTTATTCAATAATTTCTGAATGGCTCAACCAATCTTCCAGATATTCTCAGACCAATGTATATCTATCGATAGGTGGCGCTGTGGTCGAGCTATTAATAAATTTTATATTTATAAACAGAAATGATGCGCTAACGACCTCTTTTGTCCAGATTTTCTCATACTTTAACTAAATGAAACTCATCGCGCCACCTACCGGAAAGGGCAGAACGTCTGTCTGGCCATCTAGTATTCATATAATTAATTTGAAATCAAAAATTCCAATTACACAGCTAAAATTAAGATTAATATAAAATAAGAAAAATAATTGTCTTATTTTACGAAAATAAAAAGTAATATGTAGTTATTACTCACCCTGAGTCATATGACATTTGCTGAAGGTCTACTTGTCGGCTTTCGTATGTATATTTGTTAGGCGGGTACGGTTTGGCAACTCCTTTCGTATTTTTTTCACGGGAAGTCGCATGCAAGGTGAAAACAGGCCGAACCTGTATATACAGGGTGATCATTAGGAGCCGCTTCTTCGATTGTTCTTTTGTGTTTCAAATAAAAGAAAAAACAATTAGTGGAAGATCCATGGTTGCTTGTGGCGCATGTTGTAAAAATGCTTTAAGCTCTGACGCACTTCCGGTTTCACCGGAAATGCACGGAACTTAATTTTTTTATATAACACCCTATATATTTTGGATTTTCTTGTGCTGCTTTAAATTGTGTGTTCAACTGTTTTTTTTTTCCAAATTGAGCTAATAGTTTTTGAGTTATTAATTTTTTTTGAAAATATTTGACCAAAACACGTGTTCAAACAAATCATTTTCACATTGTTTTTAAAAGTAAAAACGTTAACTTTGGTGGTGCTTGTAGCCAAGAAAATTCTGCATCCTTTGGTAAATTTGCACTCGACAATACCTCAAAAAACTTTGTTTTTTCAAAGCCTACTTCCTGAAATTTTCAAATACCAAAAACTTATTTTTTTTAAATGGAAAACCCAATATTTTATTGAGGCATTTTATCCTGTTCTTATTCTCTTTCATTTTTGTTAACAATGTCCTATACCTATCTTTTGTAATTTCTGATATAATCACTATAGGAGCAATTAGCGGTCAATTAAAGAACTACGAGCGCTGTTGTTCTATGCACCAAAATATTCGCCAACCAATGGAAGACAGGAATGGCGGCCAACTTGGCTCAATTTTAAAAAAGAAAAAACAGTTGAACAGACAATTTAAAACAGTACAAGAAAATCCGAAAATATATAGGGTGTCATTTAAAAAACTTAAGTTCCGTGCAGAAAATTTAAAACAGTACATGAAAATCCAAAAATATATAGGGTGTCATTTAAAAAAATTAAGTTTCGTGCATTTCCGGTGAAACCGGAAGTGTGTTAGAGCTTAAAGTATTTTTACAATATGCGCCACAAGCAACCATCGATCTTCCACTAATTGTTTTTTCTTTTTTTAAAAACACAAAAGAGCAATCAAAGAAGCGGCTACTAATGATCACCCTGTATATACAGGTTCGGCCTGTTTTCACCTTGCATGCGACTTCCCGTGTATAACACGAAAGGAGTTGCCAAACCGTACCCGCCTAACAAATATACATACGAGAGCCGACAAGTAGATCTTCAGCAAATGTCATAAGCTGCATGTGTGTGTATCGATGAGATCTAGATTAGTGGTTTGCCGTAGCAGATGTGATAGACAACGTACTTTAATTTTGCAGTACCTACTCTTGTTTGAGAATTGACAAAAGAATATGAATGTATTCCATAATAGTGATATACTATACAGCTACGCACATGTACAATATTATTAACTACGACCGCAAGAAAGACATACTTATTTCTAGAATCTTATACGTAGTCATCAAATGCAAGCTCTAAAAAACAGACAGGTGCTGACATTGTATATGTAATACTACTTCCGTAGGTCTATTTTAAGTTCTAGTTTAAGTATTTATTTAAAAGTAGGTTTTATAATTAGATAACAGAAATATTATACTGTTGCATGTATATACATGTTTCAATTTAGTGGGTTATTGCATTAACTGATAAATGCTGACAATCAATATGTAATATTAGTTTCGTACGTCTATTGTTAAGTTCAATTTTTATATGTAAACAAGAATATGTAAAATTTAAAGCAATTACTAATAAACGTATATTATTATTATTATTATGTAATAAAAATGAATAAAAATATGTTCAATATTTGGAGTATGTATATTTATATAGATATCTAACCTTTTATTACATGCCTATATCATTTGTAATTTGCTTTTTGTTTTATTTGTGTATTCTGTAAGTTAAAGAGTGTCCAGAATAATAAATTATTACAAATTTGGGTTATGGTGTTACATACTTTAAAACAAATTAATTGTAAAATTGTAGTCAGCTTCAAAAGGATTTTTAAATAATGAAGAATTATTGAAATTCTTGAATATACACATGTTGATAACCACTGCTTAAGTCTTCAGTATTAACAATTATTATAATAAAACCACAAGAGTTTGATTTTTTATTTTTACTCTTCGTTATATTGAACTAAGAACTATTTCATTATACTCACGGTATAGATTGTTCTATTTCTTGTAAAAATGTACTCGATTTACCTTAAGAAAATTTGGTGCATTTATATATAAACACAGATAAGTATAACAGATAGCTCATCCTTATAGGACAACTGTAAGCGGCATTTCGCTCGAAATGGCGCTGGAATTTTATTACTATGGAATCCGCCCGCTATTTAAATTTAATATTTACTTTTTTTTCTTTTTATTATATCCTGTAATTATTGAAGACAACAAAAAAAAACACTTTAAAAGATGTATTATTAGATTATAAAAGATGTATTATTAGATTATAAAATATGTATTATTAGATTACTATATATAAAATATTCAACTTTTTAGATCTAGATTTAGATGTGGGATATTTAATGTGTCATTTACATTAATTATAAAGTTCGCCGTTTCGCGTTTTTTGAATTTATTTTGTAATTTTAGAATCTCAAATTCGGGTTAGTGGTGCAAAAGGCATTAATTTATAATGTCAAGGTCCGTTTTTGTACTAATTTATTTTCTTAAGAAAGTTATGTGTTTTAGAAATAACCACAAAAATGCATGAATTTGATTAGTGTCTACTAACTAAGGGTGGTACACAAAAGAAAAAAAACGACCTCTACGCGCCAGCT
Organism: Amphimallon solstitiale; assembly: GCA_963170755.1. NCBI lineage: Eukaryota > Metazoa > Arthropoda > Insecta > Coleoptera > Scarabaeidae > Amphimallon > Amphimallon solstitiale. The sequence continues at coordinate 70,957,209 of OY720677.1, forward strand.
GCACATTTGATGTACGATATAAAGAAAAAATCAAATTTATGTACTTATTTTTAAAGATAAAAAACATTAAACAGTAAACCTTGTCACACACATTTCACACAACGTTTTACGCGTCGTCTATCCCCACTTTACGGTATCTCTACCGGTCCCAACGAAGACGAAAATCTATCGGAATCGGTCGGCTATTGCAGAGTTAAATGCGAGTGACAGTTTAATTACAAACTGTGACTGGCATTTAAATGTCATATATACCTATAATATTCGAGTGTATAATAATATAACAGTTATGGGCAAGCGAAAATTGGCTTATTATAAAACATCAACAACATCAACAGTTCCGTCAGTACTCATTCTTTATACATATGTTTCCCATCTATAGTATTCCTTAATCTATGAATAAAACCGAAGCGCTGTGAAGGAAACCAAATACAGGCAGCGCTCACTTAACATACATAATGCGTGCACAAATTGTTGTGCGTTAAACGGATGTACGTTAAGCGGACGGTGAAATTCCATATAAAAACAGGTGTTTACGATTTTATGGTTACATACGCCTCTTTGTTCATACGAACGTGCGTAGTGGTTTATTCGAACGTACACTTTGTCGGCTTGAAACTATGCAATAAATGCTTGATTTATTATACGAATTCACAAGACGCGGATTTCCCCTATTTTGTAGTCACCGTAAAATAAACTGCTTTCTGTTACTAGTTTACATCCATTCGTTAAATGTATTGATACCGACTGGTGGCTGGAAATAGTGATAGTGACTCTAGTTTTACGAAATATTTAGTAAAAAACATTAAAAATATGAGTGAAAGTGAAAGAGATCGAAAAAGAAGAAAGACTATTAGTTTCGAGAAAAAATTACAAATGATTGAAAAAGCAGAAAGAGGAGAAAAGATGGCAGAAATAGGACGGAATCTAGGTCTGAGTCGTTCAACAGTAAACACCATAGTGAAAAACAAAGAAAACGTAAAGGCATGGAGGAAATGGAACGACTTTTAAAGCTCTGGTTAGAAGATCAAAATCAACGTAATGTTCCAGTAAGCCTTTCCAAGAAAAGGCTAAACAAGTTCACAGAGAACTGACATATAACATGGGAGAAACTTCAAATGTTGAAACTTTCAACGCAAGTTGGGGATGGTTGCGAAGATTTAAAATTCGAGCTAGATTACATAACATTAAAGTGACCGGCGAAGCAGCTAGTGCTGATCTTAATGTGGCAAATGCTTTTCCTGGATACCTCAAAGCGATAATAGAAGACGGAGCCTACTGCGCGCAACAAGTGTTCAATGTCGACGAAACAGGTTTATTCTGGAAGAAAATGCCCGCAAATACGTACATATCTGTTGACGAAAAACGTATGTCAGGACATAAAGCCTCCAAAGATCGCCTTACACTACTATTGGGTGGAAATGCGGCAGGGGATTTTAAACTGAAGCCTATGCTAATATACCATAGTGAAAATCCTAGGGCTTTTAGGGGAATTGCAACATCTTTATTGCCAGTAATTTGGAAATCAAACCGCAGAGCCTGGGTTACTGTTGCTTTATTCAAGGATTGGTTCAAAAATTATTTTGTACCCTCAGTGCAAAATTATTGTTCCAAAACTAATTTAAATTTTAAAGCCTTGCTAATTCTAGACAATGCATGTGTAGACAATGAATTGTGTCCTAATATAAAAGTTGTTTATTTACCGCCAAACACAACATCGTTGCTTCAGCCTATGAATCAGACTGTCATTGCAACTTTCAAAAAATATTATTTGTAAACAACTATGGCAGAAATGATAAAAGCTATCGATAAAGGAGAAGGTGTAAGCGTAAGAAGTTATTGGAAAAGTTACAATATTCTTGCTGCGGTTCGAAATATTGGTACAAGCTGGGCTGATATTAAAAGTACAACTATGCATAGATCTTGGAAGAAGTTGTGTCCTCAGTTTGTTTCTGACGATGAAAATCTTATTGAAGAAACTGAAGATGAAATTATAGATGAAGTTGTGGAAATGGGAAGAAGACTTGAACAGAATATCGATAATGAAGATATTATTGATTTAATAGAGGGTCATTCAGAAGAGCTTACAGCCAGTGATTTAATTCAACTGCACGAACAAATGGTAACACAAATCGGTCATGAAGACGAACATCAAGAAAACTTACTTCCAAAAGAAATAAAACTACAAATAATAAGTGAAATTTTAAGTAAGGTGGAAGATATTGTTGCTCTAGTAGAAAATTGTGATCCAGATAGCGAAAGAAGCATAAACATAATTCGTAGTCTTCGCAATACCACATTATGTTATAAAACACTGTATCAGGAGAGGAAAAGAACTTTTACAACACAATTGACTATGGATAAGTTCTTGACACAAACAAAGAAGAATTAAATTTAAGTTTTATGTACACTTATGTAGGCATTACTTTATTTTTATATTACATTACAAACTACAACAAAATAAATTATTTCCTTCAGTTGTTATTCATTATTTTGATTTTTAATTTGAGAAACATAACATGCATAAACGACGGACAGCCGACAGTGTAAGTTACGTAGATCTGCTATATTAAGTTCGTACGGATATTTGATACGTTCGTGCGAACAGAGGGTGGTAAATGAACATGTACGTATTAGCGGACGTACGTTAAGCGAGCGCTGACTGTATTGTGTAGCTTAACTTACTCACACACCCTTGCATCTACCCGTCCCGCGAGTAATTTAAGTTGCATAAGTTTCTATTTGTTGGTAAACGCCCGTCTTAATACTTTTTTCACAAAGGCTGTTATTTGATCATTTGGTTTTATCAATACTTTAGAAAAGTCTTTGCTGTTTTCATATTCTTTATTTAGAATACATAATTGACTTTTTGATTTTAATATCCTTTGGAATAGTACGCTTCTTTAACAAGTCTCACCATTATACTTTTTAATTAATTTAAAGCAAATGTATCTAGCAAAATATGATACAGCACAGTCTTCTGCATCGTTCATTGCTTCGGAAGACTGGGAATTTGTATCAGGTATGCTTACACTTGTGTGTGAGTCATCGGTTGACGATTCATTTAGGTCGTCTTCAGTAACAGGTAAGTCTAAAAACATATCTTCGTCCAATTCACAATTTGCGGTGTGTGGCGGCTTCATTATATTATTTATGAGATTGATTCTAAAGCTCGTTCTAAAAGTCCTTGCTGTGGGATTTCTATTAAACCCAACTCAAAGTCTAATAATTGAAAAGAAATTTTATAGTACATCTTGATTTAATCTGGAAGTCAATATGTGACTGTCGATATGACGCACTTCATCATGTAATTGTTCTAGAGCATTTAAAGTAATAAGAACTCCATTAAAACATGGAGGTCTTGAAATTCTGTATTTATAGTCTACTTTTTCTAAAAATGTAAACATTTTCTTAGCTTCTAAATTATATTTAAATGCTCTTTATTTTTACCTGAGAAACTTGATTTAAATGGATTTCTGTGGGTTATATATTTACTGTTAAGAATGTCAAATAGCTTGTTTAGTAATTCTACAAAATTTGCTGTATGCAGAGCACTTGATGTTGTTATTTTATTTAATTCAATATAAGTTTTAATGGCAGCAGCCACAGTGTGACTAAAAACTTGGAGAGCATATTTACAAGTCATCCGCTGAAATGAATTTGGATGAATATAAATACCAGATAATTTTGGTAACGATCTGGCAGTTACATTCTTTTTATCTAAATCATATGCTGCAACAATGTCATCAAATCGAATAATATTGGAGGTATTCAGTTCGCGATATATAAAATGTCCATTTAGAATTTTAGAAGATTGTTACGAATACTTTTAAATAAATGAGGTGGATCATGAAATACAAAAATTTTACTATTTTGCACAGTAAAAAATTGATTATCTATTGTAACTCCCAAAGACTTAATAACGGCCACATTTAGTGTACTTTGATCGCATACCATTCCTTTAACTATTTTTCCACATCTTTTTAGCGTATTAATAGCTGTTTTGATTACAGATATCATATTTTCCTTACATATGGCACTTTCAATAAGAAAATATCCAATCTGTAGTTTCCATTGGGAAAAGAGTCCTCTAATCATAAAAACCATCGCTTCCTTAGCAGGCTTATCCTTTCTTCCTAAATATCCTTCTATAATATCCAGGTGTTTTGAATATTCTAGCTCTTGCTTTATAGCCATTTCGTCAAAACACATAACAACAAATTACTCCTTAATTGTCACAGTCTTACTTTTTGCTTGAATTTGTTTAAATAAATCTTTATTGAATCCCGGTGTATGTTTTGAGTTTCCTCATTTTGTAACTGTAGATACACCGGTTAATATTATTTTTTGTCGCCTCATAGATTTATATGCAGCAGGTGACGTATAAAACAGAGATATCGCTAGCACCTTTTCTTCTTTTGTCCAAAGCTTTTTGTGTTTGCGTATTTGCATAAGAGCAATAGCTCGACATTGTGGGGAAATATAATTAACTGATTTAAATACCTCAAGGGCGCAATATTTTCTTTTCATTGCCTTTAATTGTGATATCTGTCTCCTTTTGGATGCTAAAATTCTTGATTTTGTTGCTGAAGCTGTCTCCTCAATGTAGTAGTGGGTGATAAGGCTGCCATATTCACATTTCCTAAAAAAGTATACACGGACGGAATAAAATAAAGATACTATACGCAGGTAACGGGTGTCTGTAATTAATTTAGGCTTTGTAATATTTTAAATTTCTAGTAATTGTTGTTATTGGATTAATAATGCTTTAATCTCGCTGGCGTTTTTCACTTCTTTGTTTTTAACGCAGGTCGTAAATCTGCGCCTTAAACTTTTTGCTTAAAGTTTTTATGTTTGAAAGAAACTTGCTCGTTTCTAATATAACTATATAAAATAAAACACGTTTCGTTTTATGTAGAGGCATATATTCATATACATGTGTCTTGTTCGACTGCTAGATATGCACTATTTTCGTGTATCGTCTTTTCACGTCTGGTTCTCACGCTTTGCAGACACAGCTGGCTGTGAGTGCGTGCAAAAACAATACGCCACTTTATTTTTTGTGGTCATTTACATTATTTATGGTAATAGGTAAATATAACATACAATGTAAAATAATTATGTCAAATAATACACAATTAACGTTTTATTGCTTATACAAATTGTTTGGAGTTTCCAAACATGCCGCCCCCTTGAAAGATTATGAAATAACTTTCAACATACACACCTTTTTTACCTTATTCGGTTTGTATAGGTAACACACATACTTTCACAACAGCACGTTTCACAATACCTTGCGCTGTCTTTACGGTAACCACACGCACTACACCATCATTGCCAGGATGTAACTGGATAATTCGACCCAACTTCCACTGACACGGGGGTTGGTTATCTTCACGGATGACGACCATAGCTCCAACGCTGAGAAGTGACCCTCTGTCAAGTTTCCAACGACATCGACTTTGTAGTTCGTTGATGTATTCTTTGCTCCATCTCGTCCAGTAATGTTGAACCAATTGTTGTAGTCTTTGGTAATGGGACAGGCGATTGTCGACAGCACCTAATACGTTGGGTTCGGGAAGAGCTTCTAAGGATCTCCCAATTAAAAAGTGTCCTGGGGTTAATGGATTGAGGTCGTTGGGATCGCTGGATATAGGAGAAATGGGACGGGAATTCAATACAGCCTCTATTTGAGTCAGAACAGTACAGAAATCCTCGAACGTTAATAGAGCGTTTCCTAATATCCGCCTAAGGTGTACCTTCGTGGACTTCACACCAGCCTCCCATAACCCGCCAAAATGAGGGGACCGAGGTGGTATGAAGTGCCACGATATTCCTTCATTTGCACTAAAATTTTTAATAGTGTCGCTATTCGCGCATTGAAATAATTCACGCAGTTCCTTCGCAGCACCCACGAAGTTTGTGGCGTTATCCGAATATATCGCCACAGGTTTACCGCGTCGTGAGATGAATCGTTTGAAAGTATCAAGAAATGCCTTGGTGGTGAGGGCGCTCACTACCTCTAGGTGAATTGCTTTTGTTGCCATACATATAAATAAGCATATATAACCCTTGTAGGTTTTACTGCCGCGACCATTTTTGTATTTTAATGTGTAAGGACCCGCGTAATCAATTCCGCAATTTTGAAATGGGTTAGCTGGGGTGATTCTATAATTTGGTAGGTTTCCCATTAGATATTGATTCTGTGATGGGTTGGATTTAAAACAAATTATGCAGTTTCTAATTAGCTTTTTGATTCTATTTAGAGCGGAAATTGGCCAAAAACGATCTCTCAATGATGCCAATAGAGTTCGCGCTCCACAATGTGATAGTCTAACGTGTTCATGATTAATAATCATATCAGTAAGCAAGTGATTTTTGGGTAATATAATGGGATGTTTTTTATTAAACGCAAAACTAGATTCTTTAATTCGTCCGCCGACGCGAAGTATGCCTTCATCATCGAGAAATGGATGAAGTGATAATAAATTACTCTTACAGATTCTCTCTTTATTTGCTTTTAGATTTCTAATATCGACAGGAAAGGCCTGCGATTGCACGTGCCGTACCAGTGCGGTAAGCGAATATTCTAATTCAGCAACGTTTAAAGGGCCGTACTGTCTGTCCGTCTTCTTTTTGAGGCAATTTTTCGCAAATCGCAGAATCCAGGCAGTAACGCGTCGTAGTTTGACAATCGAGGAGTATCTCTCAAACAAATCAAATTTGGTTACGTGCGAAATTAAAGTAGTCTTACGAAGTTCCGGTAACTGCTCCACATGTGCAGTGTCCCTTGTTTCACTTGGCCATTCGGCATTTTCCATAGCTAGCCATGTGGGCCCGTGCCACCAAAGAGTGGAATTTATAAGACTTGTGGGAGGAGCCCCACGGGAAATCAAATCTGCAGGATTATCCTTTGATCTCACATGAGCCCACTCCTGTGTATTGGTAACCGATTGTATTTTGGCAATACGATTTGCAACAAAGGTATGCCACCTTGAAGGATCTGATTTGATCCAACTTAGTGTGATTGTCGAATCAGACCAGAAATAATATTGATTAAATTGAACAGTTATCGATTCTCTTATTTTTGTAATCAAATCGGTGACCAATACAGCTGCGCAAAGCTCCAAACGCGGTAATGTTATTTGACGCAAGGGAGCCACGCGTGACTTGGCACATAATAAATTGGCCGTTACTTTATGAGTTGAATCCATGCAACGCACGTACACGCATGCACCGTATGCTCTCTCTGAAGCATCCGCGAAACCGTGGCATTCAATAATTCGCGCATCAGATTGAAATGCAAATCGTGGTATATTTATTGCAAGAGGAATCGTTATTTCATCTAGAAATTTTATCCATTTGAAATGCAAATCTTGAGGGATGGATTCATCCCATGATAACTTGCATAGCCAAAGCTGTTGCATGATTAATTTAGCTATTACAACCACAGGTCCTAATAGACCTAAAGGATCAAAGATTTTGGCTGTGGTAGACAATATAGTACGTTTTGTAACTCGTTTTGGGCAGAGTACTTTCGCGATTTCATATTTAAATATATCTAAACTTGAGTTCCATGCAATTCCTAATGTTCTTGTCTCGGAATCATTTCCTAACTGGATCTGATCGGATTCGTTACAATTTTTGAAATTAATGGAATTGCTCAACCACTTTCGTAAGTTCAGTCCAGCTGAACTCAGAATGTGTATGAGTTCGTTATGAAGTTTGTTGAGCTCTTCTAATGAATTAGCACCCGTCAAGAGATCATCAACATAAAAATCTCGATTTATAACTAAACATGTTTCAGGGTATTGCTGGTCGTAATCTATTGACAGTTGCTGTATACAGCGCGTGGCGAGATAGCTAGCAGAGGCGGTTCCATATGTAATCGTCTGAAGCTCATAACATTGCACCTTTTGCGAACTATCTGGCCGCCAGAGAATTCGATGATATCTGCGATCAGATTCAGTTAGCAAGACCTGGCGATACATTTTTTCTATGTCGGCTGTCATTACGTGTGGATATTGACGGAATCGTAATAGTAGCGCAAATATATCGTCCTGTATAACTGGACCCACCTTTTGGATGTCATTAAGTGATACTCCAGTTGTGGTTTTTGCCGACCCGTCAAAGACCACGCGCGTTTTTGTTGTTACACTTGTTTCCTTTCTGACCGCATGATGTGGAAGATAATAGGTTTGATGCTCATTGTCATTACTAGACTCGATAATAGGTTTCATATGTCCTAACCGCTCGTATTCACTCATAAAATTCACATAATCGCGTTTTGATTCAGAATCTTGACTTAATCGTTTCTCTACTGCGTAAAAACGTTTTAAGGCCATATGACGTAATGCCCCTAATCTGTTCCCATCGGCAGTAAATGGAACACTAACTATGAATCGCCCTGTAGAATCACGAGTGGTTGTATTGTTAAAGTGAGTTTCACATTCTTGCTCTTGAATTGACCAATTGCGTTTGGAGTTGCATTCCTCGATTGACCAAAACCGCTCTATTAGCTGATCCTCTGAATTTAAACTTAGATGACAGGCTAATTTATGCTGTTGTTGTGGTTGATAAAATGACAGAGGTCCGGACAGTATCCATCCCAATCGCGTTTTGTGCAGTATGGGGTTGTCCTTCCCTAATTTTATTTGGCCTGTGCTTAACAATTGCCAGAAGATTGAGGCACCTATCAACATGTCAATTTCACCTTCGATATTAAATGTAGGATCGGCCAAATTTATATTGTTCGGAATATTTAGAAAAGAAGCGTCAAAGGAGAGTGTAGGCATATTTTCCGTTATTTTGTTTATTACTAAGCAATTTAGTGTGATTTCGAATGCTGAACATCCCGAGCGTATACGTATGTCAGCTTTACGATTTAAATTAACACTATAGTCCGTCTCAACCTTATTATGCAGTACAGGTCTTATGGCAATTGATTTCGTGGTTGCCAAATCATCTCATTGTAAATGTCGTTACAGTTCCGGTTCATTATCTGACATTATTTGCAATCAAAACATAACCTATACGACTGTTGTCGTTCAAGTGATGCATACAAAAAACACTAAAAGGAAAGAATATATGGGAAGTTGGATTAGTTACAGCATGATATTTGTAATTCTAGAAATTTATTTAAAATCTAACTGAGTATAGTAAGCCATAGTAAATAAACTAATATTTCAAATAAATACCTAAGGTATTCAATTTTCTTCGTTACTGAATAATGACATCTTAATCTACTATCAGTGGATAGTAGATTAAGATAAATAATAAATTTAGACAAAGACAAAGTTAATTACAAATATATTTTTCATAACAAGACTTTTCCATTTATAAAAGCAACTTCAATAATACATATTTATAAAAAGAATAACAAAAACCACACATACACATATACTTTTATTTTTTAATTTGTTACATGACTTATATAGTCTTATTGAATATTAATATAAAAGTATACACACTACGGCAAAAACTGACATTTGACAGCAACGATTACTCATAATAGCCATATACTTTGTATAATAGAACTTGCAACAAGGCAGCCGGATATAAAGATGTCGTTATTAAGAGACTACTAAAGATAATAAGAGATGCAATATCCCTATTAAACCTGTACTGCATAATAAGGTTGAGACGGAGTATAGCTTGATTTATTCCCATAACCGTTGATTGTATGGGAGTACTAACCAGGTTGAGTTTTTTGAAAAGATTGTTTGTAATAAAGTTCGACTGAGAGCCACTATCCAAAATAGCCCTGCAAGGTTGCCAACTGCCCTTTGCATCATATACGCGTATAGATGCTGTTGATAATAGTATTTGATTGATTTGATTTTTTGTTGCAACATGAGCAACCGTGATACTTGCATCGGTTGCACACTGTGTATCTTCCTTAACATTACTTTTAGGAAAGGCAATTTGCTCAAAATGTAGTAGCGAATGATGCTTTTTATTACAATGCTTGCACGAATACTTTGATTTACACGACGCAATATTATGACCCTTTCCCAAACAATTCAAACACAAATGTCTTTTCTTTATTTCACCAATACGGTTATTAATTGTTAATTTTAGGAAAGAGTCACAACGAGATATGAAGTGTGATTGACTACAATAATTGCAATGCGGTTGACTTGTTGAGATTAAACTATTCATTTTTGATCTACTTGACGAATGATTATCGGCCGTAGCATTAGTTTTTTCGAGTTGTCTACATCTCTGACTCAAAAATGTGATTAATTTCTCTACCTTGGGCAGTTCATTGACGTTGCTAGATGTAGCAGCATCCCACTCACGTTTTGATGTTGCATCTAATTTTGTGCAAACCAAGTAAACAATTAAATCATCCCAATGTTCCGTTGGTAGCTCTAATTGCTTTAAAGATCGTAAATGCCAATTCAACTTATCGATTAGTTCGCGTAATGTTTTGTATGAATCGCGTTTGACATGATTCAAATTAAAGAGTGCGTGTATGTGGTTGTGCACAATGAATTGCTTATTTTCAAATCGCTCATTTAATAATTCCCAAGCCAGGGAGTAATTTTCGTCAGAAACAGACACGGAATTCAGAGTACCTGCAGCCTCCCCCGTCAAACATACATTTAAATAGTGTAGTTTTTCTACGTTACTTAACGATGTATCAGAGTCAATCATGCTTTTAAAGAGGTCGCGGAAATGATACCACTTATCAAACGATCCATCAAACGACGGTAAATTAATTGGAGGTTTTGAAACTTTACTAGATTTGTTTTGATCTTGTTCATTCGCTACAGGATTAGCTGCACGCTCATTTTTTGCTGGGTGCAACATATCACGTGCTATTGCATAAGTCTCAAAAAACTTATCCTCGAAATCTTGTGATTCGAGTTCGTGGGCGGCTGTATCATTGAGCAATACAGCAATTTCTGCTTGAACATTATTGAACTCGGATAGAATGTCATCTATTTTGATAAACTTACTTTCTAATAATGTGCGATTTATTTTATTTGGTTCAATTGTACTTAATGTATCCAAATAGCTGCTAAATCTTGTTAATCTGGCTTTGATTGTGCCGCGTTTTCTATTTAACTGTTCGAGTTCCGACGTCATTATAACACAAATAGAGAAGTAATACTATAAATGATATAAAGAAAGGAATGTAAAAGGACTTACTTGGAATCCGTACTGTATAGCTGTCGATTTCGCTACAAACGTTGATGCGGTGGCTTCCTGGTTTTAGACAGTCTGTCTAAACTCTTTCTCGGACTTCGGACTTTTTGTTCAAAGTATATATGTATTTTCTTTGAATATCTGGCTGAAGGACCATCTAGTAATTGTTGTTATTGGATTAATAATGCTTTAATCTCGCTGGCGTTTTTCACTTCTTTGTTTTTAACGCAGGTCGTAAATCTGCGCCTTGTCGATGCTATATCTAAGTAACACTTAAACTTTTTGCTTAAAGTTTTTATGTTTGAAAGAAACTTGCTCGTTTCTAATATAACTATATAAAATAAAACACGTTTCGTTTTATGTAGAGGCATATATTCATATACATGTGTCTTGTTCGACTGCTAGATATGCACTATTTTCGTGTATCGTCTTTTCACGTCTGGTTCTCACGCTTTGCAGACACAGCTGGCTGTGAGTGCGTGCAAAAACAATACGCCACTTTATTTTTTGTGGTCATTTACATTATTTATGGTAATAGGTAAATATAACATACAATGTAAAATAATTATGTCAAATAATACACAATTAACGTTTTATTGCTTATACAAATTGTTTGGAGTTTCCAAACAAAATTCACATCATGTAAATGCTGATAATTAACGAAATTATTGATAAAAATTCCTTTACACTGTTCTTATGGAATTATAATCATAATTATAATGTCAAATTTGACAAGTACATTGATTTCAAAGAGGGACAGATATTATAAAAAGTAAAATTCGCTAAAATGTAAATAGCCAATGAGTAAATCAATTACAACAGACCCATTATAAGTAAACAATGAACATTTGTAAAGTAGGGGCAACTTGTAAACGATCTAACAAAATAATATTTACCGCAATTTTTTATCCATTCTTTCCTAATATCTTCATTTTTTGGAAATCGAAATAATTTCAATCCTTTAATATTTCTAGGTGTTTTTTCACAATGCACGTATACACACTTATTTCCAGCATCAACCAACAACACAACTAACATTACATTGCATAATAAAAAGTTTAAACTGGACATAAAATAAGGTCTTCTATTCATCGATGAACTCCGGGTATTTATGAGATACTCATCATTAGATCTCTTTTTATGTACCGATATTATGGGATTGCTTTAGCAAAACCTTCGCCCTTTTATCACTGAATACAAAAGTGTTCCTAATTTTTTAAACTGTTTTGTAGGATGAATATAGGATAAATACTGTGACTTACATATATACATTTATACGTAAAACGTATATGCATATATGCATGTGTTTGGGATACACACATAGATTAAGTGCCATTGCCGACAATCGAACGCACAGACACCGGTGTTTCGGCCTTTGAGGCCTCATCAGTGGACGTGGAGACTGTCGACAATGGCTTTAAAACTTAAAACACTACTTATGTCAGTTTTGCGTGGTAGATGTACCGGTGTCTGTGCGTTCGATTGTCGGCAATGGCACTTAATGTATGTGTGTATCCTAAACACATGCATATATACATATACGTTTTACGTATAAATGTATATATGTACATAAGTCACAGTATTTATTTACTGCTTGATGTTAGTTTTAACATCTATGTGTTTACACATTTCATTTTCGTTTTGAATAATGGATGTTCATTGTCTAATATTTTTTCATTAAATATTTTTCTTTACTTGGAAATAAAATAACTGTTAAATCATAAACCAATATTATTAGAAAGTGATGGCGATGAATAGCATTCGTAACGACGGCCAACACGTAAAACAAAACCAGAGCTCCGGAACTTTAAATTATTATAGATAAATGACATACTTAAGTAAATATGAAACCGTATCAGCTTTACGAAATCAAATAAATTTTGGCAGCTTTTTTTTTCGATTAAAAAACTCCCTAATTGTCAAATAAAAGAACGTAATGTATGTATCTGCTTTAATAAAAAAGAAAAACTTAAAAAAACCTCCTAGATTATTTAAAATTCCCAGACATTTTATATAAGAGAGGATTTGGCAAAGAAAAATTTATTGACAAAATTTATTGACAAAATTATTTGTAAGATTTTTCTTACACAATACTCTCAATTGTGCCATTCATTCTATTTGGTCTTTTAGGTACTAGATGTCCGAGTGGTTTTCATGTTGTAGATTTCAACTGACACACGATTTGGTTATTTTAAACGTACAGATATCTACACCTATTTAAGACCGCCCGCACCCCTTGCTAACTGTAACACTGCATATTTAACTGATTATTACAATTTTGCGCCGTTAACTATGCAACACGCTTGTTTTCTCGTAATCCTATTGCACGAACTATCTGTTATACTTATCTGTGATATAAATATAATCTCAAAATAGGTAAACGTCACAAATCGTAAATCTCATAAGTCGATCACAAGGTTCCCATAGAAGTACTAAAACTATAACGTCATGGAGTCTAATGATAAAGGTAGCTTGTCTGGTGCGTTTTAGTATATAGTAGTATCATCATCAGATTCAATTACACACAAACTTACTAATAAAACTATTATATGAGCATATAGAATTGGAATATTCTCTGTGGTATCCATTTCTTCTTTCATTCAATACAAATTATGTGAATGTTTACGTTACTATACGTGACAACAAACTGCGTTCGGAAATGTTTCAAATAACCGGGTAAAATTTGTGAACTTGCCAAACATTTTCTGACTGGGTCAATTTAATGCTATACATTTGTTGAAAACACCTTATGACAGATAAGTAGGCAAACTTCAAAATAAGATATACAATATATACAATACCTTGAATTGAAAATTCTCCGGCTGCATCCCCAAGGCAAATGGTTTTATGTTTTGCCAAATGTAAATTTGAGCTGAATCCAATGCAGCAAAATGTGCAGGCAAATACACCTTTAGTAGTAGTGGTAACAATTTTATTCGGACTGTCTCCAGATTTATCATCAAAATGCACCCGTAATTCATCACCAGCTTGAATTTGACAAGTGCTTTGATAATATAGATAATCATCACATTGAAAGGCAGCTAGGTTTTCTTCAGAAATATTCCTAGTGGGCTTAACATACTGCATCCAATTAAAATATTTTGATTTATTTTCGTCCAAAACAAATTTCTCCCCTTTTACTTCCCAGGGACATTGTGTTGTATTGAGTCCAGTGAAAGGACCAAATTTTACACCTGCCGGAATAATTCTCAAAGCATATATTCCAATTTCCCCAAAAAAATCTTGAATTTGTAAAATGCCATTTGGTATATCTTTTCCTGCTCCGGCATCTTCATTCTTGGAAGCATTTTTGTTCAAAATATGAACTAGCATTCCACACATAATGCAATACTCTTCATAGTATGCTTGACAATCTTCACAGTCTGTTGGCAAATGTACACAAATTAGGAATTATTACAACTACTATAAATTGGATTTTTTTGAAATAAATACAGGTAACATACTACATCTGAACATCAAGAGGAATTGGAAATTTAAATGACAGTGGAGTCAAATAACCTAAACCTACTATTTATGCATAAAAAATATTACAAATTAGTATTGGTAATGGAATATGAAACCTACTATTCTGAGATAACTGCACTTTCAATATTAAAATAAGGAATAAATACTAAATGCAGATTTACTTTTGTGTCTTAGATTGCTTTGAGTGTTTCATCAGTAGTTACTATCAGCATCATTAGAGTTTTTATCAGGAAAAGAACAATCAATGAGAAGTGACAAAGATGTTAAAAGTATGTCCCTCTTTCTTCAGAGGGAGCGACATGCTTGGTTGTTTAGTCATCATAGCCACAATGCCACATGACCACTGGTTTGTCCTGGTGTCTCCTGTCCTTGGTTGTAGTGTACTTAGTTGTTTATCACACAAATTCAACAAGGTGAAAGTGGGATACAAAACATCAAGGCATCTGATTATACTGTCGCTTCTCTTTGATTGTTATTTTCTTGTTTAACGATGTTGCATTAACTAATTAGTGATGTAACATTGTCTGCAATATTACCAAGGATTTAGTATTTACATACACATATATTAGACCCTTGTTATAGATAACTCTGCATCTATTAATATACTAACAGTCAAAGATATGGTTTGGATAAAAATATGAATTTATTTTCACTGAACATAGCCTGATGTTGTAGTTTTAAATTATCACTACTATATATATTACAATAAACAATTATTAATATGCATTTATTCTACTTACATAGTACTCTATTATGGACATTTTTTTTTATATCTGTTGGGGTGATCACTTCTAATTTAACATTGTTGTTTTGCACTTCAACCATTTCAAATGATGGGAATTCTGTTTTAATATTATCCAAAACTGTAGACACTTCGTACTGTTTTGCTTCTTCTTGCCAACTGCAGTCTTGTAATTCAGCGGTGTTCATAGCAATAACAGTGTCAGAGATACACACTTTATCCTCTATAACATTGTCTCCTAGGCACTCTTCTTCCTTTATACTATATGTGTTTTCCGAAAATATTGTGTTATTCACATGAACTTTGCCAAGATGACCAGCCATCATTAATTTTGATAGTCGTACTCCTTAAATAACGATAAAAAAATTACTACTTGTAATAGTTCCATTTGACTGCTTTTTAAATTACTCTAGGTATAGTGGAATTTACTCGTGTATAATATTGTTTCACCAAAGGCTATACCCTATACGTATGCAAAATACCTTATGTCAGGGGTAATCGGGGGACACATTTACGGGGCTGTTGGCTGTTGAACCTGAACCTAAATATTCGAGATGTTAGACAGTTATTATAGATGGCCTCAATGTAGATATTCAGTCATACCAACTAGATTTTCAAATAATGAAATAGAGCCAAATAAAAAACAGTATTGCTGCGAATTAGTTGTTGGGTACGAATTTCAGGGCTGTAAAGGTTTGTTTTGGTTCTTGTTTGAACTTTTAGAACGGTTCTAGACATGCGCATTTACGAAATCTAAAACAAACAATAAACCATGGGTAATATATGTTGAGCACTTGTGAAATATAAAAATAATAATAAATTAAAACACCTTTTTCACAAAAATTAGTTTAATTCTCTAAGGGCCGGTTTTTCCAACTCCGATTAAAACGCCGGTTAGCGTAATCATTGATTAAAACACCGGTTAGGACAAATTTGCGTTTTTCCAACGCCGGTTAACTCTAATCGTTGATTAAGAACGTCGTTTCGTTAATCGACCAAATTTTAACCGGCGAAAGAAATACCTGATAAAATATTAAACAGTGATTAGGCCTATATACACATGCGCATAACCTAGAAGATTTGAATTTCTGTCATTATTATTTCTGTTATTATTGACAGCTGTTGTTTTCATATGCATTGGTTTTACTGTATAATAATAATAATTATTTACATCAGTGATTTAGTAATTGTATTGTTTCTTCTATAAATGTAATGAACAGTATAAAAATAGCATAATATTAAATATGTGTAACTTTTAGCTTACTACAGAAATTTAATTAATTAATAACTATGAATACATTCTTTTTTCTGATGAGGATGATACAGCTTTGGAAGTTTTTCTATTCTACTACAATTCTGGGACTTTACCTGAATTCGTGTGGATTCTAAGATCCTGTGGCAATTTATGCTTGCATTTGCTCATTCCCTTTTTGTAATTGCATTTAATAGCACCTTGTGAAAACATTTTAGTCGAACATATTTTAGACTCACTTTAGATATGTCATTAACATATTAAACTATACTGAAAATTACAAATGAAATTGAAAATATGGAAGAAATTCTAGAGAAGCTGGCAGGTTTATGTTGAGATTATCTGCAGACACTTTAAATTCTTTTAGCTGAACTGGGTTTGGATGAATAATGTACTATCGCTAACACAAAAAACTGGGACAGCTTTGTTTTGGCTGTGTAAAACCGACGGAAATCAATAGCTGTCAGTTAAAATGAAATTATTTGAAGCTGTCATTAGTCATGCTGCAAGTCATTTTGATTGATAATGCAAGAATAATTACTTGCAGAAAAAATGGTATGACAATAAGGCAAATTACTAATGACTTTGGCATTAACAAAAACACTGTTGCGTCCACAATACAACGATGGGAAGAACAAGGCACCAATAAAGCTGGTTCTCGAAGGCAAACGGTAACAACTGCAGCCCAGGATAATGCCTTAACTGATTATTCGCGGCAAAAGCCGTAAGACCGCAAATTAAACTCATTTTCCTGCAAGCATGATGACGATTAGTCGCAGAATTTGCGAAACGGATTTACGAGGCAGAGTAGCTGCTAGAAAAATTCATTTGACGAATCTTGGAAAACAAAAACAACGACAAGTGTCCTATACACTGCACGGAATGTAACCACGTGGTTCCGAGATTTGAATATTGAACTAATACCAACATAGTCCTGATCTCAACCCCATCGAATATGTTTGGAGTTGT
This sequence comes from Amphimallon solstitiale, assembly GCA_963170755.1. Lineage (NCBI taxonomy): Eukaryota > Metazoa > Arthropoda > Insecta > Coleoptera > Scarabaeidae > Amphimallon > Amphimallon solstitiale. The sequence goes on from OY720677.1 coordinate 70,974,809, forward strand.
ATGATAAAAAAAACAAGAAAGAAATCGTCAGCCGGTAACCGCAGAAGAACTTTGACAGCAAATTAAGGGCACATGGGATACACTAAAACAAGACCAAAATTTAATAAGACCTTTTATATCTTCCATGCCTCGTCGTTTACAGAGTGCTATCGACAAAAACGGAGGGATGATTATATGTTAATTTTATTGTTCTTTGCTTTTGTTCATTGTATTTTCTGACATTAAAAATTAAATTACATAACCTCATATTATTTTGTGTGACAGAAGTGCCAAAAGCCTGAATGACATTAGCACGATTTGCAAATTACATGGCTATTTGAAATAATATTTGTCCTAGTTTTTTATGTTACCGATAGTACATGCCTGTAAAGTTGACGTGCAGTTAATTTCTGCACTAATAATTATTACAGACACTGTCAAGTTCACACAGATTCCTCCAGAACATAACATTTATTATGTTGAAATCGTGTATACCAATTTGGAAATAAGATTTTCTCAATAAACCTTCTTTGATTAATGGACATAAAATTAATGTTAAAATGTTCTTAATAAACAGCTGATGTATGATCTTTCAGTAAAAATATCTGGCTTTATTCACCCCACAGGAATTTGGTGAAAGTTAAATCATCTCAGATATGGCAATGCAAAGTACAATATTTTATATCATTATAGTGTGACTGATAATCCAGCTTAAGACCCTAGATGTAGACTTTTCTTTTTCAGCAAACTTCCTATTTTTATGATTTTGTTACATATCATATATTTTACATAATTTTGGTAACTGTTAATTTCATATATGTACGTATATTGTATTATTTTTTTCATTTTTACAAAATTTTTGTATTTTTCAATAGCAATATGTAATCAATAAATTTATTTCAGTTTCAAGTTTGTGGCATTTGTTATTTATTGAATAATAGAAATTTTAAATATGTGCTATGTACATAGAAATTCTCATGCAATATTCACAAAATAAGTACTTAAACCTTATTTACTAAAATGAAATATCTAATTACATATAAAGATTATAATCTTTAAAAAAATAAAAGCAAAAAGCACAAAGAACAAATTCAAATATAGGAAATAGCGCCAATATTATTATAACAAATATGCTAATTTAGATCAAATGTACGAGCATTTTTGTTACCAACCTTCTAAAATAAACTCTTAATCACTGATCAGATAACCGGCGTATTTCTTGGCGTTGAAAAACGCCGGTTAGAGATAATCAACGATTAAGCGTAATCAATGATTAGTTAACCGGATACTTTAACCGGTGTTGGAAAAACCGGCCCTAAATGTAACATTTCGTGTGCACTGCACACATCTTCAATAGTTACTACTTAAGATGTATGCAGTGCACACGAAATGTTACATTAGTGAATTAAACTAATTTTTGTGAAAAAGGTGTTTTAATTTATTATTATTAAACCATGGGTGTTATCTCTTAAGGCCGTTTGACACTTACGTAAATTTCATACAAAATTAGGAATTAAATTTACATCATAATTTACATGTAAATTTAACACAGTATCATACAGAAACTTTTGATAACAAATTTAATTACAAATTTACATGTGAATTCACTAGAAATGCCTGTTTGCCACACATCAACTTTTTGCATAAAATTTGCGAACAAATTTATAATTAAACATGCGCACTATACTCCATTCAGTCTAAGAATAAAGCATTGGGAAAGATAGGGCTTAAAATAAACGTTTGTGATTGGTTGAAATCGAGTGTGCATTTACACCGGCAAAATAATCGCATTTAGCTCGTTCTGTCAAAAATTTGTTTACTGACAGTTTTGTTCAAAGATTTTGTCGATTTCCGTATTTTACATAGTTATTTGTTGTTAATATTCTTAAAAAATAGTTCTTCTTAGAACTCGCAAGTGAAATATTCATTTGTTAAGGTATTTTATCAATTTCGTTATTTCGTAATCGCTAATATTCTATAGTACGGCGGAAGCATTTTACCAGGTCCTTCAAAAAATCGTAAAGGGAAACACATAAGATCTGGACAAAGGCAAATGGCTTATAATGTGTACATTAAGCATAAAGACAATATGCAGAGGAAGTGGGTATTAATAGGAATACAATGTACTGCATTATTAAAGAAATGGAATTATATGGAGTTCCAATTTCTCCTCCAAGAAAAAGAAATTATCGTCATACTTACAATAAATTGGATGAAGCACAAAAAAGTACAATTAGACGACATGTGCATTCCTTTTTCTTGAGGAATGACTTACCAACTTGTACAAAAATGTACGTAAATGTCAAAATATAATGATATCAGATATGTATATCCCTGCTATCCATCTGACAGTAAACATATGTTTTACTTGTTTTCAAAATACAAAGTTCATCGTGTGTAAACTGTGCTCAAATTGTAGCTTTGTAGCGCCATCTACTTTATTCTTAGACTGAATGGAGTATAGATACTAAATAATTATGATTTGAGGTTATGGTTATGTTGGTTTGTTTGCTTTTTAAATCAATATTGGACACTATTGGATTTGTTATGGACGCAGTAGACGACAGTTTATTACTTCTAACTACTACTATAATAATCGCAACAACCGTAGTTGTAACGGCCCGTGGTAAAAAACGTAAAAAAGTCATGAGCTCGATCGTGGTTAAATCGAAAAAGAAAAGGCATCTTAAGGGCCGGTTTTTCCAACTCCGATTAAAACGCCGGTTAGCGTAATCATTGATTAAAACACCGGTTAGGACAAATTTGCATTTTTCCAACGCCGGTTAACTCTAATCGATGATTAAGAACGTCGTTAATCGACCAAATTTTAACCGGCGAAAGAAATACCTGATAAAATATTAAACAGTGATTAGGCCTATATACACATGCGCATAACCTAGAAGATTTGAATTTCTGTCATTGCTTTCATTCAGCAGACACAACAGTTGCGCAACTGTTCAGTGATCATGTCAAGTAGACGAGCGCTCACTGTGAACATGTTCAGGAGCGGTCGCCATTTTTGTGAGCGGAAAAATTCTATGCTCACTTAGCGAGCGTATTCTGTACGCATGCGCCATTGATTCATTCCAAGACCAACCTAATACATACTTCTGAAGAAAGTTACTAGAAAAGTAAGATACAGCAAATTAAAGTTATTGTGCAGTATTAAATGTATTATAATATTGGAGTTCACTCAGTATTTTATTCGGGGTTGGAAAAACCAGTCCTTCCACTAAAAACTACGTCAAACCTTAATGCAGAAAAACAATTTATTATTATTGTTTATTCGGTTTAATCTCTATAATTTTAACATATGGCAGCAATGAAAAGTACCTGATGACAGACGATGACTAAAGGTGAGCGGTCCTGTCCAGCGAACACTCAACTGTTGTGAAGTGAACGGTTGGAGCGGGATCGGTTTCCGATCCGCCTGCTGAATGAAAGCATTATTATTTCTGTTATTATTGACAGCTGTTGTTTTCATGTTTTCATATGCATTTGTTTTACTGTATAAAAGTATTTTTTGGAATTAATTAATAATTATTTACGTCAGTGATTTAGTAATTGTATTGTTTCTTCTATAAATGTAATAAACAGTATAAAAATAGCATAATATTAAATATGTGTAACTTTTAGCTTACTACAGAAATTTAATTAATTAATAACTACGAATACATTATTTTCTCTGATGAGGATGATACAGCTTTGGAAGTTTTTCTATTCTACTACAATTCTGGGACTTTACCTCAATTCGTGTAGGTTCTAAGATCCTGTGGCAATTTATGCTTGCATTTGCTCATTCCCTTTTTGTAATTGCAATTAATAGCACCTTGTGAAAACATCATTTTAGTCGAACATATTTTAGACTCACTTTAGATATGTCATTAACATATTAAACTATACTGAAAATTACAAATGAAATTGAAAATATGGAAGAAATTCTAGAGAAGCTGGCAGGTTTACGTTGAGATTATATGCAGACACTTTAAATTCTTTTAACTGAACTGGGTTTGGATGAATAATGTACATGCCTATAAAGTTAACGTGCAGTTAATTTCTGCACTAATAATTATTACAGGCACTGTCAAGTTCACACCGATTCCTCCAGAACATAACATTCATTATGTTGAAATCGTGTAAACCAATTTGGAAACAAGATTTTCTCAATAAACCTTCTTTGATTAATGGATGTAAAATTGGTTAGAATGCATTGTTCTTAATAAACAGCTGATATATGATCTTTCAGTAAAAATATCTGGCTTTATTCACCCCACAGGAATTTGGTGAAAGTTAAATCATCTCAGATATGGCAATGCAAAGTACAATATTTTATATCGTTATAGTGTGACTGATAATCCAGCTTAAGACCCTAGATGTAGCCTTTTCTTTTTCAGCAAACTTCCTATTTTTATGATTTTGTTACATATCATATATTTTACATAATTTTGGTAACTGTTAATTTCATATATGTACGTATATTGTATTAGTTTTTTCATTTTTACAAAAATTTGTATTTTTCAATAGCAATAAGTAATCAATAAATTTATTTCAGTTTCAAGGTTGTGGCATTTGTTATTTATTGAATAATAGAAATTTTAAATATGTGCTATGTACATAGAAATTCTCATGCAATATTCACAAAATAAGTACTTAAACCTTATTTACTAAAATGAAATTTCTAATTACATATAAAGAATATAATCTTTAAAAAAATAAAGGCCAAAAGCACAAAGAACAAATTCAAATATAGGAAATAGCGCCAATATTATTATAACAAATATGCTAATTTAGATCAAATGTACGAGCATTTTTGTTACCAACCTACTAAAATAAACTCTTAATCACTGATCAGATAACCGGCGTATTTCTTGGCGTTGAAAAACGCCGGTTAGAGATAATCAACGATTAAGCGTAATCAATGATTAGTTAACCGGATACTTTAACCGGTGTTGGAAAAACCGGCCCTAAGTCTGATAAATTACCAGTTGAAAATAGAAGATTCGAATGCATACAAAAATTTTCTTAGACTTACAAGTGTACAATTTAACGATTTACTTAATTTAATTGAAAAAAATATTACAAAACAAAAAACCTTTATGAGGGAAATAAATAAAGTGCGTGGGATCGTGCATGTCAATTTTTATCGTCTTAGGTTTTCACCGCATATAAACCAGGATGCTTTTGATATTCATTAATTAAAGCTCGTACTTGATCGTTTGACCAATATGTCTTTTTTATATACTGTTGATCAAGAATCAAGATACCGACAATAAGTACAATAATCAGCAATAACTAACTTCTAACAAACGTGATATCGCAGTGTATTGCAGTGATATTCAATTTACCTGCCCATATCGATGCGCGCGCAGATTTACTAGAAACACCCACCCAGAAAATAGAACATGTTCTAAATAATTTACATGTGAATTAACAACCAAATCTACAAGCTAAAATTTATGTATGCCACGATATGAATTTATTACAAAATTTGCGTGTGAATTAAGTTGTGAATTTTATTTAAAATTTACGTAAGTGTCAAACGGCCTTTACGGCCGGGTCCAGACAATTTTAAATCGTGACTAACCCCGCTAGATGTCTCTTCGTTGGACATATACGGTCGATCGGTAAAACAGTTAGCGTATATACTTACCAAGTTGTTTTGCATTCTCGTCCATTTGCGTGGTATAGCTTGTACAAGTCATATTTTTGTGTTTGTACAAGTCATATTTGTGTTTTACTTTAATCAATTGTTGTATGTTGTTTTTTATTGCTTTTATCATAAAGTTATACAATATGATCATATATTTCTACCCTCTAGAAGGCTATGAAATTATTTCTTGAAAATATTATGTTGGTATGTTCTGACAAATAAAATTCATCTGTCATAAATGTATTTATTAATTGACACTAATGCTGCGTTAAGTATACGGTCGAACTATACTCCATTCAGTCTAAGAATAAAGCATTGGGAAAGATAGGGCTTAAAATAAACGTTTGTGATTGGTTGAAATCGAGTGTGCATTTACACCGGCAAAATAATCGCATTTAGCTCGTTCTGTCAAAAATTTGTTTACTGACAGTTTTGTTCAAAGATTTTGTCGATTTCCGTATTTTACATAGTTATTTGTTGTTAATATTCTTAAAAAATAGTTCTTCTTAGAACTCGCAAGTGAAATATTCATTTGTTAAGGTATTTTATCAATTTCGTTAACTTTCTTTTCGTAATCGCTAATATTCTATAGTATGGCGGAAGCACTTTTACCAGGTCCTTCAAAAAATCGTAAAGGGAAACACATAAGATCTGGACAAAGGCAAATGGCTTATAATGTGTACATTAAGGATAAAAACAATATGTCTAAAACAGCTGCAGACAATCAAACAGCAGAGGAAGTGGGTATTAATAGGAATACAATGTACTGCATTATTAAAGAAATGGAATTATATGGAGTTCCAATTTCTCCTCCAAGAAAAAGAAATTATCGTCATACTTACAATAAATTGGATGAAGCACAAAAAAGTACAATTAGACGACATGTGCATTCCTTTTTCTTGAGGAATGAGTTACCAACTTGTATAAAAATGTACGTAAATGTCAAAATATAATGATATCAGATATGTATATCCCTGCTATCCATCTGACAGTAAACATATGTTTTACTTGTTTTCAAAATACAAAGTTCATCGTGTGTAAACTGTGCTCATATTGTAGCGCCATCTACTTTATTCTTAGACTGAATGGAGTATAGTTCATTTCGTTAAGTATGAGAGCAGACCAGTCAAATTCCCGATCAGCTGTTTGGGAAAACCGGTCATGTTATAAATCGCGCCCGCTGGCTGCCTGAGTTGGGCGAAATCGTTAAGTGTGTTCTTTACCTGCAATACCAACTTCGATTTGTTTACAATTTAAAAACATAACCTCTTGTCTCTTCTAAAACATTTTAGTTTGTTTCATCACACAATCGTTAACATTAATTATGGAAGCATCTACTTCAAATACTAAAAAAGTTACATTAAAACATCAGAATGGAATGCGTTTTATTTGTTTTTTACAGATTATGAATTGGATTAAGCTACCACAGGTATGGAATAAATACACTTATGTAGAATAGTTTCTGTATAGATTAATTTTATTTAGATGGGGATTTTAAGAACAAATAAAATGAGAAATATTATAAATTACATACCAATGGAATAATATATGGTCAAAAATCAAATGCAAGTGAGATAAACAATTCTATTACTTCCTGTTCATTTCCTTATAGAGGCAGTGAAGCGAATAAAAAAAACAATAATGGTATGTAATGTCTTGTTTATATTTTGGTTGTATATGCAATAAAATTGAATATTTCAGATTCTGATCGATATTTATGGCCACGATCAGCTGTGCTACTCTTACTAGAGGAACTATTTAAACTAAAGGATGTATTGCTATTGCCTCACAAAAAAAGAAAAGTGTTCAGTGTTATATGTCTAATTTTATTAAGCCATGGATATAATGTCAGATGGGAAACATGCGAAAGAAAATGGCGTGGCCTCCAGGCAATGTATAAAAAAATTAAACAAGACAGAAATTGGAGTGGTAATGCAGCACTGACATGCGAATTTTTCGATAAAGTTGATAATATTTTAGCAAGAGATCCTGCATATAATCCAGCCATTACAGCTCCCTTTGGCATTTTGGAAGAGGTAATATCTAATGGTGAACAAGAACTGAATCAAAAAAAAAAAAAAAGAGAAGAATGGGAGTGGTTTGAAACTCACTTTAAAGACATAAACAAAAATTTATCTGAGGTAAAAGAAACAATGGCTGAATTTGTTAATATGCAAAGGGAAAGAAACAGTATTTTTAATAGAGTTGCAGCTAGCCTCGAAAAATTAGCAAACAAATAGTAGCCTGGTCAGAGCATGTGGAAGCCCATACTAGTGAATGTTATGTTGAAAATTCAGAAATTCTATATTTATTTTGTTTTATTCTTAAATACTTATTTAATAAATAAATCTGTTAAGTGCTTTTATTGTTTTATTTGATATAGATATAAAAAAATATATACATCACACATTATTTCCAAATCACTTCAAATATAAATAGGAAATAATATGTTCTCAACAGTTTAACGATACCAACATAACTGACAGAATATGTGAAATGTCACAAATAAACACCAATCAGCTGATTGGTCAGAATGAATTGGGCAGTAACCGTTAAAATTCATGTTGACCAATGTGGTCAAACGAGATTGGGCGAACCGTATACTTAACGCACCCTTAATCAGTATAATATAGGGCGTGTTAAGTATACGGTTCGCCCAATCTCGTTTGACCACATTGGTCAACATGAATTTTAACGGATTCAATCTGACCAATCAGCTGATTGGTGTTTATTTGTGACATTTTACATATTCTGTCAGTTATGTTGGTATCGTTATAACTGTTGAGCACATTCCTATTATTTCCTATTTATATTTGAAGTGATTTGAAAATAATGTGTGATGTATATAATTTTTTATATTTATATCAAATAAAACAATAAAAGCACTTAACAGCTTTATTTATTAAATAAGTAAGATTTAAGAATAAAACAAACTAAATATAGAATTTCTAAATTTTCAAATAAAATCCCTTAACATATTTATATAGTTAAGAATAAAACAAAATAAATATAGAATTTCTGAATTTTCAACATAACATTCACTAGTATGGCCTTCCACATGCTCTGACTAGGCTACTATTTGTTTGCTAATTCTTCGAGGCTAGCTGCAACTCTATTAAAAATACTGTTTCTTTTACCTTTGGATATTAACAAATTCAGCCATTGTTTCTTTTACTTCAGATAAGTTTTTGTTTATGTCTTTAAAGTGAGTTTCAAACCACTCCCATTCTTCTCTTTTCCTTTTTTTTTTGGATTTAGTTCTTGTTCATCATTAGATATTACCTCTTCCAAAATGCCAAAGGGAGCTGTAGTGGCTGGATTATATGCAGGATCTCTTGCTAAAATATTATCAACTTTATCGAAAAATTCGCATGTCACTGCTGCATTACCACTCCAATTTCTGTCTTGTTTAATTTTTTTATACATTGCCTGGAGGCCACGCCATTTTCTTTCGCATGTTTCCCACCTGACATTATATCCATGGCTTAATAAAATTAGACATATAACATTGAACACTTTTCTTTTTTTGTGAGGCAATAGCAATACATCCTTTAGTTTAAATAGTTCCTCTAGTAAGAGTAGCACAGCTGATCGTGGCCATAAATATCGATCAGAATCTGAAATATTCAATTTTATTGCATATAAAACCAAAATATAAACAAGACATTAATTACATACCTTTATTGTTTTCTTTATTCGCTTCACTGCCTCTATAAGGAAATGAACAGGAAGTAATAGAATTGTTTATCTCACTTGCATTTGATTTTTGACCATATATTATTCCATTGGTATGTAATTTATATTTCTCTATTAATTTGTTCTTAAAATCCCCATCTAAATAAAATTAATCTATACAGAAACTATTTTACATAAGTGTGATAGCTTAATCCAATTCATAATCTGTTAAAAAACAAATAAAACGCATTCCATTCTGATGTTTAATGTAACTTTTTTTAGTATTTGAAGTAGATGCTTTCATATTTAATGTTAACGATTGTATGATATGATGAAACAAACTAAAATGTTTTAGAAGAGACAAGAGGTTATGTTTTTAAATTGTAAACAAATCGAAGTTGGTATTGCAGGTAAACAACACACTTAACGATTTCGCCCAACTCAGGCAGCCAGCGGGCGCGATTTATAACATGACCGGTTTTCCCAAACAGCTGATCGGGAATTTGTCTGGTCTGCCCTCATACTTAACGAAATGAACTAGTCCGACCGTATACTTAACGCAGCAATAATCTAATAAGTTAACTTACCTTATGGTACCAACTTAAGTTTAAAAAAGAAAAATGTCATAGCCTTCTAGAGGGTAGAAATATATGATCATATGGTACTTCCTACGAGTAAAGAATAGAACAAAGGAGAGAGTCTTCTTAATAATAATATTTGTCCAAATTTGGTAACTCAATATGGCCGCCGCAATGTCTAGGCCAGAGAAATAGAGTAGGGGAGAACGCGCTTAAAGATGCGCCAACTAAGTTAAATTGAATTCCGCCATTTTGAAGGTTCTATTACGGTAATATTTATACCTAGCTCAACAATTCGCATGTAAAGTTCATTGACTTAGAAAAATGTAAACAAACTTACGTGTGAAAAGAAATGCCTTCCTGCAAAATGGCGACCACAATAGCGTTTGCTTAAAACTGGATGCGCACTCGTCGAAGCGCGTTCTCCCCTACTCTATTTCTCTGGTCTAGGCGTGCATAAATATTTTATATAGGGTATATGTACACTTCCTGTGTTCTCGATAATCATTTAAAATAGGTTGTTAGTCCAAAAATAATTAAAGAAATATCGTGAGTGTATTATGTTTTCAATTCTTTTCTTCTTTTTAATATATTATAAACGGGTTTAAATGAAATCTGCGTCAAAAATATGACAAATATTAAATGACTTGAATATATATGTTACGACCACAGACTAAACAACCCAGACCGGCAACTACTTGAAAAAAAAAATCCAAGATCTTCTATCCTTGTTACACATCAGTGAACTTGGAACGAAGATGGCGCTAGCAGGATATTGGCGCGAAATTTGAAATGAGCTTGTTTTTAGAATACGCTTATTAAATACGTTATTTATGTAACAAAAACATACACAAAAGTTACTAAAATATATTATAGCCATAGTTTGAGCATCTTATGTGTAATTTTGTGGTGTTACATATTAAATATGTGATACGAAATATAAATATTAATCTTTTACTTACATGTATTATAACATCCCTCTTACGGTGACCTATTAGACACAATAAACTACTACTCTATGTAAGATTAAGAGAAACATAATAATCTAATAAGTGAAAACTGTCAAGGAAAACATAGGGATATAATAATAATAGTTTTTATTGATACATATACTTATACAATAAAACATAATAAAATTAAATTACACAACCAATAATGAGAAGACAATAATAATAATACAAATCTTGTGTAATATGACAAATAAAAACAAAACTAATATGTACCAAAAGGAACAAATTCAGCATAGTAAAAACAATACTAATACATAAATCAAAAGGTATCAAACCTGCAAGGCAAAGAGCATGTCAAAAATGCGTTTCTTAAACAAAGGAAATGCCAATCTTATCTTAAACCTATGCTTTTTGTTAACTTCATCCTGTCCAAACCCGCACACTAAACACTTGGACACCATATTTGTATCAACATATATTAATACGATGTACGAGAAAGGATTGCAAAAATATGTCAAACGTGTCAAATTTGAAATGTAGTTTTGAATGACATATAACCACAGCATAACAAACATTTCAATTGACGCTAGCGCCATCTCATCTCCAAGTTCAGTGAATTTGACAGAGATGGTAGAGTATTCAAATTTACGTTTGCTAAACAAGGATGAGTACTCTGGATAAAATCTAGGATTAAGTTGCCGGTCTGGATTGTTTAGTCTGTGGTTACGACACTGAACACATAATCAGACATGTCAGATATATGACAATTTATTTAAAATACCTCTTTTTAAATTATTATTGCCTATGTTGAATGCCAATGAAATAACTTACCGATGATGAGAAAAATTAATATTCTTTGTTCTTGCCGTTTTAGAACGACCACAAGCCACACAATTGACCATTATAGAAACACTAAAATGTCATTTTTGACATAACTGACCTACCGAAAGTGGTAACTCCGTCTAAAAAATACCTATTTCCCCACCACGTTATGCTCTATCCTGTTCTATTCTTTACTCGTAGGATACTTCACTGTTTGGCAGCTAATAAGGTACCTAAGTAATAATGGTTTTTTTATTGTTTACCGTTATGTCATAACAACAATAAAAGCATGAAAATGCCTATGTTTCCAAAGGATGCAAATGTAAGTTATTAAATTAATAGAATTGTAAAATAACTTTTCAATTTATGGATGCAGGCTATAAAAAATCCGAAACTAGAATTAGCACCTACTGAAGTCCGAAAGAACTATAGAGTGTGATATACATTTTGCTGAGCAAGTTTGACGCCATGGTGCAAATTTAAAGAAACATAGTGTTCCATCTCTACATTTGCCATATACCGTTGAATGTATGATTTTATTCTATTGTGTTGCTGTATAAAATAAAATAGAATGTTGATAAAAGTAATTTCAAATGTGTGATGCATTATACCGAAAAGACTAAAAAATTACTAATTTCAATTCATTTATTTACCTACACTAAAAACTTTAACAAAATATTGAAAGGTAAAACGCTCACAGTGAATCCAACAGACCCACTGAAATTACTTGTGGGAGAACTTCTTGTGTTTAATATATTAAACACAAGAAGTTCTTCATAAAAATTAAGAATACTTGATTATGTACATAATTTGTTTTATATTATTAGTTATACACATGTATGTATTTGTATATCTATCAGTTACTTGTAATAAATTAACTTTCTCATTTCTGAAATTGGTTTTCTATAAGATTTTCTTTTTTATTATTTGTTTCTAGATCTATTTATCATTACAATTGTACAATATAATGAGAAATAATGTTTGAATTTGAATTTCTGTTTAATATAAAAATATACGACGTAATTAAAGCCACAAATGACAAAACTAAGAAAGTAACCGTAGGATACAAACGATTGAGTCCAGTTACAATCTCGAACTGCGCTTTTGCCGACGATATAACGCTATGTGCACCAAGCGGAAAAGACCTCAAGAAGAACATCACAGTATGGCATGAGGAGTTATCCAAAAGAAACATGAAAATAAACACAAATAAAACAAAAATACTAGTCATCGGCAAGGATAACGAAGAAATTAATATACAAATTCAAGAACAAAAAATAGAACAAGTGAATAGATTCAAATACTTGGGAGTCCAAATAGAAAGGCATGGTAACATGGAACAGGAAGTAAATGAAAGAATATCCAGCGCGGCAGGAGTGTACTTCTCACTTTCTGGGTGGTTTCTGAGCAACAAGGAGATCAGTCGCAAAACAAAGATGGCAATATATAGAGCAGTGTTCAGACCAGTATTAACATACGGCAGCGAGAGCTGGGTGACGACAGACAGAATGAAGAGCAGAATACAGGCAATCGACATGAAATACCTAAGGAAAGTAAAAGGGGTCACACGCAAAGATCGGATAAGAAATGAAATTATAAGAAAAGAACTGGAAGTAAAACCAATATTGGGCAATATTGAAAACCAGCAACTAAGATGGTTTGGACATCTAAACAGGATGAGCAACAGCAGACAAGCGAAAAATGTATGGGATGCGAGGATAACCGGCAGGAGGAGCAGGGGCAGACCTAAGAAAACGTGGAACGGGGAGGTAGCAGCAATACTAGAGAAAAGGGGCAAAACGTGGAAAGAAGCGATGAAGTTGACAAGTGATAAAAAACAGTGGGCAAAGTTTATATATGAAAATAGTAAATAGACAAAGTAATAACCTACACCTTCGGGTAATTTGGTTTATCGATTATATATATATATATAAAAATATATTGTACTATTGTGATGGATGGGTGAAAATAAATTAAAAAGGGAGTATGTATCCTTGTCTTGCAAACAAATTGAATGTGTTAATTTTCATCCGACTTTAAGATGTGCATTGAAGCGAGGTGAAAATGAACACATTTAATTTGTTCGCATCCGAAAACAATAATTACATCTTTCAAAATATGAAAGGTAAGTATATGAAAAATTCAATAGATTCGGCCTTTACTTGATGTAAATCCATATTCCAATAGAAATAAAACACAAACAAGTGTTTCAGATTTACACTATATTTAAATTAAAAACACAACGGCTGTTTCGTTACACTGTAGCTTCTTCAGGTGATAACAAATTCTAAATTATTACAATCCGAGAACAACTATTATATATAGACAAATATAATGACAACATTAACAAATAACTGTAAAATATTTACAAATGGTAATTTAAATGTATTTACTTAAAGAGGACAGTTTTCTTAATTATAACGGCAGTTTACGAAAGGGGACCTACATTATTACTAAAAGGATTAGGGAAAACCTAAGAACTAGAAAGATATAGATTTAATAAAGGTGATTGATTCAGATTTATTTTCTCGTTTAATAAATTGTCTGAATATTTCAATTTCTTAATTTCCATACATTCCAGTAAATGTAATTTTCTACTTTTGTTTTGTACATGAGGAATGTCAAATTTATCATTAAAACAATGGTCGTATTCAGTCAAATGATTCGCATAAGCTGAGTCGTTGTTTTTATTAGTGTACGCAGAAAAATGATTAGCTATCCTTTTTTTAAAAGCTCTCCCAGTCTGACCTATATATTTCTTAGTACAACGACATTTTTGTGAGCGGAAAAATTCTACGCTCACTAAGTGATCGTATTCTGTACGCATGCGCTACCACACCAACGTAATACATAACTTTGAAGAAACTTACTAGAAAAGTAGGATACAACAAATTAAAAGTATTGTGGAGAAATAAATGTATACTGGAGACGCATTAAGTTCAGTTGCACGTCATCGATGACGTTTACAAGTTGTCATAATTGTATTAGAGAAACTAAAAAAGTTACGTTGTTAAATTATACTTGAGGGCATTTATTTCATTAGCTTAAAAGGAAGATTTATAAATTGATCGTAATATACGCATTCATGGCAAATAAACACATAATTTCCGTTTCAATATTAAATTTCTTTATTACATATTTTTAATAGACTAATAGTTCAATTCGGCGTTGACAGATAAATCATATCTGTCAAAAAGACGTGCGTTGTGTATATTCTTCCTGTCAAATTTTTCATGTTTATTTTTGCTTTGATATAAATTGTTTAAAAACAGTGCTTCCTAGAAGTGTATTTTTTATTTATTCGCGTCCATTGAATATAATGCCGAAAGGTTTCTGTAAACAGTTGAGGTTATTTACAAACTTTTCTATAATCATGTGTTAAATTTAATGTGAATAGCGTAAGTATTGCTTATTTTAAATTATATTATGGATACGTAATGAAATATTTAAGGTTTTTCGATAATCTATCAATATAATAATTAAGTTGAGAAAGACTGAAGTCTTAGAGCATTTCAATTACTAAATATATTACGTTATAGTTATTGTATTGTGAATAATTTTCTTCTTTGGTTATATCAAATGTCACTGACAGAAATGAAAATAGATCCGGCAACATATACAAGGCGAGTCGTCATGGATCTAGTATGACGTGCAACTGAATGTAACGCGTTTCCACCATATTATAATATTGGATTTCACCCAGTATTTTATTCGGGGTTAGAAAAACCAGCCCTTACACTAAAAACTACGCCAAAACTTAAAGCAGAAAAACTCATTACTAAGTGAATCAACCCTACTTGCTATTTAATTCGATTTTTGTTTATCTACTATTCCTTTGTATTTTATACGATTTCTATCAAACACTGTGTGATTACTGTCAATATCCACTTTAAATTTATCATTTGTTCTTACACAATTTATACACTAGTATACAATTAAGCTATAACATTTGTAATCATTTGTTTGTCAAATGTCTAAGAGTACAATTACCACGTTTCCACATTTTTACATTCTTTAGCAAAATGATTATACCCTGCACATTTATAAGATCTAAGCGTGGATCTAAGGATTTGTAGGTGCTCATACACCTTACATTTTTCCCATCCTATATTTATTTGTGCCCTGTCGATAATGCTATTTTTATAGTATAATAATTCTATTAAGTAAAACGACTTTCGCAATTTATATTTAATTTTAACCTCGGCAATAAATAACGACTTAACCAAACATTTCGTTCCAATCTTTCTATTGGCGGATCACTTCAGGACACAGCTTCAGGATCTGATCTGGTAGTGGGACTCTGTGTACTTTCGACTTCCAACGACTTGAATCGATATCGATTATCGCTAACGATTCTCGCTTTGAATGGTACTCTGTGTAACTATCGATACGCGTTCGGCAAAGATCGGAAGAATTCTACCTTCTTTAAAAATATTTGTCAGTGTTTTAGGGAATTTGTTGAAATCGCAAAATTGTTTGCATTACCGGGAAGTATAATTAGCAAATTCATTACATTTACTGTTGTAGATTCGCTTTAATTAGTAATATTTTCTTGGTGTGCTAGTTGTAATCAGATTGTAATATTGCTGATTTTGCATAAATATTTTGTACATAACATGTATTATACATATATCGACCTCTAATATAATATACCGATAGAACCACCGGCCATCTGCCTATAGGGAATTGTATGCAGTACACATTTGTATGTACATATATGTATCTAGTCCTACCGTTTATCAGAAGCGTTGTCTATGCCGACGCTAGGGATCGACAGTCAACCGCGTCAGTCGTGTCTTGACTGCGGTGGAGTATACTCATAGTTGGTCGAACTTGCAAAAATACGCAAATTCTTGCTGTCTGCATCTTTAGGGTTTAGAATTATTTAGAGCTCAGTATTTTTTTCTGTTTTTTTACCGATATTCATTTACGTATTTACTATGCCGTTAGTTTATAGTAAAGAAGAAAAAATAAATATTATTAAATGGTATTACTCATCTCAAGGAGGTACGCAAGAAGTGATTGGTCGTTTTGTTTTTTCGTTTCCTGATCGTCCAGTTCCCTGCCGTCGGACGATACTAGATATCATACATCGTTTTGAAAAGTCGGGCTTCATTAATGGATGTTCGAAATGCTATCAGAGTAATTTCCATCCTATTTCGGAGGAAAGAATAGAGAAGGAAGTCAGTGTATGCGCCTTTGTAGAATCAAGTGAGCCCTGCTCTAGCCGCCAAATTTCTGAACAATTAGGTATTCCAAAAACCACAGTTAGGCGTATATTACACAAAAAGAAATATAAGTGTTATAAGGTTAGAAAAAATCAAGAAATATTCCCAGATGACCAGTTTAGACGTCTCGAATTTTGTGAGGCTATTAGAGAAAAATGTGATAATGATGATAATTTTACACGAAATATTTTGTTTACTGACGAATCAACATTTTCCCTTCACAAACGCCATAATCCATCTACCGTTCGCTACTGGTCTCAGAAAAACAAACATTTGAGCAGGGATGTCAACACTCAATATCCACAGAAAGTAAATGTCTGGGCAGGAATCTTAGGGGATCACATCATAGGGCCATTTTTCCTAAACGGAACATTAAATGCGCAGTCATATTTACAATTACTGCAAAATCATATTGTTCCTGCAGTGCGTGACCTTGCTGTAAACTTTAATGATATTTGGTTTCAGCAAGATGGCTGCCCAGCTCATAATGCCAGAATAGTACAAGAATGTCTTTCATTGCATTTTCCACATACCATTAGCACTAGAGGTAATATTTCTTGGCCGCCTAGATCCCCTGACTTAACGCCATGTGATTTTTTCCTTTGGGGATATTTGAATGAAACCATTTATGTACACCAGAATGAAAGACCCCGCACATTAGATGATTTACGAATGCGAATTACACAACTCTGTAATAGTATTTCACCTGTAACTCTCTCTAATGTACGTAGAGAATTTTACAACAGACTGGGCTACTGTGAGGCAAACAATGGAGGCTTGTTTGAAAGAGATATTTATTAGCCTCTAGAATTCTATTTTATTTTCTCTAGAATTTTTTTTGTTTGACATCGATTATTACTTTTTGAACGTTTTTTAATTTGTCCATGTTGCTTCCTTTTTAGAATTATTTTTCTTATTTTCTCTTGGTTTAGTAATTTGCAATTTAATTTTATTTAACTAGGTACATTCAGAATCACTAGTTACTACTTATTTGGAATCTCAAACCTTCGTTTTCATTACAAATCTACTACTAATATTTCTACAACACGAAACATTATGCCGATGATTGATTCTTACAAATATCTACGAAATGAAATGGCAATATCTGTGTCATATTTAAAGATTAAATATGCTTTATCGACGGATGTGTATTTATTTCTTTTTACGCCACAAATTATTATTGCCGGTACGTAGATATACATATACGTTGGCGTATATAAATGTGTACTGCATACAATTCCCTATAGGCAGATGGCCGGTGGTTCTATCTGTATATGTTTATACTTATAAATAAAATAATTACTAAAATATAGCAGAACCTTCCACATATATTTTAAGTAGATATTTGAAGAATTATTCATTCACATTTAATAAATTCCAAGAGAAATGAAAATATCAAATGTAAAATAATGACACAAATTTAACGAAACTTTCCATATATATTTTAAGCAGATATTTCAAAGAATTACTAATTCATATTTAATAAATTCAAAAAGTAATGAAAATATGAAATGTAAAGCAAATATAAAAATCGTCTTACCTAGAAGGTGTACGAAATAGAAATAAAATGATATAGCAATTATTTTGAAAAAAATATTTTTACTTGAGGTATCCACATGTTTTATAACTTGCCCAAATTATTTTCTTTATATTACTACTC
The DNA here is from genome assembly GCA_963170755.1 of Amphimallon solstitiale. NCBI lineage: Eukaryota > Metazoa > Arthropoda > Insecta > Coleoptera > Scarabaeidae > Amphimallon > Amphimallon solstitiale. Next base: position 70,993,351 of record OY720677.1, read on the forward strand.
TTTAGTACCTAGTTTATTTTCTGTCTTTCTCTTACATGCGCAGGAAGTTGCAAAGCCAGAGACGTCTCTTTTTAAACGAGACATCCCTTGGCTTCGCTTGAAGACGATAGTGGGCGAATGGAAGGGGAAGCGAGATCGACGACAAAAATGTTATACAGAGTACCAATTTTCACCAAGACGAGACGAAAGTGGATATCGATAGTGTATGGGGAACGGGCATCACGTGACCAGTATGGCTGCCTGGAGAATAAACACGTAAACACACATTCATTCACGGCATTCATTTTAGTACTTTCGGGTAGTGATTACGTGTTTTAAATAGTTTTAATCGCCTGTAATAACCATTTTCGTTGTGGTTTTGTAGTTTTTCTAAAAATTGAAGTGATAATAATGGCTCACAATTGTGCATTGTGGCTGCAATCCATTTCTCCAACCTTTCTCACGAAATTTTACAAAGTCGGCCACGGTTATCAAATTTAGATGGAAATCTATACATCGGGGTTCCTTTTCCTCCAACAGAACCGCACTTTACAACGGCACAAAACGTAGGCATTTTTACTTTATTTCAGGAACACAGTTCAGGAAGTAATGTGTCAATTTTGTTTTCTCTCCAGGCAGCCATCTTTCTCAGTTGATGACGCGTGTTTCCCCTTCCCCATACAGAGTCCCACTACTGTAGTGCACAGATTAAAATCAAGAGGCGCAGTCAAGCCAAAATTTTTATCCGCGGTTTGTATTGCGTGAAGGCCGATATAGACGGCGCTGGCATCAAAAAATTACAGTTTTCAATAACACTAATCAAATAGCGGGCGATTCAAAATGTATTTGGTAGCGGGAAATTCAAAATTAAGTTTATTAAAAATTAGGGTTTAATACCGCGAGATCAAAAATATATTGATAAAGGTTTGCCATGGAATGTAAAAATCTGTCTTAAGTTATATCATTAAGTGTCATACTGTCATTAATATTTGTCATTTTAAGAGAAAATATAATGCAGTGTGACACTTAATGATATAACTTAAGACAAACTTGTACATTCCATAGCAAACCTTTTTCAATATAATTTTTGATCTCGCGGTACATGATCACAACACTGTCATCAAATTGCATACTATTTACTAGTTCCCGTAGTAATGAGGAATCATTGCTAAGGAAAGCAGTATGCAGTACGATATTCAATTACAATGCTGTAACCACACAATAACGCTTTAAAGAAAAGAATTACTTACATAATTACACTTTAATATTGCTATGTAGAAAAGGTACAAAGTACATTTATGAATATTAATAACTAACATCTAACACGTATGTTTTAGTTAAATTACCAGTACAAAAATAAAGTAACGAAGAATAGCATAATCTACCAAAAGTAGAATATTCGACTAACAAACATATTTTTAACATTAAGATAGAATTTCTGTTGAAAAAGCACAAGTACCTACTCAAAATACTACAAAGTAGAAAAGGTATACATTTATGATTACTATTGAAAAATTATAACTAACATCCAACATGTGTTTTAGTTAAATTACCAGTACAAAAATAAATTAACGAACAATAGCATAATCTACCAAAAGTAGAATATTCGACAAACAAATATATTTTTATTAATAGAATAAAACACCTTTTTCACAAAAAATAGTTTAATAACTAGATGTCACATTTTGTGTGCACTGCACACATCGTCAGTAATAACAGTTACTACTGACGATGTGTGCAGTGCACACGAAATGTGACATCTAGTTATTAAACTATATTTTGTGAAAAAGGTGTTTTATTGTATTACTATTTCTATATTTCACAAGTGTTCAACATATATTACTACAAAGATAGTTTTAACAATAAGATAGAATTGCTGTTGAAAAGTACAAGTACCTACTCAAAATACTGCAAAGTAGGTAATTTAACCCGATAGATACACAATGACTTACTACCACCATTTACAAAATCTTGTATTACATAAATGATGAACATAAAATAAGGTGACATAAATAAAAATATGGATACATAAGATACCTAACAAATTTAGTAGACGTCTTTTCATCAATATATAATTAAAAGAGTGACAATTAGGGCTTAAAAACTAAATAATGTTAATTACATGGCTATAGAAGAAAACAAAAAAATTAAACCTGCAATAACTAACACCAAATTGGTTAATTTATTGTTGTCGTAAAACAAATGAGACTTCCAATGATATGGCTGCCTTAAGCTCCGTGGGTGGCCTCATGGGATGGAGTGTCGGCACTGCATTTCTGTTGAGGTGTACTGAATGAGGGTGTGCATAGTATGTTGTGTCAAAATGTAGGCTGCAAAGTTTCTTATTACATGTTGTACTGGCATCTAGCACAGGTTTCATGCCCATTTGCTGTTGCCAAGTTTCGCTCCTGAATGATAAAATATAATAATTACAACTGTATACTAACAACTAACAAATATCAACGATAGTATAAAGGCACATTTTCATTATAGGAAACTGCACAGGAAAAACCATAAATGCTTCTGTACCAAGAAATCTGAAGTTTCTATTAACACTGCTAAACATGGATTGATTGCTTGTGAAAAAACATAATATAGAAACTTAAAAACAAGTAGTAAGTTTTTCGTGTAGTTTAAAGGCTTTCTTATACACCCATAGGGTTAAACTGCAGTTGAGGTGAAGGGCGACTAGTGTACCTTATAGAGAACCTCTAATTGAACACCTTTTTCTTATAAAATTATCAATGCAAACATAGAGAAATGGAGATAAAAAATAAATTAGGTACTGACCAAGTCAATTTTGCAGGTTACATCTCATGTAAAGTATCCCATATAGATCATTGAAATCATGAAAATCACTATAATTGATGTTTATTTCACATAATTACACACAATTTAGGTCAATTTGTATGTTTTCTTATGACTTTTCTGCGATTTTAAAAGCACCATCAAATGTCAACAAAAACAGCTGATATCATGTGATCTCGTATTTACAATTTTGCTAAAATTCAATCAAAGAACGTGGAAATCAAAGGTAATTGTTGTGTTGTGAGCTTAAATAAACATCATTTATTGCGATTTTCATTATTTCAATGCTCTATATGGGATATCTCACATGGGCTGTAACTTGCAAGATTAACTCGGTGAGTACCTAATTTATTTTTTATCTCCATTTCCCTACATTTGCATTGATAATTTTGTAAGAAAAAGTTGTTCAATTCACGATGTATACTAATCATTTTGTCAAAAATCGCCTGACATCTCAACTACAATTATTCTCACTTATATTATACTCCTAATAATTGCAAACTTTAATTGGTGTAATCGGAAACCAACAAAATCCTTGCTACAACCAGGTGGTCCTTGTTGCACTTAGAATCAGAACTACAAACAAAAAATCTCCAGCTCACCTTCGGGTTATATGTCAACTATTAGTGCCATTAGTTACTTGTTCGCATTCTCGGAAAATATGCATCGCTCTTGCTTCTTGCTTGTACGTCGCACATACAATGCACCAGCTTCTATCCATATTTTATGTCTAAAAATGCATTATGTCAACTTAATAAAATTATCATATTACTCTTTACAGAACTTACGGTACGATTATAACACCACTAACTAAGTAGTAATAAAAAAAATAATGTTTAGCAACACACACAAAATTTGTTGGTTAACGGCCTGTACGCGCTTGCATAAAGTGACAGCGCAGTAGTAGCGACATCTCAATTATTCGGTTAAAGCAAAGATTAGAGAATAAAGATACGACGCTTCGATCGGAACCTTTGATCTCTTACTCAAATTTTCAGTGACCTTGGACATTTAAATTGGAATGTAGAAGCGCGGGAATTTTAAACAGAACAGATTATAACATTCTTTTATTATAGAAATAAATGTATGGATCTGCAATATTCTAAAATAGAAAGTCAAATTCTATGTGGAATAATTACATATTATAAGAATATAAAATATTATTATAAGAAAATAAGTGTTTGGAGAATATTAAGTGCATATGTGTTATACATGGTAAATGTGATCGGAAAATAAAAAAATATATATTTGAAACATGTACATTTAAAAAGGTAGGCAATGAAATTCTGAGACAATGAATAATTTATTATACAATAGTTATTTATGTAACAAGTCAGTAAAGTGATACTTTACCGAACGAGTCTGGTTTACGAGCCAAGCGAGTGAAGCGAGCGCGGCGAGTAACAGACGAGTTCGGTAAAGGTACTTTACTGACGTGGTGCATACAAAATTTTATCGCCAACCGTTAAAATTGTTAATTTAAGAAATAAAGATATAATAACTTTTGACAGTTTATGACAGTGACAAACGATTTATTTTTAAAAGTCATCAGTCATGCTACGCTGACAGATATTAGCGGCAGGTAAAGTACTTTTTAGTATGCATGCATCATAAACTAATCAAAACACACCCATAAGCGTGCATAATCGGGCCTTTATCGCACGGCGTGCGTATAAAGGTTGCTTGGTAACAGCCAATCCCAAGCGTTTAATAGTCCATTGAAATGTCAGGAAATGTCAAATGACAAGTCACTCGATAATATGTATTGAAATTATTGATTTGATTTCTTCTAATTAAAATTATTGTTGCATTTATACTAAAAAATATCGTATGACACAGTGCATAATTAGCTTTTAAAGCACTCGAAACGTTAAAGCCACTCCGCTTCGCGTCGTGGCTTTAAACTCGTTACTCGTGCTTTAAAAGCTTGATTATGCACTAGTGTCATAATATACTATTATTGTACAGTACGATAAAGTGTTTCTTTACCTCCGCAAAACGCTATGGTAACGCATCACTTTACTGACGGTTGGCGATAAACAATATTTACATACTATAACAATATAATAATAATAATAATAAATTTATTATATCACCAACAAGATTTACATCATATTTATCAGTTTCTTTTCTTATTGCATGCATTCTAAGTTGAATTTTCTGCAAGTCATCTATAAAATCAAAAGTTTCTTTGATTTCACGAAGTTTATTATTTATAAAGTATCTGGTTCCTCTTACTGATTTGGTTTTAGTCGGAAATGCTTTTACAAAGAATTTCATAAAGATAGGTGGAAATAAATGAATTTGCAGGACACATATTTGTAAATATAGGCTATTTCATTTCTAGCATGTCTCAATACCTGTGTAAAAAGTCTCGATATCTATGTGACATGTTTCGATATCTATATATTCATTAGTATACTTTATTTCCTATTCATACTTGGTGTATTTTTAAACTCGTTATTTGAAAATTTCAGAAGATAAAACAGGCTAAATATATGGTATGGTATGGTAATATCAGAAATAACTTTGATTTTTTTGTGACCTGTATCTTCCGTTTCATTTCCTTTCTCTTAACTTAATAGTATATCCTGAACATGATGGAATTGGTTCAGCTATAAAAAAATTTGTTACTTAAATGTTTATTGTTAATTGTATAAATCTAACATATTGTTTTTAAAGTGTACTCTGTCTGAAAACTCATTTGGCACAGCTAGTGGTAACAGACGCTTCCTTTCAATGTTTATTACCATATCTGCTACAAAATGTTTTCTGCATATCCGATACTTTGTATAAAATTCTAAGGGATCTTTGTCGATAAATCATATCTTCCACATGCTTGCACCCATTTTTTACAACTACAATATGAATTAATATTATTATTATTGATAGGCGAAAAAATAGGAAGATTCTTTATAACTTGTTGTTTACTTACATACCATGATCTCTAGGAAATCTAAAGAAATGTAATTTTTCATCCTTAGATATACAAGAATAATTTTCACGGTCTTTATATGCACACATTTGTCCAATTTGTTTTGGTATCATACTCATAATTACGAAATACGACTAATTCAAATACAATAATAATTACAATAAACAGACTAAACAGTATAAAACAAATGGCGTCTGCTGACTAGGTTATGTGTACATGTTTTGTTTATGTTCAGTCCCTTTAAATTGGAATGTTTTCTATCCTTCTCTACAAATGTAGTTCCTTTTTCGAGTGTCGCATCTTTAGTATTCCCTAATCTTTGGTTAAGGTCATGATTCAAATTTACTTCTAGCGCCCGGTTTCATAATACATGTGTCAAAGTCCCTTTAACCAAAGTCTACTTTGAGTTAAAGCTGACTTCAAGGTGGAGTTAAAGTAAATGCGTTTCATAAGAGAGTTATTGCAAACACGAAATAAGTGCCAACTTTAATTAAAGATACTTTAATAAAGGACTTAAATGTTGGAATAATAAAGAGAGTATTGCAACTGCGCCATCTTTAATGACAGTTCCTTTAAATTGACAGTTGCGTTTGAGGTTAGGTTTACATGCAATTGAACTGTTTGAACTTTTCACCTTTTCGTAAAGTGCTAACGGAAGAGCAGTTACAGGTGATGATTTTAGCAGGAGGCAACGATGATGACATTGAGCAATTAATCTTACACAATATTATTGGTGTAGAAGAAAACATTGAACATCTAGCAGTAGACTTTGATTTAAATGATATGTCTAATGAAGATATTAAATTAAATTATCGTTTTAATAGAATTGACATTTTAAGATTAAAAGCTGCTTTACGAATACCGCAACGCCTCATTTCTCAAAACAGATGTAATGTAGATTACAGGGACAACTGCATTATGTATATTGCTAAGAAGACTTTGCTATCCCAATCGTTTAACTGATTTAGAAAAAATGTTTAACTATTCCTCTCAGTCGATTTCAGACATTATTTCTACAACAGCTACATACATCTTACAAAATCACGGTCATCTTTTAAATAATTTAGAAGATCACCAATGGTTGAACAGAAATAGACTTCAACAGTATGCACAAGTAAGAACTTTTTTAGTTATTACGTACGTATTAAAAATTACACTACTTACTTTAAGTTATAATGTACTTATTAAAAATAACACTACCTACTGTGTATTTCAATGCAATGTTGACTGTAATTCTTGGTTTTAGTCTATTCGCAACATGGGCGGAGCAGTCGTAAATTGTTGGGCATTTATTGATGGAACAATCCGACCAATTTGTCGACCATCTCTCCAGCAAGAAGATTATTACTCAGGACATAAACGAGTTCATTGTGTCAAATATCAATCTGTCCTCTGCCCAGATGGATTAATCATAAACTTAAGTGGGGCTTATCCTGGTAGGAGACATGATGCTGGAATATTTCGGGATTCTAATTTGTATCAGCAATTAGAACAACTTGCACTATATCCAGTGCCGGATTAAGCAAGCGCGGGGCCCGTAGCAAATTCTACGGAGGGGCCCTTGATCTGCTATGGGTTCTTAAGTATAAAGTGGTAAAAAAATTCAATACTCAATACGTTTATTTGCCATATAGTACAAAGATCACTATAGGCCCAGCTGGGCGCTAACAAGTACAAAAAGCCAGAGATGAGGTTGCCGTTGCCCTGGCAATTTAGAATAATTTTGATAAGAAACTAACAATTTAAAACTGACGATAATACACAAAAAATTGTAAATCTTTTCTTTGTACATATTTCAAAGTCTATATTTATTACAAAGTATATTATATTTTTAGGAATAGCTAATGTTATATTTTATCAAAGGTGTACTTTATATTATGTATATTTTTTATATTTATTTATCTGTTTCTTGTATTATTTTTTAAACTTTTACAAAGTAACTTTTCTAGATTTCATGTGGGCAAATTTAGAAATAATACTATTCGAATCAATTTCTCTAAGCAAATCATATTCTATATTCATCAAAGAGAGATAATTCAGACGTTCTTGACTCATAGTGTTCCTTAATTCATTTTTTATTCGTTTCAATGTCGAAAATGAACGTTCGCCACCGCAGTTAGTGATCATGAGAGACAAATAAATGCGCAAAGCAATTTCTAAATTTGGGAAACATGATTCTAATGAATTATCAATTATGAATTTATAATATTGAATTTCCAGAGCTTCGTTTTTCGTACTGTCAATCGCACCAGCCACATCCGTTTTGAGCAGCTCAGCAAACTGCACTAATTCGTCGTCTAGGCTGTCTTCCAAATCATTTGCATAAGCACTGACCATAATTGGAGTTTTTCTCAAAATCTCTTGTGGTGTTATAGATTTTAACTCTCGAAATATTCCAAAAACACTAGTTAGTTTTTGGTATGCTTGCATGCGTTGATCTAAAGCAGATAGTATGTTATCAATAATGACAACAAACACCTCAATTTCAAACTGTTTATCAGGTGTTTCATTTTCAACAAATTCGTAAAGTGTACTAGAACCGCTAAAATGGTCGTACTTTGTGTTTCGCTTGCGTCGTCTTGAAGTCTGTTGCTGATATTCATGACAGCCTGTCAGATCTTTGGCTTTTGCTTCAATATCTGAAAATGTGGATCGCATTGTTTGGACATATCCATATAATGATTCATAAAGGGCGTATCCCGTATTAAGGTCTGTATCAGACGATTGCAGAGACGCACTAGTCGCTTGCACGCGTTCTAGGATTCCATTCCACGTAATTGTCATTATTCCGGTTTCCAACTTATTCATCTTTGAAACTAGTCCGTAAGCTTGATTGCGACACTCTGCCTTTTGATCTATATTATTGGAAATGTCATCCAAAACTTGTTTGATAGTGGTAAAGCCACATAAAAGTGCCTTCGTAGCATCAGCTCTAGCGGCCCACCTAGTATCCGACAACCTTTTCAAAATCCGAAATTTGGAAGTAAGAGCTTTTGTAAGCAGACCCCAACGATGTGTAGAAGCGGAAAAGAAATTATAAAGGTTTTCAATAAAATCGAAAAAAATTAATGCTTCTGTACAACAGTCTGCAGCACGCTTAGCAACTAAATTTAATGAATGTGCAAGACAGGGAATGTATTCTGCATACTTATTTATGTCTTTAATTCGTGCTTGCAGGCCGCTGTATTTTCCGCTCATGTTGCTAGCATTGTCATAGCTTTGTCCACGACAATCTTTGATATCAATGCCATTCTTACTTAAAAAATCTAGTAAACTTTGGGCGAGTTGTTCAGCAGTATGGCCTTCCATATCTAAGAACTTAACAAATCTCTCAACTGGCCCAGATGGTAGAACATAGCGTACTATCAGAGTCAGTTGGTCTACATGCGATATATCCGGAGTAGAATCCAATGACACTGAATAGTACTTGGATCTCTTAATTTCGCAAATAATTTGATCCAGCATGCTTGATGCAATTAATTTGATAAATTCCTCGCATGTTGTTTTAGATAAATATGACGTGTGTCCTTTTCCTTTATGGGCATAAGTTTGAATATGTTGGGCCATAAAAACGTCAAATTCGGAAAGTAATTCTAATAGGCCTAAGTAATTCCCATTATGAGCTGAACCAACAATTTCATCACTACCCCGAAACGCAAGACCTCGTTCTGCTAAAAACTTTATTACTGCAATAATTCGTTTTAAGAGCATCTGCCAATAATTTTGCTCAGTATCAATTTGGCTCACAAGTTGAGAATCGACACACGCATTCTTGTTTTTGCGATTTAACAGCGAAATTATAGCTTTCCTATGCGGAGTGCTCTCTTCATGTCTTTTCAACAAATTGTTTGCGTTCTTCCAGTCATCGAACCCATCTTTCGTAAACCGTGCTGACTGATTAGTATCTGAATCTATAACTTTGCAAACAAAACAGAAAAGTCGCCCTTTAGTTTCTGAATAGCACAACCAATTTCTGACGTGAGTTTTATTAGTAGGTTTATGTTTATAAGTGAAAAATGACTTTTGGCAGAATCGTGGACTAATTTCTTTTTCATACATTTTCTTTGAACTTAAGAAGTCACTGTTCATATGTTGCAGTTCGCTGCTTCCTTTCGCAATCCAATAATCTTTGTCAAAGTTGCTCGGCCATTCACCAATATCATTGGAGTATATTTTACTTTCATTCAGTTTTTTGCTAGAAGAAGCGGTAGCGGTTGAATCATGTAACATACATTCGACTTCTGTTTGGCTGAAGTAAGACGACTTTGGGTCGAGGGGACTTGCTAGGTTTTCAGCTTCTCTTTGGCTAAAACACGATATGTCAGAATTAGGACGACTTGCTGTCTCTTCGATTTCAGTATCACTAACCAAAAAAGTGCCTGCACAGGCAAAAGTTTCAGTTTCACTTTTATATGTACAATGAGATGCACCTTCTGTATTTTCTGCTTCCGTTTCCGTGGATTCAGCAACAATGCTCTGAATATTAAAAAACTCGGACAGCTTACGTGTTTTTGATAAAACAGCTTCGTTCTTTTTCTCCTTTTCATCTTTTGCTTTACGCTTTGCACTTCCAGAAGCATAGTGCCGACCCGTATCTCTAAGTCTGCTGCTCATAATACTGTTTCTTTTCGTTATTACTTCGTTCTGTACATAGAAAAAAAGGAAGTAAAATATACATATTTATAGTGCTATGAAGTAGTAGTACCCAATACCTAATCGAAAACGAATTTAAAACTTTATTTTTTTATGAATAAGTGAATAACTTCATCTCAACTCGTTTTTTTTTAATTCGTTTAGCCATATCGGACAGAAAAGAAACATATTTAGATTGGAATTGGAAAGAACTCAACCTGAAATAATCATCAATAATTTCAAGTCATTTTGGTACCGAAAACTCTCTCCTGTGACGCGAGCTATAAAGATTTTTATTATGGAATGTTAAAACAAAAATCTTACCAAAGTTACACAAAAAAATACACCATAAACTGATATACCTACTCCAGGAATTCAAAATTCACGATTAGTTTTAATAATTATCACCTGAAAGCGTGACGGTAGGTACTTTGGAATAAACACGAGTTTATAATTTGATGTGATGTGTTCAAGTTTGATGATAGTGAAATTAGTATATTTATTTGTTATTTGGGAAACATACAGATATACAATAACAATTTAAATTTTAGTACAGAAAAGTACCTCATTATCCAGCAAAGTTTCCACTGATTACTAATACATGTAAAAAATAGAAAGAAACATTTAAATAAGTACAGTGTCACAAGATGACATACATACCTTTTATAGGAGAAAAACTAAAAAATATTTACATAAAAAAAATCTCAATTGCACCTATTTTTTATAACATTAAAATTAACAATAGGTATTTAATATTTATATCGTTTGTCAAACAGACTCAAAAAAAAAGAATTTCATTGGCAAATACATTTGAATTGGAAAAAAAATAAATACTAGGAATTTGAAACATGAAAAAAAGACGAATTGAAGCTACTTTATAATCAATTCATGTTAATTCGTTTTAGATTATTGGGTAGTTATAATAAACTAGTAAAATAAATCTTACCTTAGACGTCAATAATTCAATTCTCAAAATCACTCTTCTATCTTTTGATGTTTTAAAATTAAGTATTTTATCGAATTAGTCACAACACTCCGACCGGCAAAAAACAATAACTAACATAGTACTAAAACAAACTTCATTCATGTGTTCACATAAGAAGATTGAAACTTACAAAATAAAATATCCATCAATTACTTATTGGTTGATAGCAGCTAACAGAACTTTATTTATTCTAACTGGCGGATTGTTTGTTACGATACTCGATGACAATGTCAGGGAATCCCTTGTTAATCTTGCGATGTTGCCAACTTCGTTTACAAATAATTTGCGGTGTGCCCAGTGCTAACTTTTAGAAATATGTTAAAATTTAAATTTATTGTTATAGCTTTTGATACCACCATCTATCCAGTGGCCGGTTGTCTATTATAGCGGTAGGTGGTGGGATACCTATCATTAGTTTTAAAAAAACATGCGTGAGACTCTCGCGCCTTGGAATTTAAGCTTCTTTCGTCGAAATAGTTTATTTTATAAATTGTTATGAGAAATTTAAATGAAAGAAATCTCTGTAAAATTAATAAAATATTTTCTTTATTCGTAACTTTTATAACTTATATAGACTTATATTCTTGAAAATAAATTATTGGTATATGATTACTAAAATTTAATAAAAATAATTTAGACTGTAAGTCTTACAAATAAATAGACAATTTCAATCTTTTGAACGAGTCATTTGAATTCTGCTACACATACACACAGCACACAAAGTACCGAGTAAGGGTGCTCACACACGTCAGACTTTTGTAGAGCCGATTATCGGGCCGATTCAAATTCTATATATTCATACGAGCGACATTTTATAGAACTTGTGCGTTTACAGTATGAAATTCTGTGTTTTATTTTCGCCAACGAAATAATCGGTTATCGATTATTTAACGTGGATTGCCTTGGTCGGAAAAGGTGTAACGTTTCACGTTTTTGTGACATCAAGTAATTTCATATACCACGTCTTAATAAGTTTCGCTCAAAAAATTGCGCTGAGGGAGAGGTGGTCCGGTTTGGATACGCGGGGCCCTCTTTTGCGCGGGGCCCGTAGCAATTGCTACTCTTGCTACGTGGTTAATCCGGCACTGACTATATCCTGATGGTGAACATTTTGTGCTTTATGGGGATCAAGCCTATGGCTTAAGACAGTTAGTATTGTCACCCTATCCTGGTCATCCTGCAAATCTAAGAGATCATCAGAGGGCATTTAATGACAGCACGAAAATATTGCGAGTAGCGGTGGAATGGGGATTTCAAAAAGTACTAAGTCAGTTTGCATTTGTTGATTATAAAAAAAATCAAAAATTGCTTCTCAATGATGTTGAAGCTTTGTATAAAGTTGCTATTATTTTTTGCTTCTTGACTTCTTTTTCCCCCATATTTCAAGTAATTACTTTTACGTTTCTATCTCGCGTAAGAGTCACTTAACCTCAACTATGCAAAATGGTAGGTTTGCTGTCAAAGTAAAGGTAACTTTAAATAAAGTTCCGAGTTCCCTTATTTAAATTAAATACAGGCGGCCTGTATTTTAATAACGGCATACCTCTAAATTTTAATGAAATGCGCAAGCGCACTTGTCAAAATAAAGGATTCTTTTAATAAAGGATCCCTTAAAGTAGTTTGCAATAACTCTCTGTATTGGGATATCACTTTAGCTAAAGTTAATTTCCATGTAATGTTTCTGTGTTGGTTGCAATGTATTATAGTTTCTTTTTCAATTTTACGAGTTTCTATTGGCTTTCCTGATAGTTTTACGCGCCTTTTATGTTTGACAATATTGTCTAACTATAGCTTGAATTCGCTTTAGATATTGATAGTGACAGTTTATTATTAAATATATTGTACAAAATGTGTGACCACAAAGAAAAGGGAAAAAAGAAAAATAGAACTAATTTTAGCAAGGAGGAATTGTTGCTCGTGCAGGAAGTGGAAAAAGAAAAACTGTATATAGAGTGCAAAACAATAAACAAGATTTCAAGTGCCGAAAGCTTTGAAAATAATTAAGAGACTATAATTATTATATCCTATAAAATGTCGTTGACTTTGTAGGAAAAAGCATGGGAGAGGAGGATAACTGCGAAGTACAACAATAAAACTTTCCAATGCACGAAGCTGTGACCAGCTTAAGCCAAAGTATAGCACTTTAATATATAACTTTGGTATATGTATATGGAATAACTCCTTAAGAGGACAGTTAATTAATTGTGTTCAATTTTTTGTCAGTTGTTTAAGAAATTTGTTTTGTTTGATACAACTATGATATACAAAAATAAAGCAATGTAAACATTTAAATTTACTTTTATTAAATAAATATAAGACTAGAAAGCAGAAATAAATAATTTACAATATGAATATATGTCTGTACTTGCACTCGTAAAAGATACAGTTATACTTTCAATATAAAGTTTCATGCTATGGATTTAGCAAACAACCTTTTGAAGTATTGCGGTGAGACAATAATTTCAATTTCATATAACTTATGGGTAGTATGAAGAAGAAAATATGTGTACATATTACAAGTTATTAAAATGTTTACTATTAACAAACGCTCATTCCCAGCCTTCCGTTAAAATTATTAACAACTGCCTCTATTATGTTATCTGCTTCATGCACATTTAAATCAGCCTCCCATTCATCTGGTATTTCCCTTTGCATCTTTTGCAATATTGTGAAGTATGACTATATGCATTCTCCACTAAAATATATCATTTATTAGTAGTGATACAATAACTTCATGATAATACCTTCCAATTTGTAGGAAGTGAAATTAAATGTTCGATTCTTAGTTAGTCTGAATCTATCGAAAAATTCATTGTCATTGAATTTATTCAAACCGTTCTCCCTATTTCTATAAACTTTACGTCGGTGGTCTTACGACTACATCTACCTCATTTTCTGATGAGGAACTAGAACTCGTTTGCAATATGTATTGGTTCATTTTATTAGATAGTATTCGAAATAAATACCAGTGTATATCTATTTCCAAATTTAACAAGGTATTCGTCAACAACACAAGTATATTATAATTATTATGTGAGGTTATACCATACTTGTCGTTAAAGTAAATAGTTAAAGTTGGTTAAAGCGGGAAAATCGTGACTTTGGCTTAAAGTGACTTTGTCGTTCACTTTAAAGTTAAAGTGGAATTATGAAACCGAAATTGAGATCTAAAGTCAACTTTGAAATTTAAAGTTACTTTAACTTGATTATGAAACCGGCCGTAGGTCTCTTGTTTCTAACACCGTGGCGCCGTCTAGGTGCGCCTGCATTAGGTAGATTAGGCGGCAAAACCCCTCATTTAAGTGAACCATCCGATAATCCGTGTTGTAGTGGGACTCTCTGAACTTTCGACTTCCAACGATTCGAATCGATTATTGCTAACGAATCTCGCTTTGATTGGTACCTGTGTAACTATCGATACACGTTCGACAAAGATCGGAAGAATACTACCTTCAGTGTTGCCAACAATACATTGGATGATTTTACCAAAACAGTGCTTTCATTCAGCAGACGCAACAGTTGCGCAACTGTTCAGTGATCATGTCTAGTAGACGAGCGCTCACTCTGAACATGTTCAGGAGCGGTCGCCATTTTTGTGAGCGGAAAAATTCTATGCTCACTTGGTGAGCGTATTCTGTACGCATGCGCCATTGATTCATTCCAAGACCAACCTAATACATACTTCTGAAAAAAGTTACTAGAAAAGTAAGATACAGCAAATTAAAGGTATTGTCCTTGTTTATTAATACTATAGTTATACAACTGAAGGTTAGTTCGGGTAGGTAGCCAACAGAGGGGTTGGGCAGTAGGATGTGCCCATTCATAAGTTTTCCCGCTAAATTTGTTGTAGTAAAAGCAGTCTTCTCGTAGTAGTAAAGAGAAGCCAATGGGAGCTTAAAGGAAGTGACGCAATTATCCAATTGCACCAATCGTGTTTGTTACAATTTTGTAGGCGTTTTGCTTTAGATTTAAATATCTAAAAATATTTTGAATTAAGGGATATGATAAGTCTACTGACACTAATTTTTCAAATTCCAAAAATAAGTGATGATGTGATTGTGGATGTTAAATGTTATTCTAAAATACATATTGCAAGACGATGTAACGAAGAAATGTCATTTTTCCTATATATTTTATCTTATAATTGTCAATGGATATTGCAGTTATACAAGCTGAAAAAGGTTCAAAGTACTAACCTTTAATAAAATCTTTGCTTGCTTATGAATTAGTTTGTTTGTATAACTTGTTGGGTATGTACTATCCTCAACAATAATTGATGATTATTCATTCAGACTTGTATCATGGCAATTGTTGTTACGATTCAGGCCTAGATAAAATAAAAATAACTAGAACCATAATAAAATAAGTAATGTCAAAGCCAAGTACATTTAAGTGTGTATCTAATTAACTTTTATGAAGTGATATACCTCACTTCAACCAGTATGAAGGCTAAAATTCTACATATATAACACAATAAAATCCATGAAGATTTCAAACAATTGCAATTAAACGTGGGTGAAAGAAAAATTAAATAGTAGAAGTATAAGTAAACTAGTTTGATAATGACGTGTAATGTCAAAACTCCAGTCACATAGTGATTAAAATAAAGTGAAGTTATTCAAATTTAATTGAGTGTTTTATTTTACTTATGTATAAGTAACAGCCGAAAGTGTTACATACTTTAAACTAGTTTTGTTTGATAACCCCTATGTAACTTCAATTATTAGGAATTACTATTATTGAAAGCAATTTTTAAAATCGCAGGTAAATACAAATTGAAGAAACGTCCATATACAGACCATGTGTAGGCAGTACTTACTATATTGATAATTACCAAGAATGTAAATGTATAATGAAGGTGCTGCGACTTCCCTGACGAGCTGAGGTATTGTGGGTGTAAAAGCAGGATTAATTATAACACTTCTACAGTAAGAAGGATAGTGTTTCTATTATAATAATAAATTTATTATATCAATAATAAGATATACATACAATTTACACAATAGCACATCAAGCAAAAATGTAATGATAACATCAACACAGGGCTAATTTATGTCATTGACATTGTAGAATGCTTCTTGAAGGAGAATGTCCTTTATTTTCTCTTTAGATACGAAAGTAGAAAGATGTCTACACATAACTTTGATTTTGTTAAATAATTACCAGTGACGTGTTGTACTGAAGTGGCTTTTGTCCTATGTAATGCGGGATGTGCAGCAAATGGTGATGAGGGGCGGAGACTTCTGTAATCTCACCCGTAGTCATGAGGTGTGACAGCTTTTTCAAAGGCCTCCTTAGTTGTTGCAGAATATGTGTCTAGGCTAATGGACTTATCATAAGTTCTCTGAAGAGAGGTTTGCAGCGAATAGTTTGTGAAACACAGACAATTGCTCGAATAGCCTTCTTCTGCAGGATGAACACCTTTTCTACATAGGCCTACTTACCCCGTATTGGTTAAACATTGTTGATATGTGATTTGATAGTCCATAGTATGAAATAAAATGCAAAAGGAAAATCCCTTACCACAAAAAATATATATCAAAAAATCTAAATACGTATTTCGGCAACTAAGTTGCCATCTTCAGTAGATATCTGTAGAAAACAAAAAAGAGTGTTAAACGTGGTATTTTTGGCTAAGGTGTAACCTTAGAAGATATGCTCTTCACCAAATCACCAGTGGGATAACACTGATTTCTTAAGAAACGACATCCCTATATATACTACTCTAATCTAAAAACTAACGAACTATAACAGTACTCTAAACCGTGACAGACTAATCCCCTAAATTACAATAATCCGTACAAGCTGGACTCGGGTAACGGTCCATTGTCAGAATTCATTAACTTACCTCTATTTCTATGTATGTAAATACTTTCGTAACTGTCTAATTCTCTAAAATTATTTACACTTTTAATTAATCTAAGACTATCTGTAGGCATGCCATGGCCTGTATCGAAAATATGTCGAGCAACACTAGATTTTTCCGGTCTGTTGTATCTGAAATGTGCAATGTGTTCTTTGTAACGAGTTGAAATTGAACGCCTAGTTTGACCTACATATTTTTGATTACAGTCTTTACAGGTTATTTCATAAATACCAGATTTTTGATCTACCTCAATTTTATCTTTAGTGTTCCCTAAAAGTGATTTTAATGAATTGCCCGATTTAAACGCGATTTGAAGTTCCTGTTCTTTAAAAATGCTGTTCAAATTTCGTGTGACTGAATGATACGGTAAAGAAACAAACTTATTACAAAGAGTTTTTTGAGGTAGCAAACATGTAGTATCCCGAATTTGTTTCTTAAATTGATGTTTCCTAATAAGCTTAGTTACTATTTCTGAATCGAAACCATTGTACTTCGCGATCTTTTTAATTAAACTAAGTTCTTTTTCATATCTATCTTTTGTAAGTGGAAAACTTAACAACCGATGGATAAGAAAATTAAAAGAAGCCATCTTTTGCTGAAAACTATGATTTGAATCCGCTGTTATAAACTTGTTGACATTGGTTTCTTTTCGGAAGATATCTATTTCTAAGTTATTCTTATTTTTTATAACCAAAACATCTAAAAATGGTAGTTGATCATTGTTTTCCCTTTCTAGTGTGAAATTAATTGTAGTGAATTTCGAGTTTAATTCAAATAAGAAATCATCCAAATCACAAAAGTTAGTATTAAAAATCGCGAAAATATCGTCAACGTACCTAATCCATACTTTAGGGAAATACTTAGAGTTTCTTTCAAATTCAGTTTCAAAGTGACTCATGAATAAATTCGCTATAAATGGAGACAAGCTGTTGCCCATTGCTGTACCCTGTCGCTGTTCGTAGAAGTTACATTCAAACTGAAAGCAGTTCTGGGACATGCAAAGAGTTGTCAACTTCAAGTATTCATCTATTTCATAGAAACGTCGTGGAAATCACCGATCACAAGCTTAACACTAAAATTCGCACCTTGAATAAGAAATTTCACAAACTAGTTCCGCGTACTCAAAAACCTAGTATTGATTTTTCTATGAAAGAAACACTAGTCATCAATCAGTCATCTGAGAACTTTAACGTTAAAGAATTAAGTTTATTAGACAAAGGTCTAAAATATTGTTTGCCAAGCAGTAGGGTTCCTATGGAGGAGATTATTGCAGGCATTGAGACCTCTATCAAAGGTTTTGCAGATCCTGTGAAATCTTTTATAAGAGGGGCCTGTAAGGTTCAAATCCGGGAAAACTTACAGCAGCACAAACAAATTGCAGTCAGCGATGAATGGAATACGATTAAAAATCTCAGAACCAAAGACTGTTTTTACGTAAAAGCTGATAAAGGCAACAAGTTAGTAATTATGGACAAAACCGATTATTTTAACCGGGTTAATCATTTAATATCGAATGGACCTTACGTTCAATTAAATAAAACCCCCCTTCCGAAGATGATTAAACAAACTAAAGACGCGTTAAAAAGTTGTCCACATTTAATAACTTCTTCCCTTAAATTTCGCTTAAATGTAAGCAATCCATTTGTACCTAGACTGTATTGTTTACCTAAAATTCATAAGCCAGGCAATTCGATGAGACCTATTGTTTCAGGTATCAACTCACCGACATACCTGATTTCGAAATGGTTAG
Organism: Amphimallon solstitiale; assembly: GCA_963170755.1. Taxonomy (NCBI): domain Eukaryota; kingdom Metazoa; phylum Arthropoda; class Insecta; order Coleoptera; family Scarabaeidae; genus Amphimallon; species Amphimallon solstitiale. The sequence continues at coordinate 71,012,306 of OY720677.1, forward strand.
TGAATGAATTTACAAATTTGCCCGAAAAACCAGATAGTTTCTCAGTTGAAAATTCATTAGAATTTATTGCAAAAGTCAAAGGTCATAAGCTGGAACAGGGTGAAATTTTAGTTTCATTTGATGTAAGTTCATTGTTTCCCTCAGTACCGATTCCAGAAACATTGAAATATTTAGAGGATTTGTTGATTAAGAATAAAATTGAACGCGTAAAAATAGATGAATACTTGAAGTTGACAACTCTTTGCATGTCCCAGAACTGCTTTCAGTTTGAAGGTAACTTCTACGAACAGCGACAGGGTACAGCAATGGGCAACAGCTTGTCTCCATTTATAGCGAATTTATTCATGAGTCACTTTGAAACTGAATTTGAAAGAAACTCTAAGTATTTCCCTAAAGTATGGATTAGGTACGTTGACGATATTTTCGCGATTTTTAATACTAACTTTTGTGATTTGGATGATTTCTTATTTGAATTAAACTCGAAATTCACTACAATTAATTTCACACTAGAAAGGGAAAACAATGATCAACTACCATTTTTAGATGTTTTGGTTATAAAAAATAAGAATAACTTAGAAATAGATATCTTCCGAAAAGAAACCAATGTCAACAAGTTTATAACAGCGGATTCAAATCATAGTTTTCAGCAAAAGATGGCTTCTTTTAATTTTCTTATCCATCGGTTGTTAAGTTTTCCACTTACAAAAGATAGATATGAAAAAGAACTTAGTTTAATTAAAAAGATCGCGAAGTACAATGGTTTCGATTCAGAAATAGTAACTAAGCTTATTAGGAAACATCAATTTAAGAAACAAATTCGGGATACTACATGTTTGCTACCTCAAAAAACTCTTTGTAATAAGTTTGTTTCTTTACCGTATCATTCAGTCACACGAAATTTGAACAGCATTTTTAAAGAACAGGAACTTCAAATCGCGTTTAAATCGGGCAATTCATTAAAATCACTTTTAGGGAACACTAAAGATAAAATTGAGGTAGATCAAAAATCTGGTATTTATGAAATAACCTGTAAAGACTGTAATCAAAAATATGTAGGTCAAACTAGGCGTTCAATTTCAACTCGTTACAAAGAACACATTGCACATTTCAGATACAACAGACCGGAAAAATCTAGTGTTGCTCGACATATTTTCGATACAGGCCATGGCATGCCTACAGATAGTCTTAGATTAATTAAAAGTGTAAATAATTTTAGAGAATTAGACAGTTACGAAAGTATTTACATACATAGAAATAGAGGTAAGTTAATGAATTCTGACAATGGACCGTTACCCGAGTCCAGCTTGTACGGATTATTGTAATTTAGGGGATTAGTCTGTCACGGTTTAGAGTACTGTTATAGTTCGTTAGTTTTTAGATTAGAGTAGTATATATAGGGATGTCGTTTCTTAAGAAATCAGTGTTATCCCACTGGTGATTTGGTGAAGAGCATATCTTCTAAGGTTACACCTTAGCCAAAAATACCACGTTTAACACTCTTTTTTGTTTTCTACAGATATCTACTGAAGATGGCAACTTAGTTGCCGAAATACGTATTTAGATTTTTTGATATATATTTTTTGTGGTAAGGGATTTTCCTTTTGCATTTTATTTCACATTTTTAGCCACAGTCTCCACCCATTATTGAAGTCCATAGTATGTCGTTATTCCAGTAGACTATCAGTTATAAATCTGATACGTCTAATTGCATAAGTAGCAGAAGATAAGTGTTTGACTAATTCAACTATCTGCGGCTTCCATGTTAATCTTGTGTCTAGTGTAATATCAAGGAATTTTCAATTCGTAGAATATATGTTTGATCTATGTTTACTAGTAAAATAAATTGTCTCACATTTATCCTGGTTAAGTGATAAATGATTGGCTGTGAACCATTTAAATTTCTAAATTCTGAAGATACCAAAACCTTAAAATATTGTGGTGTTTATAATGCATTTTCTTTGTAAAACGTACTACATTACTGGTTTGAAAGCCTCACATAAACCAGTCAAGTTGATGAAACCATGCAAAGCAACTTAATAAATGTTGTGGTTCGGATAGCTTTTAATTACTTTTTCTTCTTTTACATAATACCTATATCTAGTCATACCAAATATATAGAAGACTGTTTTAGACATACCTGTTGAACACATAGAAAAAAATTAGAATAACCCCAAACTCTGAACCCGAAACAGACTGACATTTCATGTAGGTGAGTATTTAATAAAAATGCTGACTTCTTAATACCGTTTTCTTGTTTAGATTTATTTCTTTAAAAAACATGAATACGTTTTTTAAAAAGCCTTTTGTGTCTTTTTTTTTTATTATGTTATAAAAGGGTAATTGTGAGTATAATAAGAGAAAAAAATAGTAATCCTACGATTCTTCAATGAAACATTTACTTAAATCTACTTTATCACAGTTAAGCTATATAGGTTATGTTGATATGTAATTCAAGGGCAAACGATGTGAAAAGCAAATCAAACAAAATATACTCTTATGTAAAATTTAATAGAAAATATCAAAATATTATTTACATTTTTTATAAACTTCCGGATTAAATTGTGGGAGTGGCGTTGAGAATATTTCATTGGCTGAGCACTTTCATTCTTTCGTATTAATCCATTTGAAAGATATCAGAGGACGACACTTTACTACATAAGAAATATTTACAGTTTTCTCTAGGTTGTATAACTATAGTATTTATAAACAAGGGTATTGTGCAGTAATAAATGTATTATAATATTGGAGTTCACTCAGTATTATATTCGGGGTTGGAAAAACCAGCCCTTCCACTAAAAACTACGTCAAACCTTAATGCAGAAAAACAATTTATTATTATTGTTTATTTAGTTTAATCTCTATAATTTTAACATATGGCAGCAATGAAAAATAGCAGATAACAGACGATGACATAAAGGTGAGCGGTCATGTCCAGCGAATACTCAACTGTTGTGAAGTGAACGGTTGGAGCGGGATCGGTTCCCGATCCGCCTGCTGAATGAAAGCAGTGTTAAAAATTTACCAGAATTTTACCAAATCGACAAGTAAAGTCACTAGAATTTTACCAGCAATTGTTTTTTTGAAAAAAATTACTGTTTACCACTGTTGCTTTTTTTGCGTTATTTCAACGGCCATGAATAGTATGGGGAATGGAATGCGAACGTTAAAAAAAGAAACAAAGTATTGGTTGGCAGTTGGCCACAACCACAGAACACCCTGGCTAACCCTGGCCTTGTTTATAAATACTATAGTTATACAACCTAGAGAAAACTGTAAATATTTCTTGTAGTAAAGTGTCGTCCTCTGATATCTTTCAAATGGATTAATACGAATGAATGAAAGTGCTCAGCCAATGAAATATTCTCAACGCCATTCCCACAATTTAATCCGGAAGTTTATAAAAAATGTAAATATATTTTGATATTTTCTATTAAATTTTACATAAGAGTATATTTTGTTTGATTTGCTTTTCACATCGTTTGCCCTTGAATTACATATCAACATAACCTATATAGCTTAACTGTGATAAAGTAGATTTAAGTAAATGTTTCATTGAAGAATCGTAGGATTACTATTTTTTTCTCTTATTATACTCACAATTACCCTTTTATAACATAATAAAAAAAAAGACATACAAAAGGCTTTTTAAAAAACGTATTCATGTTTTTTAAAGAAATAAATCTAAACAAGAAAACGGTATTAAAAAGTCAGCATTTTTATTAAATACTCTCCTACATGAAATGTCAGTCTGTTTCGGGTTCAGAGTTTGGGGTTATTCTAATTTTTTTCTATGTGTTCAACAGGTATGTCTAAAACAGTCTTCTATATATTTGGTATGACTAGATATAGGTATTATGTAAAAGAAGAAAAAGTAATTAAAAGCTATCCGAACCACAACATTTATTAAGTTGCTTTGCATGGTTTCATCAACTTGACTGGTTTATATGAGGCTTTCAAACCAGTAATGTAGTACGTTTTACAAAGAAAATGCATTATAAACACCACATTATTTTAAGGTTTTGGTATCTTCAGAATTTAGAAATTTAAATGGTTCACAGCCAATCATTTATCACTTAACCAGGATAAATGTGAGACAATTTATTTTACTAGTAAACATAGATCAAACATATATTCTACGAATTGAAAATTCCTTGATATTAGACTAGACACAAGATTAACATGGAAGCCGCAGATTAGTTAAATTAGTCAAACACTTATCTTCTGCTACTTATGCAATTAGACATATCAGATTTATAACTGATAGTCTACTGGAATAACGATATACTATGGACTATCAAATCACATATCAACAATGTTTAACCAATATGGGGTAAGTAGGCCTATGTAGAAAAGGTGTTCATCCTGCAGAAGAAGGCTGTTCGAGCAATTGTCTGTGTTTCACAAACTATTCGCTGCAAACCTCTCTTCAGAGAACTTATGATAAGTCCATTAGCCTAGACACATATTCTGCAACAACTAAGGAGGGCTTTGAAAAAGCTGTCACACCTCATGACTAGGGGTGAGATTACAGAAGTCTCCACCCCTCATCACCATTTGCTGCACATCCCGCATTACATAGGACAAAAGCCACTTCAGTACAACACGTCACTGGTAATTATTTAACAAAATCAAAGTTATGTGTAGACATCTTTCTACTTTCGTATCTAAAGAGAAAATAAAGGACATTCTCCTTCAAGAAGCATTCTACAATGTCAATGACATAAATTAGCCCTGTGTTGATGTTATCATTACATTTTTGCTTGATGTGCTATTGTGTAAACTGTATGTATATCTTATTATTGATATAATAAATTTATTATTATAATAGAAACACTATCCTTCTTACTGTAGAAGTGTTATAATTAATCCTGCTTTTACACCCACAATACCTCAGCTCGTCAGGGAAATCGCAGCAACTTTCATTATACATTTGCATTCTTGGTAATTATCAATATAGTAAGTACTGCCTACGCATGGTCTGTATATGGACGTTTCTTCAATTTGTATTTACCTGCGATTTTAAAAATTGCTTTCAATAATAGTAATTCCTAATAATTGAAGTTACGTAGGGGTTATCAAACAAAACTAGTTTAAAATATGTAACACTTTCGGCTGTTACTTATACATAAGTAAAATAAAACACTCAATTAAATTTGAATAACTTCACTTTATTTTAATCACTATGTGACTGCAGTTTTGACATTACACGTCATTATCAAACTAGTTTACTTATATTTCTACTATTTAATTTTTCTTTCACCCACGTTTAATTGCAATTGTTTGAAATCTTCATGGATTTTATTGTGTTATATATGTAGAATTTTAGCCTTCATACTGGTTGAAGTGAGGTATATCACTTCATAAAAGTTAATTAGATACACACTTAAATGTACTTGGCTTTGACATTACTTATTTTATTATGGTTCTAGTTATTTTTATTTTATCTAGGCCTGAATCGTAACAACAATTGCCATGATACAAGTCTGAATGAATAATCATCAATTATTGTTGAGGATAGTACATACCCAACAAGTTATACAAACAAACTAATTCATAAGCAAGCAAAGATTTTATTAAAGGTTAGTACTTTGAATCTTTTTCAGCTTGTATAACTGCAATATCCATTGTCAATTATAAGATAAAATATATAGGAAAAATGACATTTCTTCGTTACATCGTCTTGCAATATGTATTTTAGAATAACATTTAACATCCACAATCACATCATCACTTATTTTTGGAATTTGAAAAATTAGTGTCAGTAGACTTATCATATCCCTTAATTCAAAATATTTTAAGATATTTAAATCTAAAGCAAAACGCCTACAAAATTGTAACAAACACGATTGGTGTAATTGGATAATTGCGTCACTTCCTTTAAGCTCCCATTGGCTTCTCTTTACTACTACGAGAAGACTGCTTTTACTACAACAAATTTAGCGGGAAAACTTATGAATGGGCACATCCTACTGCCCAACCCCTCTGTTGGCTACCTACCCGAACTAACCTTCAGTTGTATAACTATAGTATTAATAAACAAGGACCCTGGTTAACCATAACATTACGTGTTAAATAAGATGCAAAAGGAAAAAATCCCTTGCCACAAAAAATATATAAAAAATCTAAAATTTTTTATATATTTTTTGTGGTAAGGGATTTTTTCCTTTTGCATTTTATTTCAGATTTTTAGCCATAGTCATTATTGGTACATTAATTGTCGTTAAAATGTTCTATATGTAAAAATTATTCATTTATCACTTTCGTGATAAATTAATTTTAATTAAAATAGTAACAAAAATAAAAATAAAAACATAGACACACATGAAGGGAGCAAAGAGAAAAAACGTATATACACTATTATTAAAAATAATCTTAATTTAAAAAGAAGGAAGCAAAAACAAATAATAACACTCAATAAATATAAAAAAAATAATATATTCTAAACTTCGTTATAGAGATCAAAAATATCTATATCAGGAACCAGATCAGTCTTATACGTTTCATTTGTTTTTATTTTCTGTAAAATTCCATCAGGAATATCGTAATTATGACATTTGTTTAATCTACTCAACCTATACTTTTTATACAACAGGGCATTTGTAGTGTCTGATTTTTATTTATTTCTGAGTTTATTTTTTATATAATTTAGTTTGCTGAATAACCTTTCCACCTCAGAATTTCAATATGGCAAGACTGCGGGCATTTCGAGTGCAAAAATTGCAAGTTTTTCGAATGGTGGATCGTTACTTGCATTTTTATATTTGACCAGAATTCCTTTGTATTGCTGGTTTCGGACCATTTTAATAAATGGATTTTTTGTCATTTTCTGTCAACGTCGTCAATATCCAATTCATTTTTAGCAAAAAAAAATTTGTCATGCCTTAGTGCATTTTGTAGTAGTACTTAAATTTTTTCGTAATATATTTCTTATATTTGCAAAATGAACGCCACGATAAAATTAATATCACGCATTTCTCGCAGTGGCGGCTGCTACAGGGAGGGCAACGGGGCACTGCCCCCCCCCCCCGTGACAAATTTCTTTTAACAGCTAAATTAATTATAAATACCTAATTTGTATGTAATTTTTCTGATTTGTTTGATAACAAATAATATGTTTTCGGAAGTAACAGTCAGTCTTTTCAGCGCGTTTAAAAATCGCAGTGTGACGTAGGCTCCGGGGCATCTCGCGCGACTGCCCCGTCTGTATTAGAAATCGAGCGATGAAACTGGCGCGGGTAGCGCGCGTATATATGTAGGCGGCGGGGCATTACTCTATTGTGCCGGGTTCGGGTGGCGGTCCAGTATGTAATATACAGCGGTGAGTGTATGTTGTAATTTCTATCGGTGCAAATGCAACTATGAATTGCGTTAGTAACATTAAGACATAATTAAAAAATCTAGGTCTCCCTAGACCAGATTTATTGATTAAACTAGAAGATCACAATTTGAAAACTAATAAAACCGTGACGAGAAAATTCAACAGAAGCTCTTACAGTTTATCAGACTGGTTGTGTGGGTGTAATGTGCAAAATGCTTTTTTCTATTTCGGTGCTATAAAGTTCACTTTACGACATCCGTTTTGGTTGCAAAAGTATTTCTTTATCGCATGCTAATTTTGTTGCTTTGACGTTGGTAACAAAAAAAAAAAAATGGAACCAAATTATATTTAAATATCAAAAGGTAAGCCTTTAATGTAACAAACATGTGCAATAGAAGTTGTACAAAGAATAAAAAGCAGACATGTTAACATTTTATTTACTAATTAACAATATAAATTGTTAAGCAGAGTTGGATGATAAGTTTTCTGATGCCAATATTGTAATTTACTTCCAAGGTTGAATAGTATAACTGTTATAAAAGTTTGTTATTGATAATATGTCGAGACTATGTTGGCGAGAGGTTTTGTAAATTGTCTTCTGCTATTTTGCGAATCTCTGGGGGCGTGCAAAATAGAAAAAATCAAGTGAACGGTGTTTTTTAGCAATGTGTTCCATTAAAAAACAATTACTGACATCAACACCAAACTTCAATGAATTAGTTATTAATCATTTTGCTGATCGTAAGGAACAGCGGATGGATTTTATTTTCAAGCAAGTTAATTATAGCGTATTGAGTTTATTTTTTGTCTGTACTTAATTTTTGATATTAAACACTCAGACCCCCGGTGCCCTCCCGTCCCAAAAAATCACGGGCCGCCACTGATTTCTCGTCCATTTTCTTGTGTCATACAATTTTCTTCTCTCATTTTCCTAATAGAATTTTCAAAGACAAAACTTAAATAGCAATTTTTATCAAGACATTGATCAAGACATCCTGTAAATAAGTCGGTATTTTGTAAGGTAGTTTTATTTTTGAAATAAGACTGTCTAAAAGATTATAAAATTTTGAATACAATATCGTTGGCTGCATTACTACTTTCAAACAATTTATTAACTGTCTATACTTCTAACAAAATATTTCTTAAACATGAAATTAAAGCACAGTTTTTATTATCACAGTACATTGTATATAAAGTTGTTGCCATATAACACCTTTCTTTATTTCTAACTATGCCAAAAAAAGTCTTCAGTTCTAACCATTGCTCCAATAGTCTAGAAATTGCTGATTTTATTCTAAAAAATTTCTACCAAAATTTTACCATATAGCAAATTCGTTTTACCATTTTTTTACCAACAACATTCTTTGATAGCCTTTATTACCAAACTTATATTTATTTTTTATTTTACCAGATCTGGTACAGAATTGACCAAGATGGCAACACTGACTACCTTGTTTAAAAATATTTAGTAGTGTTTTAGGGAATTTGTTGAAAATGCAAATTTTTGTTTGCATTACCGGGAAGTATGAATGAAGTTTTAGCTAATTTTAATCATGGTAATCAGAATGATGGTGTAATTGCACAAAGAACTTTAATTAGGAGATACTTTTTGAATTAAATACACCAATATTAATTATAGGATGTATATATTAACACATTGCGATACCTCTGATTAAATGCTACATAAAATTTGATTTTCATTTAAAAATAAAAACCTCTGAATAATGTTTACTACAGCACTGAAGAATTTATGAATATTTTAAATATTTAAGATAGATAGTATTATGAAATAGTTTTACTCTTCCTTCATGTTGTATGTATGTATAACAGCCCAGTGGTTTAATTGTTTTAGGTATAACGTATGCTTAATACTTTATATTTTTAATTTTAACGAATGTAAAACTATAAATGTTCTGGAAATATAAATAAATTTTAATATATAAGTGTATTAATTATTGACTGTTTATTTTACACATTTTATGAAAGCATTCTAGTACAAATTACAAGCTTTGCAATTCAATTACATAACTTTTAATGACATTATTAAAACTGAACGCTAATAAATCAATTAAAGAAGTACTTTAACAGTATCAATTTATTTATTGAAATAGTAATGGTGATATAAAATATAAATAATTCTTTAATGAAACACCTTAGCTTAAGAAACTATTTATTTTAAATTAATTCTAACATAGTACTTGAAATATTGCTTAATGATTCTATGTACCATTGTTTTCATAGCACTTCCTATTCTATTAGTGTTCTTTTCTATATTTTGTAATATATCCTTAGTTTCATTGTTGATTTTTCCTTGTGTTATCCACATGTTTTATAACTTGCCCAAATTATTTTCTTTTTATTACTACACTTTATGCTTTAGTATCTACTTTGTTTTCTGTCTTGTTCTTACATGCGCAAGAAGTTGCAAAGCGAGAGATGTCTCTTTTTAAACGAGACATCCGTTGGCTTCGCTTGAAGACGATAGTTGGCGAATGGAAGGGGAAACGAGATCGACGACAGAAATGTTATACAGAGTACTAATTTTCACCAAGACGAGACGAAAGTGGATATCGATAGTACACAGAGTCCCACTACTGCTTTCACATCTGGCTGATCATTTCTCAGAAATATCAGTACTTGACAACCATATATATCGGTATGTTTTGGTGAAGAAAATTGATAGTGTCTATTCCAGATCGATTTTACAACCTTGGAAAACGATACACTTTTGATTTCGCAAGGATCATTCCGTGCGTTCAGGGGCCTGATTCTCGAGTCGAGAGAACAGAGATTTCGAGAGAATAATGGAGGGGATTCTCTTGAAATGTTAAAAATCGTATTCTTGAACTTGAGAGATAGATCCCTTCCCTCAAGAGTTGGGAGAATTTCCATCTATCGGTTCAAGTCAAGCGAATATATTAAAAGTTAAGAGAAGCATGCGCATATCGACTTAAATTTTGTACATATGACCGATCAATGCTTGTTATTAATGCCCGTTTGCACCGCTTTGTTAAGTCGAGATTAATTCTTAACTCGGACTTAAAGTCTTGCACCGCTTACTAAGTCTGACTTAAATTACTTTAAGTGAGGATTAACTTAAGTCTAGATATTTCCGGACTTAAAGCAAGATTAACCTATATTTGTTTCTGAAAAGTGATTGACATCGAGTGCAACTCGTTTTAAAACCCGATCGTGTTAAAATGAATGTTGAATGGGACGATTTATTCGATGATTACTTTGATATTTTGGAAATTATAGATTTTGGCTTTCCAAGACGTATCATCTATGATAGAACGGATGATTTTAATCAATTAGATATCTTTCGTTTTTTCACCGATATAAACTGACTAAGCCAACGGTATTGAATTTATTGGCACAATTAGAAAATGATTGAGTTTACAAACGGTATACTGTGAGGACGCGCGGGTTGGAATAAATTCATTTAAAATTTTTGATTTTGTTTTATGGAAAAACGCTCGGATAGGTCGATTTTTATTTTTAGCTGCGGTTTTTCTGATGGTAAATTGATGTACAAAGGCTGAAATAAGTTACGACCATCAATTTTCTTTTTCAAACGGGAACATATATTTTTTATATAATTTGTTAATTCTGCATCGAATTCTAAGTATGTTTCATGTACCATGTCCTATACCCAAACTCAACAGTTATCCAGAAATTTACAGTTGCACATATCAATAACTGCAGTTATTGATTATTATAAAAATCAACCTATCCGAGCGTTTTTCCATAAACCAAAACCAAAAATTTTAAATGAATTTATTCCAACCCGTGCGTCCTCACTGTATAAGTAGAATAATAGGCAATTGTTTATTTAGATAAGACAACTTTCATTCTGTTTTAGAAATCAATGCGTCTCCCCAATAACATAACTTCTAACATGCCTTTGGTTTTATGCAAGCGGCAACTAGCCACACAACTAGCACATAAATGTAACTTCTTACAGATAGAAAACATGTAAAAATAAAATTTTACTAAATTTGGACATAGTTGCCATATCGATTCTAGTTTTATAGTAATCCGTGCTTAACTCTTACGATGCAAACCACCGACACTTAAGACGAACTTAAATAATAAGTCGGGCTTAACTAATCCAGACTTAACATGACAAACGGTGCAAACAGGCATAAGGGGAGAAATATCATTATTCATCACATAATTTTTATGTTTTTTCATGTATATGACTTCCCACATATCTAAGTTTCTATTGTTGCTTTGTTTAACTAAACTAACATTTTCTAGGCTGAAGTTGTGACTTGTATCAATATGATGTAGAGCTAATGCGGATTTTTCTACATTGTGTAATTTGACATGAGCCATGTGTTCTTTATATCGTATTTGAACGTTTCTTCTGGTTTGTTATCTTGTATACCGACATCGGATAACACTTAAGACACTCTTGAAATATGTATTAAACTTTTGAGTAATAAGTATCTTATTTAGAATTGTTAATCCATAATCCTGTCACTGTTAAATTAACCCGTTGTCTTTCTCAGAAATATTTTGTATTTCCCATAGAACTAATTCACAGAATGATATATTGTTAATATTCGTTGTAATTTTGCTTTAATCGTTTTTCAGCTACCTTTAAAATTGTTCTGTATAACATGTATTTTTATTATAAAATGTCTCGTAGATAATAGGTTTAAATACATAATTATATATTAAACTTTTCATTAATATCTTATTTAGAATTGTAATTCGTAATCTTGTCAGCGTTAGTTTTACCCGTTCTTTCTCATTAATATGTTGTATTTCCCATTGAACTAATTCTCAGAATTTTATAGTGTTAATATTCGTTGTAATTTTGCATTAATCGTTTTTTCACCCTACCTTTAAAATTTGTCTGTATAACATGTATTTTACTTATTATAAAATGTCTGGTAGGTAATATGTTTAAATAGTTATTAAACTAATTTTGTGAAAAAGGTGTTTTATTTTATTTTATTATTTTTATTACTTTAATATATGTTACATTATTTCTACATGTATGATACGTAGAAAACAATATTCACATTTCAATGTTTAGCCTAACACTTTCCGGAAATCCAACTGATATAACCCATAAAACCTTTCAACATTACACACGCTATTTAAAAGAAATAAGTTTCGTATTACATATTACCTAATATACACTGTTCTATACAACAATTGTCCTAATCCGCCTTCATTTGCAACCTGGCAACATTGCACTGCTATTTCCTACACGATCGACACACATCCCTACCTAAAAACAGCTATTCTTGAAGTTAGGAGAACCAGGGATGGGAGTGTGATCTATCACTTCTCTCAATAGAAGGTTCACTTCTCTTAAGTTCGAGAATCGGGCCCCAGGGAGTTACGGCGCCGCTAGCGCTGAGCTGTGCTAGGTCGAGTGGTGTCCTGAACGCGACTGCTAAGTGCCGGTGCTGGAGCTAGCGGTCGCCATCTTATCTAGCGAAAATAATTTCGCTCGATGACCTAGCGGCACTAGAAAGAAGTGGGGATAAGCGGTGAATATTCAAATATGAATTTAAAAATTCAAACCCCCAGATTAATAAAAACATGAATTTATTAATTGTAGTAGTATACATCATTTTTACGGTTGCTGTTGTACTTGTTATATTTAAAGTTATGAAAAAGTTATAGCTAAATTTATCATATAAAATAGATATTGATAAGTACTATTATATTCGGTTTACATATAAAGTGAATATTTTTTTCTACTTGAAATAGATTATTTATTTCTAATAAATAAACAACTGTTAGTGAATCCTAAGTGGTATATGAAAATAAATTTGGCTCGATGACTTAGCGGCGGTAAAAGGGGTTAAAATTCAAAATTGAATCTTGTGAATAATATGATTAATAGAAATATATTCAATTATGTTGCACAATAGATCTTCAATAGTGCTTAATACTTCTTTTTGATCTGTTTATATATTGATATGTATTTTGAAATAGATATAACTATTAAGTAATGTCAAACAGCACAATTCCTTCTAATAAACAGCATAATTCCTTCTAATTTGGCACTAAATTTAATCAAAAATATTAACAGCTGCTACAGAAACTAATGAGCTATATATATAATGATGCTTGTTTTTGGGCCTTATTGTCTTATTATATTTTCGTGGTCTAAAAAACATTAGTACTACCTTTTGTAAACTTTTTTCCTATGTATAAGTACAGATAGCATTACAGAGTCTATTAGGTAATGTAACTTGAGACTTTTACACAAGATCTGTTATCAGATTCCAATACGTTAAATGTTTGAATAATATTGCTTTCTCAATTACAACAATAAAACAAACACACAATGTTATCAGTTTATGTCATATTTATTTATCAATTGTATACTCTGCAATTATACACTTGTTACAAAGTAGCATTGATAAAATACATCAATTAATTAAAATTGAAATGAACAACTATTCACAGTGACGATAAATATTTCTGCCAAAACTGCTAATATAATAGTGTTAATCATTTTCAACAAAAACGTCAAAATAATCCAACAAATTTGATCAGATTTACTGCAACATCATTCAGAAAATTCATCAACTAATTAAAATTTAAATGAATACTGTTCACAGTGCCGATAAATATTCCAACCAAAACTGCTGATATTGATAATAGATACATCATCTTCATCGAAAACTTCCACATAATTCATATAATAATCCACTGTAAAATGTAGTATTAAATATTTAGACACGCTATATATTATAGTAAATAATTTACCATCACCTTGGTCTCAATTATAAAATAAGGATTTTATATTTGCTATCGTACACGGTACAACCTATTTACACACCAAATACGTTGACTTTATTTCTAGTTTAGATTTTAAAAGTGCGTATGTCACGTCTTCATACTTCAAACAATAATAAATAAAAATAAACTTTAGAACGCCATATTGCTGCTGTCATTCTTCGGAAGTAGTAAATGTACGCATGCGCAAGCTATAATTTTAAAATTAACTACTGTGACCCGTTCAATAACTTCTGGCGCTGGCCACAAGCTCTAGCGGTATTCGCTTCCAGCCCCGTAACTCCCTGAACGCACGGATTAGTTCTTCAAAAGTTGAATACATGGATATAGTTGCAAGTGATCTTGCTATTCAGTGGATCAGTTCGTGTTTCTGAAGTGATCCGCCAATAGAAAGAACAGAATTTATTGGCGGCAAACGGTGTATTGACAAACAAAATCTTTGGTTAGGTTGTTATTTATTGTGGAGGTTAAAATTTGTTTTTATATAAAGCCTTCGTTGTATTCGATATAAATTTATGAAAGTCGATTTACTTTTTATTTATAGTAAAGATGTCTGTCTCTTTGTGTGGTCGCTATATTCCATGAAAACCTTTAATATTTATTTTGTTTTTTTTAATGTTATATTGTTTTTAACCAAAGAACAATTAAGAAATAACAAAACATTTTAATAACTAAGAACTAAAGGCTGCTTACTAACTTTAGTGGATTTAAATTTGTAATACACTATAAGAAGATTTTGCTCAATGTACATTTTGGTTTTCGGCCATTGTTATAGAATCACATTCTCTTCTGTATCAAGATTTTCAACAATTGTCGAATATTCGGCTTGTTCAAAATGTCTGGTATGATTTAGAATTTCATTGACTCATGAAGAAAAATCGTCTACTTTTTTAAGCGGTCGTAAGGAAGTTATCACCAGTGTTCCTCATATATGAAACCGTCCTCTAATTTTTGAGGGGTCATAGTCTTTCTAGCCATTCTGATTTTGGAAATTTAAAAATGTGTTTTGTCATATTACCAATTGTATAAAACAGGTTGCTTGAACACGGCAGGAGGTATGCAATAAAAGTAATCGATGTGAGAAACACGCTACATTGGAGGTATTGCCAATAATTGATTAGACATAATACAAGTGTCCGTGTATTATAATATGAAGGTAGATTTATACGAAATGTCAACTACGCTTTGCGAAATGCAAGAATACATTTAGCTCGCTAATTTAGTCTGTTAATTGTAAAAGATATCACTGAATTGAATATTAAAATTATAAGTTAATATTAATTCCTTTATTTTCTTAATACTCTTAAGCCGGCACAGATAGTTTCCAGGATTATGGAGGGATTAGCACAATATGTTTTATTTATGACGTGGCACCAGTTCTTGAAACAGACTATACTTCTATAATTAGGAAACATAAAAGTGGTAAGTAAATACTTCTTCATGTCTTCAAACAGATTTATTTAAATAAAAACATACATAAAATAAATAAACAAAACTACAATTAAAAAACAAATTATGATTATATACAATTATTGGGGTAAATAATTGTAGCCTACTTATAAATTAATAAACGTTAAAAAACGGATCATGTTGACCAAATTAATATGCATGACACAGTGCTTTCTGCAAATATATTTAGTGTAAAGGACGAACAGTACCAAGAAGACAGTTTTGTAGAGGATACAGTGTGTATCTCTGAAACTGTTATTACTGTAGATAATGCTGAATTTAAAGGCCGAATTCGGATTGACCAAATAAAACAGAATGAAGAATCCACATGTACGGACAATATTAAAACAGAAATGGCATTATTTGAAGTCACTGAAGAACAAAATGACTAAGTTATCAGTGCTGATAATATTAAAATTGAATTCGATAATGGGCTACTATGTAAGTAAATGATCATATCTAAAAATATTTTTCTTTATATAATTTGGTTTATTATATGTATATAAATGTACATTTGCAACCACATCCATGGTAATATTGCTTATATCACCAATTAGTTAATGAGACGTTTTGAAAACTCTTACTGCGTCTGATGTTACTTCTGAAACTGTTTCAGGGCAGGGGTAGGTACATTGATTAAAATTACATGATACATTTTTCAATATTTTAATAACTATTAACGATTTTATGTTAAGAGCTTTACTGATTATATATATATATTGGTATGAAACTAAATGACAGGTACAAAACAAGCAACATATATAAATTATATAACAAAAGTAGAAATAAATTTAATAAATGAAAACTCTTATTGCATCTGATGTTACTTCTGATACTGTTTCAGGGCAGGGGTAGGTACATTGATTAAAATTACATTATACATTTTTCAATATTTTAATAACTATTAACGATTTTAAGTTAAGAGCTTTACTGATTATATATATATATTGGTATGAAATTAACTGACAGGTACAAAACAAGCAACATATATAAATTATATAACAAAAGTAGAAATAAATTTAATAATATTAGCGCACTTCTCTACGCGATGATGCTACTACGTTAGGCAGAAAAGAATCATTTATGTTTTAGACTAGATTATGTGTACAGTAGTACCCCGTTATCCGCTGACTGTATCTGCGGTTTCAGTCATCCGCGATTTACCTATGATGAGCAGAAAACACGTTATATCAATAAATATAAAAGTAATAGGAGCATTTGTCGATATATCGTCGTATATATGAGTCATCCCCTGAATTCGGCGCTCTCTTATGATAAGTTAAACAAGTTGGAACGTGCTTAAGGTTCCACTCGCTTTTACTTGTACATATAAACGCTCCTGTTAACTATGAGTTTAGTACTATTCGAATTGTCGGACAAGACAGTGCTTGCAATAGGTTTTAAATAAAGCAAGTAAATTTGAAAATCATTTTAAAATGGCTTCTAAACCAAAAAGAAAACTTGAAATGCTCACTAATTATTAGTGAAAAAATAAAAATCATTAATATGATTGAAATAGAAAAAAAATCTATTGCAACTGTTGCTAAAATATACAATAAAAAGGAATCTTCGATACGAGAAGTGTTAAAAAACAAAGATAAGTTTCGAGCTAGTTTTTCTAGTGCACCCCAAACTGCACAAGTTGCAACCACAATACGTAACAAAGTGTTACTTAAGGTAGAAAATGCCTTAAATTTGTGAGTGGAAGATATGACAAGAAAACATATTCCTATCGATGGCAAAGTGCTACAACAAAAGGCAGACCCAAGAGGAAGGAAAATCATTCACAGCAAGTAGGGGGTGGCTGCATAGATTTAAAACTCGGTTTAATCTAAAAAATATAAAAATGATAGGGGAATCTGCGTCGGCTGATCATGTAGCTGCTGCCCTGTTTCCAGAAAAATTTAAACAAATTATTGCAGAAAAGAATTATCATCCTAAGCAAGTTTTTAACTGCGATGAGACTGGTCTTATGTGGAAAAAAATGCCTCAACGGACTTATATTCATAAGACTGCAAAGAGTGCACCAGGCTTTAAAGCAATTAAGGATAGACTTACCTTAATATTTTGTACAAATGCAGCTGGTCATATGATTAAACCCGTACTTGTTTACCGATCACAGAATCCACGTGCTCTTAAATACAAAGATAAAGCTTGCCTGTCTGTGTTTTGGCAATCAAATCGAAAGGCGGGTTACGGCTGTTCTATTTACACAATGGTTTCATCAATGCTTTATTGCGGAAGTGAAAAGATATTAAGTGCTGCTGATACTAGACAATGCTCCTGGGCATCCTGTGTCACTAGGCACAGAAGATAAAAATGTTGAAGTGCTTTTTTTACCACCTAACACGACCTCATTGCTTCAACCCCTTGATCAAGGTGTCATTAGATGCTTTAAAGCCATATATATAATCGACAGGTTTTCGAAATGCTGTATACAATGGCTAACGAATGCTCTGATATCGGGCTCATGGAATGCTGGAAGTCATTTACAATTGCTGACGCAATTCTATTTATCAAAGGAGCGATGGAGGAATTAAAGTCAGAAACGATAATACCATGTTGGAAATATCTGTGTAATGACATCGTTCTTAGTTCTGAAGTCACACATGATATTAATTCACATCTAACAACGATATTTAACATAGCGCAGAAAATAGATGGAGAAGGATTTAACGATATAACCCAAGAGGAACTCAGTGATTACATAAATGAAGAGGATCAAGTATTCACCAACGAGGAATTGGAAGACCTTGTGAAATCTTCTCCAGAAGCGAGTGACGATGAGGATGAGGGTCAACAAGAACCGCCAGCATGGACGCTTGAAAAATTTTCAGCGATATTTCGAACCGCTCAAACATTAAAAGAACAGATAGTAGAATATGATCCAAATGGAACGCAGTATTAAAATTACTCGCACTATACCAGAAGCCTTGAAACCTTTGGAGGATTTGTTTATTGAAATGAAAAGACAAAAACGACAACTACCAATAACTATGTACTTTGAAAAAGTCGACAAAACTATCGATAATGCACAGCCATCAACATCGTTTGCTTCGGATCTAAGTAAACAATCGACTGCTAACTTGGACTTGGAGGAAGATGAATGAATATGTAGCTCACGATGATAAAGTTTTTCTTGTTGTATATTTTCTTGCTGTGTATGTAAATATGTACTACATATATGTACATATGTATGAACTTATATATTTATTAAACTTAAATTCTATTTGTGCCACAGCAGAAGAAGATTTATTTATTTATTTTAAATGTATATTATAAAACTTATTTTTTCATGTTTCATTGTTTTAACTTTGCTTCATATTTCATATTATACTCGTAAATAAAGCGTTCGCTACTATCCAAGGTTTTCAGTATCCGCGGAAGACCACAGAACCAAACCCCCGCGGATATGGGGGTACTACTGTAATATGTGTGATTCACCATTTATGAATGAAGAAAGCAAGAGACAAAACATTTGGTAATGGCGTAAATGTGCACGATGGTCAGATTAAAACCAAGTGCCAAGATGACAATATTTAAAAATATTTGGATTACGGTACCGCTGCTAGGAGAGCAGGAAGTTGAAGCCTGGATTCCGATGCAAACAGCCATCGTTGTGAATTCAAAATGTCGATTATTAGACAGCTTTTTCTATAAACTGATTACTAATCAGTAAAGCTCTCAACTTAAAATCTTCATTGTTCAAGATTTTAAATTGAGTGGTTTACTGATTAATTATTATTATTATTATTACTTAGAATCTTGAGGAGTTCTTAAAATATGTTCACTTTTATTCCTTTATCAAAAAAAAGGTACATCTGTATAATATTTTGTATACAATATCTCTATTTTTATTTTCTTTAATGTATGTTATGTATTGTGTAATATACAATAATTACTAATTTTTTGTATTCTCATTTTTCATTCCCTATGTGCACTTATATTCTTCATTTTGTATATGGATTTATTGGTATTTACGAAGCTAATTCAATGATTATCATGCTGTAATTTGTACATGAATTGTACATGTTAATCATTGTATAACTTTTGTAATGTCCAATAAATAATCTGTATATTACACTATACTTAATTTTAAATGAGTATTACGCGCGGTTTTATGGCGTAAGAGCCATAGTTCGTATTACAACCACATAGCGCTGTCAAGAGTTGCATGAAAAGTATTAAGAGTGACCTATCTTGTTAAATTTCTATATCTTTGTACTATATTCTACACAATATTGCAGTTTTAGAAGCCCAAATTTCTGGAGGAAAGGATTCTTTTTGATTTATAATTATTTCTTAAGTACTTAATTAGACTTTTAACTCTAGTGTCATCATAGGCATTAAATAATACAGTTCTTTGTTAAAAAGTCTTCTACTTCGTCAGAATCTAAAAATTGAATGCCAAATTAAGTTCTCAAATAATCACCTATCTGATTGGCACATTTATATTTTTTTACTAGACCGCCTGGATTTTCCTATACGAACTTTGAGCTAAATGAAATCTACAGCCAATAATTTTCAACGCTCGGCCATAGATTTTTACAGATTAAATGAATGGATTGTTAAAAATCAATGACAATTTGCCGTGGCTTAAATAAAAGATTATATTCTTCATACTTATCTGTAACTATTCTAAACAGACTTTCATATGTAGTTAGTAAGGTAATAGAAAAAAAAACAATGGTACGTAGTATCCATTTTTGAAGCTATGGGTAGTAAATAACTGATCAAAGTGTTTGGTAGCGTAATTAAACGACCCGTCCATAAAAATTATTTATGCGGAACAGAAAAATTTTAAGTTTGTAAAAGTTGAAAATACAATTACCTCTTCGGTTTCGTTTGAAGACAAAATAGAATCTTGCATCTTGATTGTTTTCAAGTTGATTTTAGAAATGCTAGTGAGTGCTTCTAAACGACTTTGAGGCAAACTCGGCAACAAATTTTGTCTACACTTGCCCATCCTCAGCACTAAGTTCCCTTCCATAATAACTTTACGTTTTCACTTCTTATCGAAGCAACTTGCACGGTTTTTCGAAAAGGTTTTCTTTCGCTTTTCTTTTGACAGAATTGTTGATTATTTGTCTTACAATCGCACTATCCCTATGCACTAAGTTTTTTCCACAAGTCTCTTCCCCTTCGAAACTATACACTTTTGCTAAACATATTTTTTTATGCACCGTGATCTGATTTTTTCATCTTTGGCTATGTGATATATCGTGAATTTAAACTTATTCACCAGCAAAAATGTCTTCTTTTCACTCAAAACTAGTTCTACTTCTATTTTAGAACTCTATCGAAACGCACAAAACAACGTCAAAGTCGGTTATGAAATTAAATTGCTTTTTTATTTCATTATGTATACTTATGATAAAAAGAACCATTACATCTTAATGATCGCATGCAGCAGACACAACAATTGCGTGGCGCAGCTGAACACTTGTCGTTACCTACGGGTTTTGAAAGTCTTACTACAACATATGGTATCGTAAGACTGTATTTGTATTTATCGTAACAATGGCTACACATGTATCACACAATGGAATTCTTACTAATGCTTTGCTTTGATATGTCTTTCTAATTTATCTTTGCGGCTTGTTCCAAATTCACATGAATCGCACTTGTGATCGAATTCTTTCAAATGTTTCGTTTTCATATGCATTTTAAAATTATTTGTAAAGTTTGTTTTATATTCGCATTTGTCACATTTATAATCAAATTGCTCCAAATGTTTCGTTTTTATGTGTAATTGTAATTTCTGCTTCTGATTTGTTCTAAATTCACATGTGTCACAATTATAATCAAATGTTTTCAAATGTATTGTTTTTATATGCAATTCTAAGTTGTGTTCCTGGTTCGTTCTAAATTCACATTTATCACATTTAAAATCAAATTGTTGCAAATGTTTCGTTTTTATATGAATGTTTAACTTCTGTTTCTGATTTGTTTTAAATTCACATTTGCCACAGTTATGATCAAATTCTTTCAAATGTTTTGCTTTCACGTGTCTCTCTAGAGTCTGTTTATGATTCGTTCTATAGTCACATTTGTCACACAAATAATCAAATTTTTTCAAATGTTTTGTTTTTACATGTATTTCAAAACTATGTTTCTGGTTTGTTTTAAACTCACATGAGTCACATTTATAATTAAATTCTTTCAAATGTTCACCTTTTATGTGCATTTTTAAATTCTTATCCTGATTCGTTCTGTAGTCACAATGGTCACACAAATATTCAAATTTTTTCAAATGTTTTGTTTTCATATGTATTTCTAAATGCTGTTGCTGGTTCGTTCTAAATTTACATCTGTCACATTTATAATTAAATTCTTGCAAATGTATTGTTTTTAAATGTCTTTTTAAATGTTGTTTCTGGTTTGTTTGAAAGTCACATATGTCACATTCATAATTAAATACTTTCAAATGTTTTGTTTTTGTATGTACTTCTAAATGTTGTTTCTGGTTAGTTCTAAACTCACATGTATCACATTTATAATTAAATTCTTTCAAATGCTTTGTTTTTATATGTATTTCTAAATGCTTTTTCTGATTTGTTCTAAATTCACAAATGTCACATTTATATTTAAATTCGTTCAAATGATTTGTTTTTATGTGTATTTCTAAATGTTGTTTCTGGTTTGTTCTAAATTCACATTCGTCGCACTTGAAATCAAATTCTTTCAAATGCTTTGTTTTTATATGTATTTCTAAATTATGTTTTCGATTTGTTCTAAATTCGCATTTATCACATTTATAATTAAATTCTTTCAAATGTTTTGTTTTCGTATGTATTTCTAAATTATTTTTCTGATTTGTTTTAAATTCACAAATGTCACATTTATAATCAAATTGCTTCAAATGTTTTGTTTTCATGTGTTTCTTCCAATGCAATTGGTATTTTGTTTGGAACGCACATAGCACACATTTAAATATATTTAATTGACTTGATGATGTTGATTGTTCCAGTTTTATGTATACGTTAGCGAAATGTTCTTGTTCATCGTGTAACCTGAGTGCTTCTTTTGTCTTAAATTGACACTTACAAATTTCACATTTATAAATTTTCGTTCTATAATGCTGATAAGTGTGCCTGTTGAGGTCTGCTTTGTACTTCGTCCTGTACTTACACTGCTCACATTTATAGGTTTGTTGATGGCCTTTCTTTTCTCCGGTTACGCCTGGTATTGGCAGGAGCAGTGGTGTAGGTGTAATACTCTTTCTGAAAATAAATACAAATTTATAATCTTATGCAACACATCAATTTAAATAAAATACGTGACAACTCTCTGACGTCAGTTACCCTTAGAGGGCATTATTTACTTAATAACCTGAAAATTGTTGATAATTCTAAAATGCAGGAAACATATTTAATAACTAGCTAATAGAGAAAATGCTCTGAAGGGGGCAGAAAAAGGTGAATATGTTACAGTGAAAGCAGGAAATTCAGGAAATGCCAGTAATCACTAGTAAAAGCTTGCTTACACTGGTTGTACTAGTAAATGTGATTATACAACAGCATTTACTAGTAAAGGCTCACAATCACTAGTAAAAGTATATTCACTGATTGCCACCAGGGGCCCGATTCTCGAACTTACGAGAAGTGAACGTTCTATTGAGAGAAGTGATAGATCACACTCCCATCCCTCGTTCTCCTAACTTCAAGAATAGCTGTTTTTAGGAAGGGATGTGTGTCGATCGTGTAGGAAATAGCAGTGCAATGTTACCAGGTTGCAAATGAAGGCGGATTAGGACAATTGTTGTATCGAACAGTGTATATTCGGTAATATGTAATACGAAAACAATTTCTTTAAAATAGCGTGTGTAATGTTGAAAGGGTTTATGGGTTATATGAGTTGGATTTCCGGAAAGTGTTAGGCTAAACATCGAAATGTGAACATTGTTTTCTACATATCATACATGTAGAAATAATATAACATATACATATTAAAGTAATAAAAATAATAAGATAAAATAAAACACCTTTTTCACAAAATTAGTTTAATAACTATTTAAACATATTACCTACCAGACATTTTATAATAAGAAAAAATGAGGTGTGGCCACCACACGACTTTCTTATACGTATGAGCGTTTCAAATAATAGAATTTTAAGAATTTTTTTATACAAAAATTATTCAAATTCCTATTCTAAGTACTTCTACTCTCTTAATAAATCTCTATAGAATGCATACTTTGCAAGATATTATCAAAAAAGTGCTACTCGCTAAGAGTAAAAGTGCTACTTCCGGTCCGAATTTTGAAATTTCATATATACAAAAAATATTGCAAATTCAGTTCTAAATACTTTTGTACTCTTGATAAATATATATAGAATGCATAACTTACGACGTATTTGCAAAAAATCGTTATCCGATAAGAGTAAAAGTGGTACTTCCGGTCTGAATTTTGAAATTTCTTTTATACAAAAGATATTGAAAATTATGTTTTAAATACTTTTATACCCGTAACGTACTTGTCTAAAAAGCATGACTTGCGAAATATTCGCAAAAAACTGATTTTCGATAAGAGTAAAAGACCTACTTCCGGTAGGAATTTCGAAAAACTTTTTAAATAAAATTATTTTTAATTTCAATTTTAAGTATATATGAATTCTTTATAAATTTGTTTAAACTTAATAGTTGACGAAATATTGTCAAAATTCGATTTTTTCGCCGAAGGAAACAGCTATTTCCGGTCTACCGATTTTACTGAAAAACTAATCAGATCTCAAGCGGGAGGTTATACACGTAAATACAAAATTTGGAATTGATATCTACAGCGGTTTGACCGCTATAGTGGTCACACACACACACACCAGTGAGAGAGGGGGGAGGGGGGGAGAGATTTTTTTAAAACCACTTTTCTGGTATCAGGGGACTTCAAAACGTGGACATCTGCAAAAATCTCGAGGTCGAAAATTTTCATCATCACAATACTTTCTTATACTACGTATAAGAAAGTAAAATAAATGAGGTGTGGCCACCACACGACTTTCTTATACGTATGAAAGTGTTACTTCCGGTCCGAATTTTGAAATTTCATTTATACAAAAAATATTCCAAATCCAACTCTAAATACTTTTGTACTCTTCATAAATATATATAGAATGCATAATTTACGACATATTTGCAAAAAATCGCTATTCGATAAGAGTAAAAGTGGTACTTCCGGTCAGAATTTTGAAATTTTTTTTATACAAAAGATATTTAAAAGTATATTCTAAATACTTTTATACTCGTAGTGTACCTGCCTAGAAAGCATGACTTGCGAGATATTCGCAAAAAACTGATTTTCGATAAGAGTAAAAGACCTACTTCCGGTAGGAATTTCGAGAAACTTTATTAAAACAATTTTTCTCAAATTTAATTTTGAGTACATTTGAATTCTTTATAAATTTGTTTAAACTTAGTAATTGACGAAATATTTGCAAAATTCGATTTTTTCACTGAAGTAAACTACTACTTCCGGTCTGCCGATTTTGCTCAAAATCTAATCAGTTCTCAAGAGGGAGATTATATTCGTAAATACAAAATTTGGAATTGATATCTACAGCGGTTTGACCGCTATCGTGGTCACACACACACAGAAAGACACACACACACAGAGAGAGAGAGACACACAGACATTTTTTAAAAACCACTTTTTTGGTATCAGGGGACCTCAAAACGTGGACATCTGCAAAAATCTCGAGGTCGAAAATTTTCATCATCACAATACTTCCTTATACTACGTATAAGAAAGTAATACATGTTATACAGACATATTTTAAAGGTAGGGTGAAAACACGATTAATGTAAAATTGCAACGAATATTAACAGTATAAAATTCTGAGAATTAGTTCAATGG
Organism: Amphimallon solstitiale; assembly: GCA_963170755.1. Taxonomy (NCBI): domain Eukaryota; kingdom Metazoa; phylum Arthropoda; class Insecta; order Coleoptera; family Scarabaeidae; genus Amphimallon; species Amphimallon solstitiale. The sequence continues at coordinate 71,037,694 of OY720677.1, forward strand.
GAAATACAAAATATTAATGAGAAAGAACGGGTAAAACTAACAGTGACAGGATTACGGATTACAATTCTAAATAGGATATTAATGAAAAGTTTAACACATAATTATTTAAACCTATTATCTACGACACATTTTATAATAAAAATACATGTTATACAGAACAAATTTAACGATAGTTGAAAAACGATTAAAGCAAATTACAATGAATATTAACAATATATCATTCTGTAAATTAGTTCAATACAAAATATTTCTGAGAAAGACAACGGGTTAATTTAACAGTGACATGATTATGGATTAACAATTCTAAATAAGATATTACTCAAAAGTTTAATACATATTTCAAGAGTGTCTTAAGTGTTAACCGATGTCGGTATACAAGATAACACTTTGTTATTAAGGGGAGAAATATCATTATTCAGGAGATAATTTTTATGTTATTTCATGTATATGGCTTCCCACATATCTAAGTTTGTATTGTTGCTTTGTTTAACTAAACTAACATTTTCTAGGCTGAAGTTGTGATCTGTATCAATATGATGGTACTCCAAAAATGTGTGATAATGCACGTATAGCATACCTATTCTACTGTACTGCCGACTAGTTATACCATATAACCTATATTACTCTTCTGTATCATCAACATTGATCGCTGTCACATGTACAAAATTTAAGTCGATATGCGCATGCTTCTCTTAACTTTTAATATGTTCGCTTGACTTGACCCGATAGATGTAAATTCTCACAACTCTTGAGAGAAGGGATCTATCTCTCAAGTTCAAGAATACGATTTTTAACATTTCAAGAGAATCCCCTCCATTATTCTTTCGACTCGAGAATAAGGCCCCAGCAGTAAATGTGCAGCAAGAATACTTTCAAGGTAGTTTAAATAACTTTTACACATGGAGGCGGTCAGCTGTTCTCGGCTCAGTAGTTCCACAAGCCAGTAGAGTAAATGCGTACCTACTACAGCGGTCAGTTTGAATAATAGGTTTGTGATTTTTCTTGTATTTTAGCAATAAAAGACTAAATATTGTTATAAACTATATTTTGAACGAAATAACAAAAAAAAATTCTTAAAATATAAAGTAAAACATCCGATCTCATCCTCCATGGCCAATGGACACATGAACAGAATTTAAAATTCCAAATAATTCATCGTCGTGAACGAAATAAATTATTCCCGAATTCTCTCTTACAGGGACTATCCCATTTACCTCTAATACGTCAAACCACTCCAAAAGTTTATAATCAAATGGCTGTTTAACTAGGCTTTGTTTGGCGCACTTCACCTTCTCAATGATATCATTATATTTAGTTAATGAGAAACCAAATTGTCCTTTTGATCCAGTCCTTTTCAAGTTTCTCTAGAAACTTTCCTTCCATGATTCAAACTAAGATAAACCGGCACAAACACAAAACATAACCACTTAACCTGCTTCAAAATGCGAAACTGTACGACGTTTGTACGGTACGATTGAAATACTCAACGTATCTATTGCGCATGCGCGTTATCGTAGTAAAGAGAATATCAGACATTTGCTGCTTGTGAGAAGTGGATGCTAGCATTCATTAGTAAAAGAGGTTTAAATGTTCACTGTACAACTGTTTCTGACTAAAAACAGGTAAATCAGTAAAAGCTAACTTGGACTAATAACTGCTGGCAATCACTGATTTCCTGCTTTCACTGTAACAAATATACTTAAGCAGAAAGGCCCCGAGTATAAAAAAGAAGTGTACAAGCACGGTATGTACAAGTGTTATTTTCATCAGCATATTAAGAGGAGCGTTTACCTATCGAAAACTATGGCCCCGTAGTGTATCGCCGTTTGGTGTTTTTTAAATTTATTTTGTAATTTTAGAATGTCAAATTTGGGTTAGCGATGCAAAAGGCATAAATTTATAATGTCAAGGCCAGTTTTTGTATTAATTTATTTTCTTAAAAAAGTTATGTGTTTTAGAAATAACCACAAAAATGCATACATTTGATTAATGTCTACTAACTAAGGTTGATACACAAAAGGAAAAAAACAACCTCTACATTTGATGAACGATATAAAAAAAATCAAATTTATGTAATTATATTTGGAGATAAAAAATTTGAAGTAGTAAATATTGTCACACACATTTCAAGCAAGTGTTTTTCAAAGCTCTGGCATCGTCTATCCCCACTTTACGGTATCTCTACCGGGTCTAGCGTAGACGCAAATCTATCGTAATCGGTCGGCTATTGCGGACTTGAATCCGAACGACAGACAGTTTTTGCAGTTAGAAAGAAATGCCAGTACCTATAATATTGGAGTGTACATAACAGATGGGTAAGCGGAAATTGAATTATTATAAAAAAATCAATAAAACAAAAAAGTAAATATGCAAGTCGAATGAAAAATTAAAATACTACATAAGTAATTTTTAGTCTACAATTCTATTTAATTTGTTTGAACTGGTTCTGTGCCAATTTTTTCCTTTCAGTCTTTCCCGATCTAGATAGCGACAGAATCTGTGAATAAAACTGAGGGGCTCTGATCAAAACGCGAAAATCGCCTAGTTCCACATACTCACGCCCCCTTGCGTCTACAGTCCCTCTTAAGAACAGGATTTAACTGCTGAATTGTGTTATAGTCTCATAATTTGGAAAAAATATTTTCAACAGACAATGTATATTCCGCAGCCGAGCAAATTAAGGGAAAAATGTTAAAGCTGGATATACTTTAGTCATGCTTTAGTTGTTTATCAGTCAGCTACGGGAGACCAAGAATGGAAAATAAAGCTCTCCCAACAAGTAACTCCACTAAGAGCCATTCTGTAAATTTTGTATGTACATCATAGCATAATGGTCTGTCGTTACTGGTCTGTAGATTCCTTAAAGGCTTCAAAGTCACATAAGCAGAAAATGGTTAGAGGCAAGAGCGAGGATGTGGATTATACATTGTCTGATGAAAACAACACTTGTACATACCTTTTCAGTGGAAATTAAAGCCTTACCTCAAATGACATCAATATAATGCAAATAATGTTGTACCATTGAATTGAATAATTTAAATGCAATATAACGAATGCCGAAATGTCTAGACGCTGTTCCTTGAACACCTTTTATTTACAACACAGAAAACTACTGTTAAATTAAAAACAAATTACGCCAGTGGATTTGAACCAACTGCCATAAAGTGCATAAGGTTTAAAAAACTCGAATTTTTGAAAACTGGCTGAACCTTAATGTTTAAATAAAATATGATCTAAACAACATTTTTAAAAAACGAAAAATTTTCCTGATAGAGCTTGAGTCATAGAATAATTAATATCACGACTTCAACCTCCTATTTCAAAAATTGACGATGCATCAAAAGCGATTTGATACCACTGACGTTCCGAAATATTTGAATAAAATCGCCTCTAATGAAGATTTTTCAAAACGGAAAAAGTGTAATTTGTAGGACATGTTGTACTATAACTATGCAAAATTCCAACCTTCTACCGTAAAAATTGACGATTTGCTCAAGAGGGTCGGTCACCTTCGTTTTATGCAAATTTTGGGGTTTTTGGCACTTTGCCAAGCGTCGCTTTGGTTTAGTGAACCCTAATTTGACGTACACCCCATGCTCGCCCCAATAGTAATTTAAAAAAAAAGTTCAAGTAAATCGACCCAGTAGCTCCTGAGAAACATATACAGGGTGTAGATAATGTCTGGAACAAAATTAATATTTCTGTTATCTTCGGTTTGATGGAAAAACCCTGAAACAGGTCGATTTTGTTTTTATCCCGTGCACTTTATAACATCGTGAATTTAATTCTGTCGTCATCTGGTTGCGCGCGGGCGTGACGTCATTAGTTTTTTCAAATGGTAACCCGTCACATTTATTACCCCTTCTCGTTAGGTATTCCATTGTGCATGCAACGGTATAAAAAGTTTGGTACCTTACATAACAATTTTTGGGAGAAAAATGCTTTTGAATTTCAAAAAATTAAAATTTTATTTCTAATGAAAAACTAATCAAAAATTATTTTAAAAAATCAGATAAATTATAATCCGAGGTTTATCTTGGATTGTCGTCAAACAAGACACCAAAAAAATGTCAACGGAAGTGTTCAAATTGTCCGCCATTGGCCATTTGACACTGGCCGAGACGGACGTACACGCTTTCTACGACACGTCGTATTGTCTCTGCACCAATATTTCGCATTTCCTCGCGGATACGATGTTTCAGATCATCCAAGTTATTTGGCTTATTGGTGTACACCTTTGATTTCACATGACCCCATAGAAAAAAATCAAGTGGTGTGAGATCTGGCGAATGGGCAGGCCATTCAATTGTTCCCCTTCGTCCGATCCATCTCCCGGGGAAAATTTCGTCGAGGTAACTCCGAACACGCCAGCCAAAATGTGGAGGTGCTCCATCTTGTTGAAACCAGATTCTGGGGTGAGGCTTGTCGGGGGTGTTTTCATCCGGAAATAATTCTACCAATGTTGGCACTAGCGTAAATCTTAGGAAATGTAAGTATGTTTCAGCGTTTAAATTTCTGTCCAGAAAGAAAGGCCCCACAATGCGATCTCCCACTATTCCCGCCCATACATTAACTTTTTGCCGGTGTTGGGTGTGCTCCTCTCGAACCCATCGAGGATTTTCGCCCGACCAGTACCTACAATTGTGGCGATTCACTTCACCGTTCAAGGTAAAAGTTGCTTCGTCACTAAAAACCACATTGTCGACAAATCCGGGATTCTCATCGCACCGTAGCATGATTTGTTCACGGAACTCGAGTCGGCGGTCGAAGTCATCTTCATTCAGTTCCTGAACCCGATTGATTTTGTACGGATGAAGTTTTTCCTTCTTCAGCAATTTGGCTACTGTGGTAAAATCGACTGCATGATCCCTGGCAATGTTCCTTGTTGAAGTGTGGGGGTTGTCCTGAAGTTCCAAGAGAATATTGACCCTTCTATCTTCCTAAATTCTTGGTCGACCTTGACGAGCCCTATCTTTTACACTACCAGTTTCAGCAAATTTTGCGACAATTTTGCTCAGCGTTGACCGCGAAATCGGTGCGCGCTTTGGATTTTCTGCATTGAAAAACTGACAGGCTTCTTCATGGCTACGTATTTTATCACCACAACCAACAATAATGAGAATTTGAATCCGCTCTTTTTCGCTCAAATTCACCATTTTCGCAATGCACGTTCAACACTACCAATGGAGCAAGTATTGTGAATGGATAAGTTCAAACACCAAGTAATGAACTGTCAATATGACGTGTCGTAGAAAGCGTGTACGTCCGTCTCGGCCAGTGTCAAATGGCCAATGGCGGACAATTTGAACACTTCCGTTGACATTTTTTTGGTGTCTTGTTTGACGACAATCCAAGATAAACCTCGGATTATAATTTATATGATTTTTTAAAATAATTTTTGATTAGTTTTTCATTAGAAATAAAATTTTAATTTTTTGAAATTCGAAAGCATTTTTCTCCCAAAAATTGTTATGTAAGGTACCAAACTTTTTATACCGTTGCATGCACAATGGAATACCTAACGACAAGGGGTAATAAATGTGGCGGGTTACCATTTGAAAAAAACTAATGACGTCACGCCCGCGCGCAACCAGATGACGACAGAATTAAATTCACGATGTTATAAAGTGCACGGGATAAAAAGAAAATCGACCTGTTTCAGGGTTTTTCCATCAAACCGAAGATAACAGAAATATTAATTTTGTTCCAGACTTTATCTACACCCTGTATATACATGGTAGAGATCCCCTCTAATGTCTAACGAGGGTGTCAAGTCTCATATACAGTATGTTGGCGCAGGCGAGTTAGAGTAAAGTAAATACATATGACACATGTGAAATGATAGTCATTGTATTCTCTAGATCTTTGACCTGCTAGCTCAGAGTAAATTAAAGTTTCGTTTTTGATTTGAATTTGTTCTCTCAAGGGCTTAGTGGTGGGTGTTTTTACGATATATGTCATCTTCAAGCTCTCACTAGAAATGTACTTATTGCATACAAAAACTTCATAACCGCTGGCTTAATATCAGAGTATATTGTTGAGTCGCTCTCGCAACCGACAATTGCCAGGAAATTAAAATGGCGTCAAATTTGAGATGTTGCATAATTTTGCCTGTAAAGTAATATAACCTACAAAAGCCATTTTAGGTCTGTCATAAATAATAATATTCATACACTTTTTGGCATTTGTCATAATGATCTTTTGACGTTTGTTATAATTGTCATCTAAACATTTTCAATTTGTCAACAATGCTTGCCTCCTAAACAGTATAGCCACATTTTATGTAAAATATAGGTATAGAAAAAATAATATTTAATAGTATTACTTATAATATTTAATTTGAAACTGGCTTTGATACAGTTACAGTATTTTACTATGGGAAGGTATATATCCTCAAACATAAATTAATTAGTTTAATTTTATTGTTTTGAAATTGTTCCGGCCAATCGAAATTTGCAGTGAATCGTCGTCTTTAGTTCGTAATTTAGCCGTATCGGTTGCCAAAACGACTCGACTACTGTAACAGTTAGGTTCCTTCACATATAATAACCTATATACATAAATGAAAAACTAATATCCCTAATAGGAACATGAAAAGAAACAACATTAATAATAATAATAATAAATCGACTTTATTGTTTAGTTAGTATACAAGTATACATACAGACACTATACTGATCTAGGCGATGTTTAACTATAGCTACTTTTACACTTAACCTAGTCAGCACAGTATATTCAGAACAAGTACAAAGAAATACAAATTCTGGTTCAGATGTGAAATCGGAGATTCATATTTTAAGATTAAAATCCGTAGATCCACGGATAAAAGTGTAAAGAGGGATTCATACTCATGCAATTAGTTGCAGCGATTTATCGCATGTGAAAAGTTGCATGAACGGTGGAATTTTTAAGAGTTGCACGGTTGGTTCACACTGATCAGGAAGTACAAGCGATTTTTCACAAATGCAATTTTTTTTTTGTGGTACTACCAACATGAAATAATTATATGTCATCATTACTTTCAATGTATAGTGATGAAAAATAATACATGTGCTTTGGTACATTTCATAAGACAGGTTGGCAGCGTAAAAGTTACTAAAAAATCGCATGCAATTTCTTCCGAAAATAGAACACGCTCTAATACGTGCAACTTTTCATAAAACTGGAATTGCTGCAACTAATTGAATCAGTGTGAACCCCTCTTACGATTGGCAGCACTGGCGGTAAGGTATAACCACCGTATAGAGCTGTATAGACACAGTAGTTTCTCTCGCTGTCGGCACCTTTGATGTGTGTGTCCCAAAATGGTACTGCGCATTCACGCACGCGCAACCAGAGGCGTAGTCAATTTTTCTATTCAGGAATAAACCAGTGGCGCAGAACCAAATCGTTTATGAGATAATTATGTTAATCTATTTTTAAAATTATGAAAAAGCTATATCAATAATACAAAAAACGAGGATAAAACACTGCTTTTTATTAAGTACATATGTCGTAGGCTAATTACAAATTCAGACGTTTTATAAAACGCCTAGTCTTTTTCTAAATGACTGGGCGAATTGTAAAATGAAAAATAAATCGAGCATTTTTACAATTCGACTGAAAAATTTTGTCGTTTTATGAAACGCCTGAATAGTTTTTAGTCTTATTGTAAAATGATCTTTCATTTTCTTTGTTTTAGAATATGACTGCTCATATTCAGTCGTTTTGTAAAACTGGGGAGTTATTGGACATTTTATAAAATACCTATTTATATTTATTAATGTTCCAACATTATCATTTTTATGGTATTTTGACTTGTTAAACACCTTTAACAGGGCATCGTTTCCATAGATAAAACAACTTTTTACGGGCTAGCCCGTGTTAAATTTATAACGGGCTCAAACCAGCCCGTTTTTTTTACAGAGGGCTGTAACCAGGTAATTTTTGTAGTTTATGAACATATTGTCGTAAAAACAACATTCATGTCATTCTGTTAGTCAACGGTTAGTTCGAATGACAGGACGTCAGAATGGATTGCATTTCTCGCATTCAAGCAAATGAAAGTCGTTTTTTAAGATCCAAAATACCATAAACCATTGTACAATGCTCGCCCATTACTAGAACTCTACCGGCGTGCCCGGCTATAACGTGCTCGTTGGCACTCACACGTTAATGCCGTGCTTGCCGGTAAAGTTCCAAGTAACGAGCTTGCAATGTAAATATCTATGAAATACATAAAAAAATTGGTGTTATGCGTTTATACTTTTCATATAAAAATATAAACAATGATCAGTAACAGTTAAATAAAGATACGTATCTCCAAAACAAAAAATATCAAAAAACGACATTGAAAACAATTTAATAAGTAGTTAAGTACCTAATTTTTACTTATTTGAACATGGTCCGCTCGTGTGACATTTACTATTACATTTCATATGAACCCTGAAACAAAAACACTTATTTGTATGGCACTGCGATTTGCTTGGTTTACAAGAACATTTTTTGAATCCTTGTCCTCCAAATTTTGAAAACTTTGTCAAAGCTTCCCTCAAAGTAATGATTTTTTCCTCCGAAACATTAATTGGCTCAGAAGTTTCAACACTAATAATTTCGTCTCTTGAAAACCATCGGTTCAACATTCTATATATGGTACCAATTCGGTACACTCCATCTTTTATGTCTACGATAGTTCCTAATATATTTTTTGGGTCCAGCGGTCCCCTGTCGAATTTAGGAACTTCTATCGCAATATTCTGACCCAAAACAAGGGGTTTCATCTTTTTTTCGGTAGTTTCAAGCATTTTGTCTGCAGCACGTTTCTGACCAACAATACATCCCATTCTTTGTGTCTGTATGGTCTCCTCTTTTTGGCATAAATCACATTCCATTGATTCATCAGTTGCCAAATGTTTTAAACATATTTCACAGTGACCTGTTGTATTGCTTGCATTGTCATTAATTTCAATTCCAGTCTGGTCAACGATAGGGCTGTTCATTTCAATTATAGTCTGATCAACGATAGGAATATCCGCAACGTTAAATATCTGAATTTCTTCAATATCAATAGAGTTTTTTGTTGCAGTTGCAGTATCGTTTAGTTCAAACGTTTCTTCATCTCCGCATTCATTAGTTTCCTGACAAATTTGCGATGAATTAGTGAATACATTTTCAAAATCTCCTACTTCTCCTTCAGTTACGTCAGTTAATACTTTTTCTAAATCTTCTTCAGTTGTTATTTTTTTGACTGTTTCTGTAGGTAAATTCGAAGAAAAAAGCCCAACAGGAAAATCTACTCCAAACAGTACTTTGTAAGGTGTACGCTTGATAATCCTATGGTAGGAGGAATTTTTTTGCCACTGGACAAAATAACAACCAAGTGACCAATTTGTTGAATTGTTATCCTTTAGCCACGCTCTCAATATGTTTTCAACATCTTGGTTTGATCTTTCAACACTGCCCTGGCTTTGTGGGTGACGAGGTCGACCATTTACTATCTTGCAAGAAGGCCATCTTGAGACCAATTGATTAATTACACTATTAACAAACTCTCTACCATTATCACTTTGTAAAATTTTAGGCGCTCCAAATTCCAAAAATATTTTTAAAAGTTCTGATGAGACTTCTCTGCGCGTTTTCATTTTAATGGTCTTAAGTGAATAAACTTAGTAAGGTGATCCTGGTAATTCATCAACCATTTATATTCGCCATCAGGTGTAGACTGTAGGTCCATTAGATCTATTTGCCCCCTATGATTCCATCCCTTAGATAGGATGGGTTTCACCACAACTCTTTTTTCGGTTGCTGTTTTTTTTCTGCACACGTTGTGCAACATTTAACAAAAATTTCCACTACTGGCCGAGGAATTGAATATTTAGGTTTGATTGCCATTAGCATTTTATCACGACCTCCATGGCCATTGCTTATATGAGTTTCAACTAACTTTTCATAAAATTTCTCATACGCCACTACAAAAGTTATTTCATCTTCCTTTCTAGACCTTTTCTTTATGATGGCTTTTTCTCCACTTATTTCTATAGTCTCATAAATCCGTGAAAAATAATGCTGCTCATTGGTCCTTTTATCGCCTTTTTCTTTTGCCTGTCTGCCGGTTGATAAAATTTCTATGATTTCTTCTATTCTTGCAGAAGTCCACGGTTTCTTAATACTTTTCTCGTGAGCTGCAATAAATAGTAGATTGTTTTACAAGTAAAGAAAAGTGCTCGTTTTCCAGTGAGTGTAAATGTTTATTCATGAGCGAGCGGAGCGAGAGCGAATGGATTAAATTTACACGAACTGGAAGACCACTTTTCTTTACGTGTAAAACAGGCTTGTTTTTCGTATACTTGATGAACCAGACTAAAATCTAACAACAAAAACTAACGTCAAATTCTGTCAAAGTATGAAAGCATAGTGAAGAAAAGTGTTGCTAACGAGAAAAGTAGCACATTTCTTTATTATTTTGACTGAGAGTGAAGAAATACGAATACGAAAAACGTTGTTCAATACTCGTGCGCTGTCATTTTTCAGGGTTTCGACCTCATCTGAAGCAGTCGGCTTTGCCTCGTGCTTCACAATAATTAGGTCTCAACCCTGAAAATGAAACGACAGCGGCACTTGTATCGAAAACTACTGTTTCGTTACGTTGCGTTGGTAACAGCCGTGGTTTAAACAGGCACATGCGATAATATTCCGTCTTACAAAATTTGTATAATAATAGACAATTAGCGAAACTCATACGTAACGTACAAACGTGACGTCCAACGTAGTCACCCGGCAATTACTACACGGTATTTAACTTTTGAGGTTAAAGTCATTGTGGTTACCTACCAGCATAAAATTTTTCTAATTCTTTATAATAGACTTCTCTACTAACAAAAGAAACACTTTCTCCTTCGTTTTCCAGCATCTTCAAGGTCAAAGGTTATTCTTTAAAGTAAAAACCGTCGTACCGCCGAGAATCCCCAGTTTTACAAAACGACTGAATAATGAATAAAATGAGCAGTCATATTCTAAAACAAAGAAAATTAAAGATCATTTTACAATAAGACTAAAAACTATTCAGGCGTTTTATAAAACGACTAAATTTTCCAGTCAAATTGTAAAAATGCTCGATTTATTTTTCATTTTACAATTCGCACAGTCATTTAGAAAAAGACTAGGCGTTTTATAAAGCGCCTGAATTTGTAATTAGCCTACGACACATATATTACACACGCATTTAAAATGTAGGTAATTATATTATACGTACAACACAAAAAAAGGCTACTTTAACCTAAAGATTACTTAAATTTCTTGACACAGTTTATCAATGGTGTTGTAAAATTGTTATTTTATTTGAATTGCCACTAACTTTGAAATTTCTATTGCAAAATTTCAAAGTATAAAAAATTCTTACACGAATAAATAGCTTTATCAAAAATTCAGTAGCAAAATTTTCGCAGGGATGTTTATATGATATTTCCTCCAATTTCTGTTTTAATTTAAAGCTAACACTTGGTTCGAAGGAAAATGAAGAAAAAAATTCACAGAAGGCTTTTCCTAATGCGGTATTTATATATATACTGAAATTATGGTCGGGCGTTGCCAAATTAGTAAAGCTGTTTCACAAAGTTAGGACATGCCTTAAAATAAGTGTAAAATTTGAATTCATTCATTTTTGTGTTTTAAACATATAATTGTTGGAAAACTACGCTTTTCAAAACATTTGTGTCCCAAATAACCTACAAAATAAGTGAAGGCATTTTGTTCAGCTATATTTTCCCATTGTCGGTAATCAATCTTCGAAAATTAAATTTTGCGCTGGTGGTGGTGGATTTGTCATGAAGTTTGAGTAATTATTCACAACTACAATAAACAATATGCACATTTTAACAGTTGAGGACATTTTAATACACGTGGGGATCTTACCGCATTGGTTCTTTCAAAAACATGAAAAAGCTTAATTAGAATTGTTCTAACTATTCTTGCACCGAGGTGCACAACAATAATGGGGCATTTTTGTTCCAAATATTCGCGAAACGAAACACTACAATTATTGATAAAACGTTATGCTGCGTACACACTAATTATAAAAAAACAATTTGTTTGTCAAAAATGTTAGAAGTACGTCAGCATCCAATAAATTATATGGAAATGTTTCAAGGAAGTGCACAATAATTAAACAAAATTTTTTGACACACATTTTAAACACAAATTCTAAATTAATAATGTGTTAATAAATTTATTTGACGTTGATTTTAAATGCCAAAAGAATGTGTAATTTAGTTTTACATATGCCTTGTTTAATTTGTGTACAACTACCCATTAATTTGTAAAATTAGTGTTCATAATAAATTGTTTGTCAAACATTTTGTATAATTGGTGTACACCCAGCATAACTTGCATTAACGGCCATTCACAAACCGCATGCCGAGCAGTCGCATCAAATAATCCCGCCAACTCAACAGCTGATGGCTGACTACAGTGCAGTCACGCACGCGTCGGTTTACCGGTGGACAATTATTTCCCTCGAGAGAAACTACTGTTTCTATTACATAGCTATATACTGTGGTATAACTATGCGATCAAAAGTAGAATAGGGAATATTGGCTCTATTGGCCCGTCGCTTTTTTTAGTGTTTTTATGTACGCTCATGTATGTTATCAAAAACATGTTATATTATTTTTTGCTGTAACTGTATCAACTCAACATGAAGAAATATCTTTATTACCAGAAGCCGCTTCATCTACATTGGAAAATGATAAGAATCTTTATTATATGTTTAATTAACGTATGTGCACATTACTTTTTTGATATACAGTACACCGGACCGAAGTCCTCGACTTCGACTGCGGTCCGGTCTCCAGCGAAAATTGTAGGAGAGGAGGATTCCAGTAGCCTGACAAGGAATAAAGTATTGATATTGGCGGACAGTCACGGTAGGGATTTGGCTAGTTTATTTATTCAATCTTTGAAAAATAAATACTCTGTTCAATGTATAGTCAAACCAAATAGTTGTATTGATAATGTTATAAGCGACGAGCGCATCTTTTGCAAGGATTTAAGTATGAATGACTTTCTTATTGTTTTTGCGGGGACCAACGACATATTGTCGAATAGGCATCTATCAACAGGTACATTAAAGCGCATCAGATACTTGTCGTGTCATACAAATTTCATCTATATGGCTATACCACATTTTGACGATAGCGATAATGCAAACCTTAACAATAATGTTTATAATTTTAATTGTGCTATTTATAATACTATATTCAATAATTATAAAGGAGCTGCCATATAGAAACTAATTTGATTACAGACGCAAAAGATAGATCGCATGATGGTCTGCGTTATCGCAGAATCGGGTAAAGCTAAGTTGGTCAATCATGTAGCAAGTATTATTGTGAATTATGACTATGCTTCTGCTGTTTCATGTAGCAATAGGTCTAGTAATTTGATATATATTGTACCCGATGATGGTGCTGTGGAGGCTTCTTCGACTAACGTGTGGGTGGGGGGGGGGGGGGCAAATTTTCAATCAATACTGAATGCAGTAAGAATTGCATAATGTTGGGTGTTTTTCATTTAAATGTACCCACGTAGTGTTAAGTATAAAGTGGATGGATTGGATTTGCTTTTTCAGTCTCTAAAGTACCCACCGATAGTTTGTTTGTCTGAGCATTGGCTTGTGGATCCGGAATTACAATATTTGGGTGTTTCAAATTATCGTTAATGAATGCATTTTGTCGAACGAAAATCAGGGGTGGTGGGGTTTTAGTGCTTGCCAAAGATGGTGTTGGGGCTATGCCACTGATTTGCGATGTTAACCCGATAGAAAAAGATTTCGAGTATTGCGGTATTGTATATAGGGCACCTTCGGGCGATTTATGCGTTTTTCGGGATAAGCTGCTACAGATTCTAGAATATGGCAACCCTTTGAAAAATATAATGTTCGTGTGTGGATACTTTAATATTAACTTTAATGCGGGAATGATTTAATGATCCCCCTTGTTCAGGATAACACCAGAACGACTTTTTTGACTTCTACATTGATTGATAATGTGTTTGCAAATATTGACGCATCAGAGTTGAGTGTTAGGGTGGGTGATGAGGATATCTCGGATCACTGTTATCAGCTGTTGTCGATGGGTTGTCGGTGTGAGGACACTGTCGAGCCTCCAATGTTCTCTGAAAGGCGTTGTTTCACTGACGGCAGTAGGGCGAGTTTTCAGTTGATGTTGTCAAATGAGTCTTGGGGGGAGGTTTTCGAGCCCACGGAATTTGATCATGGTTTCAATGTTTTCTACGATACGTTTCTTTGCTGTTTCAATGAATCTTTTCCACTAAAAAAATGTAAAACTAGATCAAGCACTCACATCCCGTGGTATAATAGCACTCTGCGACAGATGACCAGTAATCTAAAAGATTTATATATATTGTCAAAAACACATAATAACGAATACCTAAGTAACAGTTATAAAATGAACAAAGAACGTTACAACCAATTAATTAGTGATACTAAGCGCGATTATTATAGTGGGCAAATTGGCTCTTCTAGCGATAAGCTTGGTACTGCTTGGAACATCATTAACAGAGAAACAAAAAAGAAGCAAAATAGGGAAACTCAGCTTTGCGATGGGGAGGGGGAAATTATTACTGACCCATCACTTGTGGCTGATTTACTGAATACTTATTTTACTGGCTCAGCCCCGGGGCCGTGTTCTGATGCTGGAGCGGGGCATGTGAGTATCGGGCCAAATGCTATCGGTTGTTTTCTTGAACCGACTGATGCATTTGAAGTTGGAAGGATTATTAGGGAAATGTCTGCTAAGAAACCTAGCGGTGTGGATGATATTCCATACTGTTTGTTATCTCTGGTCATTGACCATATAGTGGAACCTTTGGTTTATTTAATCAACCTATCATTAATCAACGGAATATTTCCGAACAGATTGAAGATCGCTTATAACATGCTCGCTTGCTTATATAATGCTAGTACAAAACAAAGCGAACGTTATAAGACTAGTCTTCTGCATGTCTCGACTATGCAGCGGAAAACACAGTCCTGAACACAAATACCTTGGGTTGCCTATACACACAGGCACCAATGCCACGAAATTTTTAGACGTCTTCCCCTAGGGCATTGATTATGTATAAGAAGATAGTCCAAGTCCATAAGAAAAAGGTTGCGCCTAAAATCAACATTTTGGATGCCACCACCAGTGTGGCGCTAGTCGTCAAAGTGTCCACATGTGGTGGGGGTAATTTTCAAGGTAGTTGAGATTTAAACCGTTAACCAACATAATAAATTCCTAGTTTTGGCTTTTCAGTAAACAGATGACGCTGTAAAATAAAGTAAATAAATTTAATTTAATTCTTATATAGGTAATAATAATAATTCTGATCATAAACTGCGCAGAGTCATTAATAAAATGTGTATATACTAATAGTATTAAAAAATATTTTATTTACGTTCCACTCTACGAAAAAAGCATTTATACACATAATGAATATACATACATATGTATATATAAAATGTATATATAAAAACGTTCAGCTTTGCCGAAGGAAGAAGGCATGAATATAATCCTTTTATTGGTATGTTTTTTTTTGTTTAGTGCATGACGCCAAACTGATTCACTGTAGGCTTTACAGGCAAGGAAAGAAAACAGGGGTTTTAAAATATAACAGACATATAAATCATATAGTGTGAGTGATATAGTACACAAGGCATTTGAATGAACAGGTAATTCATTCATTCATTTCGTATTAAAAGTACTGAAATTAATAATATTTGTTTCCTTTAAAAATTAATCGTTCTCAATACACAACCTTCTTACTTTCTTATACGTAGTATAAGGAAGTATTGTGATGATGAAAATTTTGGACCTCAAAATTTTGATTTTTAAAAAATGTCTCTGTGTGTGTTGTGTGTCTGTGTGTGACCAGGATAGCGGTAAAACCGCTATAGCTATCAATTTCCAATTTTGCATTTACTAGTATAATCTCCCTCTTGAGAACTGACTAAATTTTCAGTCAAATCGGCAGATCGGAAGTAGTAGTTTACTTCAGTGAAAAAATCGAAGTTTGCTAATATTTCGTCAACTACTAAGTTTAAACAATTTATAAAGAATTCATATGTACTTAAAATTAAAATTGAGAACACTTTTAGTAAAAAAGTTTATATTTCTAACGGAAGTGGGTCTTTTACTGTTATCGAAAATCAGTTTTTTGCAAATATTTTGCAAGTCATGCGTTTTAGATTTAGGTACGTTACGAGTATAAAAGTATTTAGAATTAAATTCTCAATACTTTTTGTATAAAAAAATTCAAAATTCGGACCGGAACTAACACTTTTACTCTTATCGAATAGCGATTTTTTGCTAAATGTCGTAAATTGAGCATTCTATATATGTATATTTATCAAGAGTACAAAAGTATTTAGAGTTGGATTTGGAATATTTTTTATATAAATGAAATTTTAAAATTCGCACCGGGAGTAACACTTTTATTCTTAACGAGTAGTACTTTCTTTTGAATATCTCGCAAAGTATTCATCCTATAGAGATTTACAGTCTTTTTCTTCTGGTTTTCCCCTTTTGTCAATTGTGTTTCACAATTTGTCAAATGACTTTCCCAATTCCTGTCATATTGACATATATGTCAAATTAAATTCTTTTTTTGTCAAATCTCTTTCACTTTATATCAACTACTTTTCCCATGTATGTAAATTATATGTTTTGCTTAATAACTACTTACCAAGCTGTGCATCATTTTCATTTAGTTATTGACGTACCCTTGAAAATAAAGTATACATTTGTAATTTTAAGTTATCTAATTTATTCTTGTGTAATGTACATAGAAATTGATAAAAACATGTATGCAAAACATTTTCAAATATCACAAATATGCACAGTACAAACTATCGAAATATATAAATGAAGAAACAATTAATTTAATATTTCATTTTGTTCTAAACAATCACCCAGATATGTTTCCATATGCTGAACATAATGAAGACAATTATCTGCACTTATTTGTTCAGAATCATTGTGTATTGCTGCATATAATTCATCCTCATTTGTCGGCTGAGTTCTCTTTATTATGTGTTTCCATTGATTAAATAATTCCTCTATAGGATTTAAAAATGGACTGTGAGCAGGTAAAAAAACTTCAAAATGCTCATGACTTCTAATGAGATTGACAACTTCTTCATTTGTATGAAATCTAACATTATCCATAACAAAAAAGGCGCCTTGTATGTTATCATTATGTAAATGATTAATTAGAGTTGTAATAAATTCACAGAAATGAACTGTATTGAATGGTCTATCTTGGATTTGGAACAAATATAGTGAATTTATATTCATTGCTGCAGCCACAGAATAATTACGCCCTCTTAGTTGAGCTTTTATTTTCGTTGCTCGAGTATTTTTAACTGATCTTCCATATGAAGTTCGAGAATTAACTTGAATTCCATATTCATCAATGAAAAAAATCTTTTCCCTTTCGAACATGATTCTATTGTACCGGATAGCATATTCAAAGTGAGTCTGTATGATTTGTGGTGTATTTCTTCTCCGGGAACGAAAGAGATTCTCTTAAACGAATAATGGAAAGTTTTAAGTGCTCTGTTAATCGTCGATAGCGATATTTGATGAAGTGGCCACTGCGTCAAACATCTTTCTTTTAACTGACGAAGTGATAAACTGCAATCTTCATCAATCCAATTGCAAATTTCATTTATCTGTAACACAGATAATTTTTTTAGTCGGTGACCAGCACTTCTTTTATGAATATTAGCGGTTCTCCGGTATGTAGAATAAATCTTTCTTTCTGTATTGGGTAAAATTCCAAATTGCTCTCCAATATTATTTGCCGTGAGCCCGTTGTTCATAGAACGAATTATTAAAGCTCTTAAATCATTATTTATTTTACTATTAATTCGACGATTCTCCATAATAGATGAATATAAAATGATTAACACGCTTCGTGAAAGTCAATTGACATATAGTGAAACACAATTGACAAAAGGGAACACCAAAAGAAAAAGACTGTATTAAGAGAATAGTATTTATAATAGGATTTCCAATAATTATTATATAAAAAAATTCGTAAAATTCTATAATTTGAAACTCTCATACGTATAAGAAAGTCGTGTGGTGGACACACCTCAATTTTTTTTTTTATATAGTAACATCGATCTGCGTAATATATAAAACCAACATTATTTCCAAAATTGATCCTTTCTCCTTTTATCACATTTTGGGTTTATGTCTGAATGCAATTTTGAGCGCTTATAAATGTTTAAAAAATTAAATTATTAATTAAAAAATTATCGTTTAAAGATAAAAATTTCTATTAAATTATTTTTAACATAATCTGTCACAAAAAAATTGTCCAGATACGTCAAAAAATATTGACAGGAACGAACATATTTGACGTAAATATAATGTGGCTTTTCATTATGCAAAAAATGAGGTGTGGTCACCACACGACTTTCTTATATGTGTGTGTGTGTGTGTGTGTTTCAAATTATACAAAAGTTGTTCTAAATTAAGAGTTAAATACTTTTATCTTCTGAAAAAATAAACAAAATGCTACTGTACTACTTCTATTCTCTTAATAAATCTCTATAGAATGCATACTTGGCGAAATATTCGAAAGAGAGTGCTACTCCCTAAGAGTAAAAGTGTTACTTCCTGTCCGAATTTTAAAATTTCTTTTATGCAAAAAATATTTCAAATGTAGTTCTAAATATATTTGTGCTCTTGATAAATATATATATAGAATGGATAACTTACGACATATTTGCAGAAAATCGCTATTCGATAAGAGTAAAAGTGTTACTTCCGGTCCGAATTTTTAAATTTTTTTATACAAAAGGTATTGAAAATTAAGTTCCAAATATTTTTACTTTCTTATAGGTAGTATAAGGAAGTATTGTGATGATGAAAATTTTCGACCTCGAGATTTTTGCAGATGTCCACGTTTTGATGTCCCTTGATACCGAAAAAGTGGTTTTTAAAAGATGTCTCTCTCTCTCTCTGTGTGTGTGTGTGTGTGACCACGATAGCGGTGTCATACACGATAGCGGTGTCAAACCGCTATAGATATCAAATCCAAATTTTATATTTACAAATATAATCTCCCTCTTGAAATCTGATTAGATTTTCAGTAAAATCGGCAGACCGGAAGTAGTAGTTTACTTCAGCGAAAAAATCGTATTTTGCCAATTATTCGGCAACTACTAAGTTTAAACAAATTTGTAAAGAATTCATATATACTCAAAATTAAATTTGAGAAGAATTTTATTAAAAAAGTTTTTCGAAATTCCTACCGGAAGAAGGTTTTTTACTTTTATCGAAAATCAGTTTTTTGCGAATATTTCGCAAGTCATGCTTTTTAGACAGGTATGTTACGAGTATAAAAGAATTTAGAACTTAATTTTCAATACCTTTTGTATAAAAAAATTTTCAAAATTCGGACCGGAAGTAACACTTTTACTCTTATCGATTAGCAATTTTGCAAATATTTCGTAAATTATGCATTCTATATATATTTGTCAAGAGTACAAAAGCATTTAGAGTTGAATTTGAAATATTTTTTGTATAAATGAAAATTCAAAATTCGGACCGGAAGTAATACTTTTACTCTTAGCGATTAGCATTTTTTTGCAAATATCTCACAAAGTATGTATCCTATAGAGATTTATTAAGAGACTGGAAGTACTTAGAATAGGATTTTGAATAATTTTTGTATAAAATAATTTTTAAAATTGCATGATTTGAAACGCTCATACGTATAAGAAAGTCGTGTGGTGGCCACACCTCATTTTTATACTCGTACTATACCCGCCTCAAAAGCATGACTTGCGAAATATTTGCAAAAAAATGTTTTTCGATTAGAGTAAAAGACCTACCTACTTCCAGTAGGGATTTCAAAAAACTTTCATAATAAAATTTTTCTCAAATTTAAGTCTGAGTACATACGAATTCCTTATAAATTTGTTTAAACTTAGTAGTTGATGAAATATTGGCGAAATTCGATTTTTTCACTGAAGTAAACTTCTACTTCCGATCTGCGGAATTTACTGAAAATCTAATCAGATCTCAAGAGGGAGATTACACACGTAAATACAAAATTTGGAGTTGATTACTACAGCGGTTTGACCGTTATTGTGATCACACAGAGACAGACACACAGACAATTTTTAAAAACCACTTTTTTGGTATCAGGGGACTTCAAAACGTGGACATCTGCAAAAATCTCGAGGTCGAAAATTTTCGTCATCACAATACTTTCTTACACTACGTATAAGAAAGTATAAGCACTCACGTTACACACTTCCGTATTTTAAATGGTGTCAACGTACCTATGCCAGGCACATTTCATTCGCACATTGTATTCGGTATTTTTTGTCCGAGATAACAAAAAATACGGTATTATCATTCCTCTACAATTACTACCTAATTCATTCCCTGACAGTAAACATATTCTTTATTTGTCAAATTCATGTTAAATAAATCTAGGATCAATTTTTGTTCATATTATTTATAATTTTTGGCATACTTTGAAATTACTGTTTATTAATATAAGAAATAAAGCTGTTACATAATGTAAAATTACTTTAAGGCTTCTTAGTATATTTATAGAAAAATTATTAAAGATGTTATGTTCAAGGTAAATATAAGATTGTGTCTTCAGTATCCTTTTATGGGAAGTGTTATTTTTCCTGACTATTTTTGTATAGCATTTTATTACATTTTAAATACATTAAAAAGAAAACTTGAGATTCTTTACTCAAATATTAGAGAGAAATAGAGAAAGAAGTAATAAATAATCCGACTTCATACAATACATCCCTTCATTCGCGTGTTCGTATATTATGTATATGGATATATGACAGGTATATATTTTTAAATATCTCTAAAAACAAAATATATGTTGGTTACTTTGCTCTCTGCATTTGGTTTATTTACGCAAGAGTTTATAAAGAGCCACATGAACTATTCCTTCGTAGATAGCGTGGTGGTGGTTTTAAACTTGAATGCAGTCACGCGCGAAAATGCAATTTTTCATATTTTGGATAGTTAGGCGACATCTTCCGCTAACATTTCTAATTATTTTGATTGTCAATGGACTTGGTATATCTTCTTATACATAATCAATGCCCTAGGGAAATCATATTTCGTGACTTCGTCCGGTTGGCACTATTTATAAACGTAAATATGGCAGGTGAAGTGTTGTGACTTTTAGACATGCGAATACAAAACTCTACGGCTAACAAAGTGGAGATCGTGAGTATTTCTTTTTGTTTTAATATATCTTAATGTTTATTGAATTAATTCTACATTTACTACACTCATTACTAACGGACCGGTGAAAAGAAAACAGTACAAAACACGTGCGGAAACTTATTTAAAAATAGACTTTATTATCTGTTAAAACAATACCAATATTCATACACATTTATTTATTTACATTTACGCATATACACAAAGTCATACAATATGTACATAATTAATTACAACACGAATTTGCTTTAGTGACATCTTTAAATCATTAAAAGAAACTGCATTTATCGTAAATTAACCTAAGATTGAATATGTACTCGATTTTATCCCCTGAAATGTCACTTATAAATCCCAATACATTTCTATTATTCTTAATAAATAAAATAAAGAAAAACAAGAGATGTCTCTGTCAATTTGAAATAGAATACGCAGTCAGGCTAATTTAAATTATTCTATAAATTATCTCCATGTCACGGCATGCTCATTTATTGAATATTTCGGTTTATCATAAGATTAAAGTTTATTTTAGTGCGTGCTTGAGTAGCGCGGATATCTGATCAATAGCTTCGCGGTGAAATACAAATACGCGGCGCGCGTTAATGCAAAATATCAGAAATTAACGGTCGTAAAACATCTGAAATAAACAATTATGATTAAATTCGGATTTACGGAGATCACGACATCAAAGTCTGATTTTTGACGGGATGCGGGTTTATAAGCGGTATCAACTCTTCCCACGGCACCTGGCCTGAGTAAGAGGGACGTATGCGGACGAGATTAAATGGATTTAGAACGTCTGTTCCATGATACAGAGACCTGAATACAGAACGCTCTTTACGGGATAACCTGTTCCTTCCCACGCCATCGGAGGCTGAGTAAAGACAGGTATAGGAGCTGGGACAGATCGGAGATGTAAATGAACGAGGTAAACTCGATGAGGGCCTTTTATATGTTAAAACCCCCTACGTAAGCAAGTAAAAAACCGTTCAAAATATAAATTTTGCACACGATACTGATATGAAATACGCGACTCTGAGCATGACGTAGACATTCGGTATTTTTCCATGTAAAAACAGGTAAATAACAAGAATTATTACAAACAACTGACCATACATACAGGTCGACTCATTTCACACTATACAATATTAATATTTGAACAAAATAACACACATACAGTTAATTTAATATTTACAAATAAATTAATTATGAACTCAAAAATGTTAATTTGTTACAATTAACGAAGGAACTTCGTTACACGCTAAGGGGATACCGTGTTTGAAGAAGGGTAAATCTTGTGGGGATGTTGCTGGCTACAGGCCTATATCTCTATTGCCGGCATTCAGTAAAATCTTCGAGAAAGTAATTAACTTGCGTCTGCAGTCATTTTTGATCAAATGTAAAATAATTAATTCGGCTCAGTTTGGTTTCATATCTGAAAAATCCACGAAAGACGCTATGTATAATGTATTATACTCTTTATACTGTGCGGTCGATAGTGATTGTTATGCGGTGGGAATGTTTTTTGATTTGACAAAAGCATACTAGGGCTTCATCAGGTGATGAATATTATAATACAAAATCTTTGTAGACGTTCTTATTTATGTCTTTTCCTAAATGAAGAGGGGGGAGTTTGTGACATTAGGTTAAGAGCGGGAGTAACTTATATATTTAACGTAATATTTAATATATATATACATAACAATATGATTAAGAATATTAAAAAATTTTTGTAAACTGATTGTTTACTGTTATTATAAAATTAAACAATTTATAAATATATATATAACTATAAGAATTATTAAGTTGATTTTAAATATTTAAATTTAACAACGGTGAATTATTCACTTCTAGTTGGTCATTTAAAATAAGGTTTAATTTGTTTAATTTATTTATTTCTAGGTTTTCTAATAAATTTAATTTTTTACTCTTGTCTTGTATATGTAGTATGTCAAACTTATTATTGAATTTATGTTTTTGTTCAATACAGTGGTTTGCATATGTGGAATCTGTTTTTTGTAATTTATAACTTCTTTCATGTTCTTTTATGCGTGTGGAAAAGAAGTTATAAATTACAAAAAACAGATTCCACATATGCAAACCACTGTATTGAACAAAAACATAAATTCAATAATAAGTTTGACATACTACATATACAAGACAAGAGTAAAAAATTAAATTTATTAGAAAACCTAGAAATAAATAAATTAAACAAATTAAACCTTATTTTAAATGACCAACTAGAAGTGAATAATTCACCGTTGTTAAATTTAAATATTTAAAATCAACTTAATAATTCTTATAGTTATATATATATTTATAAATTGTTTAATTTTATAATAACAGTAAACAATCAGTTTACAAAAAAAAATTTAATATTCTTAATCATATTGTTATGTATATATATATATATTAAATATGTATATATATATATTAAATATTACGTTAAATATATAAGTTACTCCCGCTCTTAACCTAATGTCACAAACTCCCCCCTCTTCATTTAGGAAAAGACATAAATAAGAACGTCTACAAAGATTTTGTATTATAATATTCATCACCTGATGAAGCCCTAGTATGCTTTTGTCAAATCAAAAAACATTCCCACCGCATAACAATCACTATCGACCGCACAGTATAAAGAGTATAATACATTATACATAGCGTCTTTCGTGGATTTTTCAGATATGAAACCAAACTGAGCCGAATTAATTATTTTACATTTGATCAAAAATGACTGCAGGCGCAAGTTAATTACTTTCTCGAAGATTTTACTGAATGCCGGCAATAGAGATATAGGCCTGTAGCCAGCAACATCCCCACAAGATTTACCCTTCTTCAAACACGGTATCCCCTTAGCGTGTAACGAAGTTCCTTCGTTAATTGTAACAAATTAACATTTTTGAGTTCATAATTAATTTATTTGTAAATATTAAATTAACTGTATGTGTGTTATTTTGTTCAAATATTAATATTGTATAGTGTGAAATGAGTCGACCTGTATGTATGGTCAGTTGTTTGTAATAATTCTTGTTATTTACCTGTTTTTAAATGGAAAAATACCGAATGTCTAAGTCATGCTCAGAGTCGCGTATTTCATATCAGTATCGTGTGCAAAATTTATATTTTGAACGGTTTTTTACTTGCTTACGTAGGGGGTTTTAACATATAAAAGGCCCTCATCGAGTTTACCTCGTTCATTTACATCTCCGATCTGTCCCAGCTCCTATACCTGTCTTGTTTGCATATGTGGAATCTGTTTTTTGTAATTTATAACTTCTTTCATGTTCTTTTATGCGTGTGGAAAAGAAGTTATAAATTACAAAAAACAGATTCCACATATGCAAACCACTGTATTGAACAAAAACATAAATTCAATAATAAGTTTGACATACTACATATACAAGACAAGAGTAAAAAATTAAATTTATTAGAAAACCTAGAAATAAATAAATTAAACAAATTAAACCTTATTTTAAATGACCAACTAGAAGTGAATAATTCACCGTTGTTAAATTTAAATATTTAAAATCAACTTAATAATTCTTATAGTTATATATATATTTATAAATTGTTTAATTTTATAATAACAGTAAACAATCAGTTTACAAAAAATTTTTAATATTCTTAATCATATTGTTATGTATATATATATATATTAAATATTACGTTAAATATATAAGTTACTCCCGCTCTTAACCTAATGTCACAAACTCCCCCCTCTTCATTTAGGAAAAGACATAAATAAGAACGTCTACAAAGATTTTGTATTATAATATTCATCACCTGATGAAGCCCTAGTAGGGTGAAACAATTGTAGTAAATTGAATAAAACTGTTTTGAACTCAATTTGAATTTATTTCAATTTTTACTTGTAAATTATGGAGTTTCAACACGTATCTCCGTCTTCAATCAACTATTCTTTTTTTTTAATTTTTGTCAGTGACTTACAGAATCAAATGGGCTATTGTACTATTACACAGTACGCGGACGACACTTCATGCGTAATAACAGCTAAATGTAAAGAGGGACTCGTTGTGTTGGCATCGCGTGTGATTGCTGATATGCAGTCCTGGTCATTAAAAAACCGTCTCATTCTTAATGCAGATAAGACAAATATTGTCAACTTCTCCAAAACTTAAAATTTGGATTACTGTTTGTGTTTGAGCTTGGGGGGCAAATCATTGACGGAGAGTGAGTCGTCCGTCTTTCTTGGTTTGACGGTGGACAGGTGTCTCCGTTGGGGCGAGCATTGCGTGGGTCTATCTAAAAAATTGAATCCCATGTTGTATGCTATTGGTATGCTGAGAAGGGTTGTCTCTTTGGAGAGCCTGAAATTATTCTATTATTGTTGTATCGAGTCACGTTTAAGATATGCGATCATTTTTTGGGGATCATCTACATGCTTTAACGACATTTTCATTATTCAGAATGTTAAGAGCCATGAGGGGTGTTTCCTCACGTAGTAGTTGCAGACCTCTGTTCCGGGAAATGAATATAATGACGGTTGCCTCGTTATATATTTATGAATTGATTATCTTTTTGCTCAAAAATACAGATAAATACAGGCGCAATAATCGGATCTACAATACTATGGTAACACGTCACAATAATGATTTTTCTGTCCCGCTACATCACTCCAAATTTTATGAAAGATCTCCGAGGTGCATGGCGGTAAAGGCTTACAATGCATTGCCGGCTAACTTAAAATCGCTAAGCGGTACAAATCTCAGTGCATTCAAGAAGCAACTAAAACTTTATCTGTTGGAGGGAGCCCTCTACAGCATTAACGATTTTATAGTTTGACTAGTGTTATATATTGGTTCATTACTACCAGGTAATGAATCTGTAATCTGCAAGAGCTGTACCTGACCTGTGTAATTTTTTATATGACAATGTCAATGTTCTATTGAATTTACGACAATAAAGATGTTCTTATTATTATTATTATTATTATGACAAGGGCGTAGCCAAGGGGCCCCTCAGAAAGTCTAAAACACCAAATATAAAAACGAATCCAGAAATAAACATGAATATTCTTAATCATACATCCACGGGCAAACCTAACATATTTTTTTATAAATTCGTAGTTTCTTGTTGAAAATAAAGTATATGCCACAATATAATATGTATTTACTTCGACCCCTGTAACACTCAGTATAGTGTTATAAGTAGGCCGCGGACATGACCGAGCTAAACTACGACGAAGTTACAACGGAGCAAAGAAATAATGTAAACAACACATATTTACTGAATAGCATTATTCACGCATTATTCATATGGTGAAATGCAACATATGTTATTGACTCACATGTTGACGGAAAAATAACACAAAAAAGTCCACTTAAGTCGTAAATATCCTATTATCATCGGCGGAGATATAGGAACGTCAGAGGTTTTTAAAATTTATTGTATTTACCTTATATTTCGCATGATAAATACAGTTATATATGTGTATACCTATTCATACTTACATTAGTTCCGTTTTTTCATTGTTTTGACTGTTAATTACGTACTTCGTAATTTATGTAATAGTTCCTGTTTAATCCCGTTTCAGTGAATCGACTTCTCAATAATATACGCATACATTTTTAGTTATCATTTATTTAGATCTAGAACATTGTTTATGTTACTATGATATGGAAGAACGTCGAGAAATACATTGTGAAACAATGGCGAGTTGGATTGAGGGTCATACTGATTGTATGTCCATTGTCAGTGATTCCGATATTTATTGCAAAGTCTGTAAAATATCGTTACAGAATGCCAAAAAATCGCATAGGTAATAGCATCTATAGTTATAAATACAATTGACGGGAAAACAATTGCTAAAACCATTGACTAGAAACAACATGCTTCATTCGGACGACAGGTACAGGGAAAAAATACTTTTATTTGTTAGTGACAGTGCCGTATATATGTTAAAAACAGGCAGACTATTATAGCAAACATATCCTTATATGCTGCATATTACTTGTGTAGCACATGCTCTCCACAGAATCTGTGCATATATCAGAGTCTCCTATCCGGAAGTTGATAGACTTGTATCCGCTTTTAAAAAAAGTTTTCCGAAGAGCACCATCGAGAGTGGCCCTTTACAGGGAAAAACTTCCATCTTTGTCACTGCCACCCTCGCCAATAATAACTAGATGGGGAACATGGCTGAAAGCTACTAGTTTTTATGCAGAGAATTTCGATACATGTTTAAATGACGACGCTCGAAGTAGTTCTGAGTGCAAGGAACTAACACAAATCCCAAATTTAAAAAATCAGTTGCTATGCC
This sequence comes from Amphimallon solstitiale, assembly GCA_963170755.1. Lineage (NCBI taxonomy): Eukaryota > Metazoa > Arthropoda > Insecta > Coleoptera > Scarabaeidae > Amphimallon > Amphimallon solstitiale. Next base: position 71,065,231 of record OY720677.1, read on the forward strand.
TTCAGGAACACTTTGGAAATTTGCCTAAACTAATCACATATTTTGAAAATCGAATCTCAAATTAAAAAATGAGGTGTAGCCACCACACGACTTTCTTATACGTATGAGCGTTTCAAATCATACAATTTTAAAAATTATTTTATACAAAAATTATTCAAAATCCTATTCTAAGTCTCTTAATAAATCTCTACAGGATACATACTTTATGAGATATTTGCAAAAAAAATGCTACTCGCTATGAGTGAAAGTATTACTTCCGGTCCGAATTTTGAGATTTCATTTATACAAAAAATATTCCAAATCCAACTCTAAATACTTTTGTACTCCTGACAAATATATATACGACGCATATTTTACGAAATATTTGCAAAAATCGCTATTCGATAAAAGTAAACGAGTTACTTCCGGTCCTAATTTTGAAATATTTTTTATACTAAAGGTATTGAAAATTATGTTCTAAATACGTTTATACCCGTAACGTACCTGTCTAGAAAGCATGACTTGCGCAAAAAACTGATTTTCGATAAGAGTAAAAGACCTACTTTCGGTAGCTTGCATGCTTGCTATCCTAATATGGTAAAATGTATTGTAACGAAACCAGCAGACATTCGAGCGACAATAAAACAAGGTTGTAAATCATCTCGACGCGACTGGTAAACATCATAAAGCAATAAATCACATGTACTGCGAAGACAGAATGTCTATGGAATGTTCTACAAACATCGAGTGGGAGATGGAGTTTACGGGAATGCTCCAGATGTTTCGTATGTGTATATGAGGCGGCTGGGTCACCGATGGAGGAATAATTCGGGATTAAGAAAGTCCGTAGGTGGTCGACGCGCGTAGAAATAAATATAAGAAAGAAATAAATAGTTCTTAAGTGGTAGTGCAATAAAGACATAAATAAATACCGTGTCATATAAATAGAAGTGATATAAATATACGGATATTAAATATTAGTAATAGAAATAAATACAAGTGTTAATTTAAATCGTAGTAGTTTAAGTGTGATACATTAGTTTTACATTTTATATTGTAATTAATTTTAAGTGTATAAATATACAGACTGTTTTAAATAAATAATTGCACGAGTTGTTTATTGCGAACCCGAAAACGTTACAGTATATAGTATTACGTAGATAGGAATCTAGGTTACCAATATCGCACATTCCTTTATTTTAGTATGTAGTATATATATACCTTGTACATATATTCACGGACAATTACAATTACGAATATAATTGGATTTATGCAGTATCAAGTAAATAAAGACATATCGAACAATATGGTGTTATTAATTATATAAACGAACCAACAAAGTATTACAGCCCTAATTAGGTGCGCTACCACTACGCTACCTGGGCAGTGAAATCAAGTCTTCTTAATCGTCTTGAAAGTTCTCAAGAATCAGATGTAATTATATATTTTTCGGCAGTATAGACAAATGTGTAAATTTTAAATAATTTTAAAATTTTCACATTTGTCCGTACTGCCTGCAAAATATATAATTACATCTGATTCTTGAGAACTTTCAAGACGATTAAGAAGACTCAAACTCACTGCCCAGGTAGCGTAGTGGTAGCGCACCTGACTAGCAATTGGGAGGATCAAGTTCGAATATCACCCTGGGTAAATTTTTCCAATTAAAGTTTACCGAATTAATTACTCAGTGCAAAGCAGAAAAATCATATTAAACATATTTTATCATTATATCACAGGGACTTACGGCGAAACAATAAAATTAAGACAAACTTTTAGAACAAGAACAAGACTTTCAAAAGGACAGAGATGTACCTGTTGTCAGATACTTATTACGAGCAAAATGTATATGAAATAGTGTGTGATAATTAGGATCGACAGTCAGGGGTAATTACTGTCTAAATTTTATAATATTTTGAGTTGTACAAAATAATACAGCGGGCCCACTCCCACTCAATATTTGATGTGTTTTATTTTTGTCAATAGTAATAGGTTTTATGAAAACAAAACTAACTACTGCATTATAATAACAAGAGTTTATTATTTTCCATAAAATAAAACAAACTTACTTATAAACTTATTTAATAATAATTACTTAAGACTTAAGTAATATTCATAATAACACTAACAGATTTTGAACTACTTTTTATTTACAACAACACTCTTCTTGCCTTCCTTTCTGCGAAAGTTTGAATAATTGAGTCAAAATTCAATGTTCTTGGTAACCTAGACTCAATAGACAACACTCCCAAATTTGACAATCTTTGCCATAGTCGATCTCAAACAATTTTTGACTCTACTAAGCACACTAACGAACGTTCTGCCTGTGCTACCGAAACGGGAAGAGTGCAAAATATACGGAGTGCTATACACAAATTAGGAAATAAACTAGTAATTTTTAGCGCTGATAATTTGTTCAGCAACTTCAGAGGTGGCAGTGGAGTGTCCGAGATGTTGCTCTTTGCAATTGATTTTAAATATTTAACCTTCTCCTTTAATTCGGGGCCAACATCCACTTCGTAGTCATTTGAGAATCCACCACATACTTCTTCAATTTCTTTGTCATTCATTTCTTGATATTTCCACAAAAATGAGAATTTTTTCTGTATTTCTTTTAGTGCTGTGAATCTGGATGTCAAATTGGCTACTAGGATATCAATTAATTTGTAGAATACTTCGATTCTAAATCGTTCTTTGGGGTCAAACCTGGGTTGGTTAGATTCTGTCTAAGCTCTTTCCTTTCTCTTTAAACTCATAACAGCATTCATACTTATAAATTTCTCTACACTGTCAGAGTATGATAAAAGTATGTGATACTATTTATTATAGATTGAAATGATTTTTTATTTGCATGTATTTGTTCAACAAACTTTTTTACGGTATACATTTTTTGATTAACGCTTATTTTAATCGGCCCCCCCGGAAGCCCGGGCCCCGGGATTTTGCCCCCCTTGCCCCCCCCCCTGACCGCGGGCTTGGTTGTATCACTATATTTAAACAAATGGTCAAATATAATTTGGCTTGTTCTGCTACACTAGCTTCTTTCAAGTAATTAATGTTGCAAGCCAATCACAAAGCCAAATTATATTTTACCATTTGTTTAAATATAGTGATACAACAAAGTATATGTGTTTTATTATTTTTATGTATGTTAATGTTTTGTTTAGTAAATACCTCTTTATTAAACGAATAAATATGTAGCAATGACAATATCGGGTTAAAAGCACATTTAAAAAAATTCTTAAAACAAGGCAGTAAATATTAAATGAATAAGAATTCTATAAAAACAACACATTATTTTTTTTATATCATAACTTTAATCAAACTGACCATATAAATGAGATATTATATCTACTTAAATGCATTTAAATCTAAATTAAACCCGAAAAAATCCTACAATCCTCCAAAAAAAAACCGAAAAAACCCGGTGAGTAGATATTGTAATGAAATAAGCTTCACAAAAATGAAATAAATAAAAACAAATATTGGCGCGACGACGATAAAAACACACTCATGAGTCATCGATATATGTGTACGGAATAGGCGGCATTTCTCTGGAAGGCTCCCGGCCTACCCAGTATGAACACGAAGTTTCTGGCAACTTCTGGCCCTTTTACGATGCCGATATAAGAGCAGCTGGAGCCGAGATGATTCGTTCATTGATTCAGAAGTATTCGTACGATACAAAATAAATATAGTGCAGTTTTTATAGTGCAATATAGATATAAATATTACCGTGTCATATAAATAGTAGTAGTAAATAAATACGTGTGTTAATTTTTTTAATTTATATATATGTTTATATTGTAATTAATTTTACGTGTGTGAATATACAGACTGTTTTAAATAAATAAATTGCACGAGTTGCTTATTTCGAACCCCAAAACGCAACAATATTTTTGGAGAAAAACCTGGGTTTTTGCCAACCCTAATTACAAATAATAATAAAGGATATTGGAAGGTAAAATGTGTGAGATATTTAAATTATTCGCAACTATTGTCCTACTTATTTTAGAGCTGTCCTTATCTAAATTTATCAGCCATTCAGTAAAAAAAAAAACTTCATTTTGTCTTATTCTTCTTACATATAATCATATAAGAAAAAGTAATCATACCTGTTATTCCTTTCGCAGCAGAAGGCCATATGATGTTCAAAATATTCCCTTGAATGTACGTGGATTTTGCAGAATAGACATTGCACGAGTTCTGGAATTGAGTGAAAAACATTAAACATTAAAATACTTGGAAAACTATGATTGATGTAGTGTGTGTGTAAGTGCAAAATTCAAGGAATAACTTAACATTACTAAAACAACGAATGATTCTTACAAAGTCACTGCAGTTATAAAATATGTTATTTTAATTATTAGAAGATTAGTATAGTGATAGAATTTTTAAATAAGTTAAAGGTAATTTATTAAAAAGAAAAATTAATTTTTGGTACCTTGTGTTGTATCAGGGTTTAATAAAAATATATTCATTATTCAATAGTCTCGAATTATAGAGATCTTGTAACTTTATGAGAAAAGATACTTCAAAACGGTTTCCTTGCTAAGATGGCCACTCATTAAGGACATCTTCTAAATGTATTTTGTTTTAAACAGAATGTTTCATAACTTGGTAGCTGACCATAGTTATACTTTTTTAAATGGAACATCCTAGATATTATTACCGTAATTATATTTTTCTTAGTCATAACGTAATAAGATAGAATAAACCTAAAATTTTAAGTTTTCGATTTATTACCATTTTGCTCAAAAATTCTACGTTTTTAAGAAATTATATTTCTCGAAAGCGAAGTATTAGACGGGCATCATTTTTTGGTAATGTTATTTATAATAAAAGGTCCTAATACAAGACTGTATTATTTTCTTTTTATTTACTAATTGCATGTGCAGAAAAGTGGATTAAAATTGCACACACATTCTTGCCTAAAAATATTTTCTTTTAATGGAACACCCAGTATATCAGTTCATTTTTGAATTGCTTACTAAATTTCGCACCAAAAACATGTAGGGCGTTATACTTTAAAAGTGCCCATTGCTGAGCTATTGTCATTTTTTGATATGATTTTGTCAACTTTATGTTATGTTTGGAGATATCATTTTTGTATGTATTGGGGGAATATCAAAAAATTATTTACTAACTATAGTTTGAATTGTTTATAAAATTGCATTACAATAATTTATAATATATCATTTTATTCTTTTTCTTTACTTTTACTTATAAAATCTCATATCTACCTACCTGTATTTATATGAAAATTTATAGACATATTTCATTTACAATACCGTCTATGCCAGCAATATATTTCATAAAATATGTAGAATTTGGTACAATAAACAAATTTTAAAACAAAAATTAGTAACTTGATTATAGTAGGCGCAGAGACATGAACTGATATGAACATTAAAATAAATAAACATTATTTCAACAAGTGTTCAAATGAATATTAGTCCATCATTACATACAGCAGTAGTGTATTTATATATTCAGTAACATCAAAAAGAACTTACAAATGAAGAATATACATGTACTATACTACATAGGTACATACATACGTAATGATTTAAAGAAGTCAGTTTTGTTTGTTAAAAAAAACTGTTAATTTTGTTTGAACCTTCTTTTGACTTAAACATCTTTGAACTGCGATTTCTTTTATTCTTCGCAAAGTTAGTAGATCTTCAGAATTTAGCATGTTTTGTTCTGCCCAAGAAATCACTATATTAAGTCCTTGTAAAGCTTCGTTGGTGGGGATGTTAGTTGGCATTGACTCATCATCCATTATTTCTTCCACATTTTCAATTTAAATTACATCCTCTTCAAGTTAGCAATTATTTCTTCTTTCACATTCTTCCATGCTAATGCAAGGTGTGTAAAAGCGTCTTTTAGACTTACATTTTTAATGACAGCTGAAATACCATTGCTGTCAGAAGCAACTATTGTGGGTAAAAGGCTTCTTCTATAAAACAATTTTGTTAACCTAATGATATTCTGGTCCATGGGCTGTATAGGAGCTGTTACATTCGGGGACATGTAGACAGTAAGAATTTGTCCATCATCAGAAACCAAGTTTTCTGCTGGCGGATAATTTGAAGCGTTATCCAAAAGTAAAAGAGCTTTTTGTGGTAATCCCTTTTGCTTCAAAAATATTCGAACCCGCGGGACAAATGAATGAATTTTCAAATAACCCGGACGTCATCCAAGCATTTTTCGTACTTGCGTATTTCACTGGAAGTGAAAAGTTCTTAAAGCATCTTGGATTTTTGGCACGTCCAATCACTAACGGTTTAATTTTATATTCACCGGTTGTATTGGTGTATGCAAGAAAAGTAACTCTACTTTTATCCGTTTTTCGACCAGGGGCCGATCTTTCTTCAGACGTAACCAATGTCATTTCTGGGAGTAATTTTCAAAACAAGCCTGTTTCGTTGGCATTGTATAATTGATCATGTGTTATTTGTAGTTCCTGTATTTTCTTTCGGAGATAAATCTTGAATGGCTCTACATGCTCCGGAGCAGTTGATAACTCTTCTCCCGAAATTTTAAAATGTCTTATTATACTGTGGATTTGGCAATCCCGTACTTTTCAGACAAATATGTTACACTGCTTCCAGTGTCCAGACTTTTAAAAACTTTACATTTTTCTAGTAAACTTAGCACTTTCCGCTTCAATTTTATTGTAAACACAAAAATACTCAAGCACAGTACGCCTACAACATCAACAGAACTAAAAATGACTGAAATACAATACATACGTATGTATCGTACATATTCGAGTGATCTTGAGTTACAATTAAGTTGTATATAAGTATTCACAAGATCACAATTAGAGTGAATTAATTTACTTTTATATTTAATCTTTTATATTAGTTTTAATTTATATTTAAACAATACACATTGTATATAAATTTTTACTTTTATTTATATTAGTTTAAGTAAAACAATGTAACAATATCATTGCTTTCATTCAGCAGGCGGATCGGGAACCGATCCCGCTCCAACCGTTCACTTCACAACAGTTGAGAGTTCGCTGGACAGGACCGCTCACCTTTATGTCATCGTCTGTCATTTGGTACTTTTCATTGCTGCCATATGTTAAAATTATAGAGATTAAACCGAATAAACAATAATAATAAATTGTTTTTCTGCATTAAGGTTTGACGTAGTTTTTAGTGGAAGGGCTGGTTTTTCCAACCCCGAATAAAATACTGAGTGAACTCCAATATTATAATACATTTATTACTGCACAATACCTTTAATTTGTTGTATCTTACTTTTCTAGTAACTTTCTTCAGAAGTATGTACTAGGTCGGTCTTGGAATGAATCAATGGCGCATGCGTACAGAATACGCTCACTAAGTGAGCATAGAATTTTTCCGCTCACAAAAATGGCGACCGCTCCTGAACATGTTCAGAGTGAGCGCTCGTCTACTGCACATGATCACTGAACAGTTGCGCAACTGTTGTGTCTGCTGAATGAAAGCATTATAATTTTTATTTATAAAATTACTATTGGAATAATCCCTGTATAACAGGTGAATTAGTTTTATTAATCGTGTTGAATCAGGATATTACAGTAATTCACGTTTTCTCATACTTATATATTAGTTTTTCTTTGAATCTCGTACACTAAATTGACATAATCACATTGATATTTAAAATGCATTTGTTTGTTTACATTTTTCAAACAGTAATATATATACACGCCGCTCTGAGCGATGCCAGTAATGTACATCTTAAAGAGTGGGAAGAATCTCTTGAACAGACATGCCTGAGTTTTTTGTCTTAGGAGGATTGTTATAAAAGGTCGTGCAGGGCGATTTACAATGGATTTGGAAGCCGGTGCAAACCGCTCTAAATACAAATAAGCATTCGGTGTCAGCATTAATAATTTTAAATTTGAACTTGTAAAATTTTTTAGAAATAATTTTTATTTTGAACTTAGAAAATCTCTAACAATATTTGTGGACACTTTCATGGAGTTATAACTTCTAAATAACAATTTTTATTCGAACTTAGATTAATTCTTCGAATAAAAATAAATATATTTAAATTATAGGAGATATTAGGATATTTGTTAAGAACCGGAATATTTTATTTTAAAACATGATCACCATACGCTACATGTCACGATAAATGATTCTGGAAATTATAATAATTTTTTTTTTGAGTAAGGTATTTTGTAAAGAGTTTAATTTTCTTTGAATCGGAGTAGAGACACTTTACGTTTTTCTGTTCTATATAAAATTTATTATATCTCATTCGTTATTTATTGAAGAATTGGTATAAAATAATGTGATTAAGATGAATATGGAAGAGTTTAATGCTATATATGAAGGGCTAAGGTAGTTTGTATAGAGTTTTCTTTGTGTATATAAAATGTTTCATTGTTTTTGTGTGATGACATACTGAAAGTTAATAACGTTGGTAAATTTATATTTTATTGTTTAGAGTTTAAGATTTTTTTTGTTTTTCTGTGTTTGTACATTGAAGTCTGATGTGTTGGGACTATGAATTAGGGATGCATTAAACAAGTTATGCAATTAATGAACTTATAGAATGGAGCCCCGATTGATTCTCTGACATGAATTTGTGATGAGAATATCATTCAGAAGCGAGAAAAGGCATTTGAGTGAAATTAATATCAGCACAAAGTCAGCATTTTAATGCATATCTAAACTCTTGTTATTAAGTTCTTTTGGTGAATGATTTTTATTTCTTCTTGTAAATATTAGAGATTGGACACGATATTATGTGAGTTAAGGGTGCGTTCAATGAGGTAGGATAAACTCATAGGATGGGACCTTGACTGACTCTTTAATGTGAATTTGTTTGGGAATGTTGTCTAGAAGCGAGAAAAGACATTTGGACAGGATTAGAATCAAAGCAAAGTCTATTTTCAAGTGTGTGCACAAAAATAAGAATAATATCTTGTTTCATAATCATAACCAATATAAGTCGGTAACACATTATAGATTAATGATGGGAAATTTTCTTTTGTTTTGTTAATTGCACAAAAAACTAAGCACGTACTCGTGTGTTATACGTGATTTTGATTTATACTATAGTTTATATACACTATTATATGCTAATATCATGCATGGTGGCGTGTAAATAAGTTATTTAGAATAGTTCGTTTTGTTTGTGAATACATTTTTTTTATTTTATTATCAGTATCTCTCATAATATGTTTAATGAATTATATTGTTAGATATTTCTGCATATTTATTTAATGTATCTGACCTGTTAAAAACTTAAGAGTATAATCCTTTGGAGAAAGAATAATTTTGTCCCTGAGATAAAAAATAATTAGAGATACCATTAACTGAGCTACTGAAGTGCGACATTGCCTAACCCACATTTTTGCAGAAGTAGTAAGACTCAGGCTAATTTCTTGGGATATATACATGAACCTTCGTAATTTAAAGAATAAAGAGTTTTAATAATTTCATTACATTTTTAATTTGCAAGGATCACAGCAATATGTACACTGTTCTTTTAAATTACGCAAGCGAGTCAGCAAAATAATTCACAAGCCGGGAATTTACCCAGTTCACTGGATTGAATGTGTTATTGTTTACTCTTTGGAGCTTTAATAATAAAATTTTAATTGTTCGTATAAACGAGCTGTTCACTGAATAGAGTATTCACTCTACCGAGCGGCTACTGTATTTTTGAATACGCTTCGGAAATTATAAATCGACATTAATAAGGAGTTGAGCACCTGTAGTTCTAAATATTTATGAATATATTCCCTCATAGCTTCTTTTGTGTTTATGTATACTGTATATTTGCTGTTTTACATAGCCCTATAAAAGAAATCAAATTTTGTGATGTCCAAAGATCTAGCAGGGTGAACAGGGCCTCCACGAGCTAACCACTTCCCTGGAAACATTTCATTTTAAATATTTTTTGCAGGCCTATCAACCGATCAACAAAAATGCCCCTCATACGTTTATGCTGCACCTATGCTGACGATCTATTTACTAGTGAAGCAATTCTGCCAACCGCCAATAAAGCGATGCATTACCATAGCGTTCTACGGAGGTAAACAAACACTTTATCCTACTGTAAAATAAAGTACTTTACCTGCCGCTAATATCTGTCAACGTAGCCATGACTGATGACTTTAAACATAAATCGTTTGTCACTGTCATAAAATGTCAAAAGTCATATCTTTAGTTTTTAAATAACAAATTTTTGCGGTTGGCGGTAAAATTTTGTATGCACCACCTCAGTAAAATGCCTTTATCGAACTCGTCTGTTACTCGCCTCGCTCGCTTGGCTCATAAATCAGAGTCGTTCGATAAAGTATCACTTTACTGACTTGGTACAAAAATAACTGTTATAGCATTTTCATCGTAAGAATAGGTGCACGACATCAACAGAACTTTTGGAATGACAAATATACCAAATACTAAGTACCTATAACCCCATCTCTTATAAATGCAACCTTAATACTCTACCCAACTCTACCGCACTTTTAACAGTTGTCTGTACTGAAAGTAAGCAGGGCAGTGTTGTCAAATACCGTTCTGTCATTTAGGTTATAGCGCGCCAAATATTTTCAGACGTGTTCTTTATTAATTTTTGCCGTTTTTTGACCCTGTTTTTTACAAAACAGTTATTTTCATAACTAAAAGACGTTTATTCATATACAATTATGCCAAAAGCGTGTTGTAGTCGTTGCAAATCAATGATTGCATCTACAGTTGCACAGTTTGAAGCAGAACGTGACCATGGTGAACTTGTATTACCTTTATCTTCAGTACGAGAGGTAAACAGCACATATTTTTGTCATATACTGTACTACAATTATTTATATGTTTACAGCGAGCATCTATAACTTCGGGTGTAAGTTTGGCAACTGTAAATAAAATTTCATCCGAGGTCAAAAAAGGAAATGTGCTTGTCAGTCCCAAACGCAAGCGTGACAAAGGGAAGCCTGTTGTTGATGTTGACAACTTTGCTGAGTGCGCTATAAGAAATGCTGTGTATGATATGCACAGAAACAGTAAGTTTTCAAAAATATGTATTGTACTAAAATGCACTTAATTTATGAATAATTACAGAGCAAAATATTACTCTGAAATCCTTGGGTATTGTACTTCGTGAGAGGGATATTTTCATTGTGGAAAGTCCTCCAAAATATAGGCTTTCATTACAAAAAGGATGATCCAAAACGAGCACTAATGGAAATACCACATATTGCTTTGAAACGTGTAAACTTTTTATCAGAATATAGTCGTATAAAACAGTCTGGAAATTATCAGTTTGTTTTTACTGATGAAACATGGATATTTCAAGATGGTACGGTGGCACGATCATGGCAAGATGACGATGTAAGAAGCGTTCGCAAATCATAAATTGGTGGAAAAAGGTAACAAACTGATTCTATTAGTTAATTACTCCTAATTACTTACATATGCATATATTCTAGATTTATTGTATTGCATGCTGGAAACTCAGATGGTTTTATTGATGGTGCAGACCTTGTATTTCCATGTGCAAGTACCTCTGGTGACTATCATGGAGAGATGAACCGAACTAACTATTTGCGGTGGTTTGAGCACCAACTGCTTCGCCATCTTGAAAGGCCATCTGCAATAGTTTTAGATAATGCTAGTTACCATACTACAATTTTAAATAAGCCACCCACAGCTGCATCCACCAAAGCTGCCATTCAACAGTGGTTAACGGAAAACAATATTGAATATGATGAAAGTTTATTGAAAATTCAACTGCTTCAATTAGTTGACAAGTGAGTAGCATCAAACTGTTTTCATATATCTTTATCTATAAAGTTTAATTTTCTACAGAAATAAACCTTGCGCTATTTATGAAGTAGATCAGCTTGCACAACAGTATGGTCATATGATACTCCGTCTTCCACCATATCACTGCATTTTTAACCCCATCGAGCACATTTGGGGTATAACAAAAATTTATTATGCTAGACATATTGGAGAGCATGGACGATGTATAGAAAGTGTACAACAAACATGGCAAAATTCCTTAAAATCTGTCACACCAGAGACTTGGAGAAAAACAATACAACACACAGAGAATGAAATATACAAATGGTGGGAGAGGGAAGTTGCACTTGATCGTGAAGATCCTGGGGAATTTATTATTAATGTGAATATGGACAGTTCAAGTGAAGATGAACTATCAGATTGAACTTAATATTACTTTTTTTATGCTTTTGTATTTAATATCTGTCACTAATATAATAATAAAGTCTACTTTCTGCGTTTGATTATTTATTACTTATTATTAAAGTTCATTTTTCATATATTTCAGACAAATCTTTAAAGCATTATTAAGATCATACTTTTTTTTAAATATCGATTTTTATGCTTAGAAGTAAATACAGTTTGCAATAAAATTGCCATTGAAAATCGAAAATTAATGGATCATTTTATGAACTAATGTTTGTTTATGTAATACAATCATATTTTTTAATCGTTTAGTTTGTTTTAGTAATTAATACATCAGCCTCAATAAAAACTTTCAATAGACTAATTGGTTTTCGTAACCTATACTTCTAATTTGACAGTTGTTTATATCATTTTTATATTTTATATGTATCAGTTTGACAACATTGTGCAAACGTCATTGATGACGTGCACCTAATCTTACGTTGAAAATACTATATCTATCATTTCGTATCGTACAAAATAAACATTTTAAATTAACGCATGCGCAGAACAAATTATGTGACCAATTCCACCTCGCTTAGTTGGGACGAAAAACAAAACGTTATCAAGAAAGAGCATACGCAATATAGTACAATGTGTCTGTTAATGAATTTCGAACAGTTCTTTTCAGAGCTCAGTAATTATCGTTTGTAAGTTGTAGATAAGTAATAATTTAATATGAAATGTTTGTGCCTGAACAAGACATACACATTTTTATGGCCCACTTTTGAAGTGCAACTCGTAATTAGGATGGAACGTGGTCGTACAGTTTGCAGTTTTGCTTCAATCAGTTTGTAGAAGAGTTTCCTAATGATTATCATTATTTTATTCAGTTCATACTATCAAGTGTCTACTGTACTATGATAATCTAGTAAAGAAATAATTAACAATTTGATTTTTAAAAAAATGCATATGACATAACAGATTTTGCAATAACACTTTCCTCAATTCTATAATTTGGCTTTGTTGTAACATTTTTTGTCCTCAAACTTCCCTGCTCCTTAGTAATATTCTTGTAACAATGGCCTGCAGGATTAAGCTTATTGGCATTTCTAGGAAAAGTGCATGTGTAATTTTAAAATTGATGTGTAAATGTAAATATACAGTTACTGTGTGGAATATGGGCATTTATATAGTTTTTAAAGCAACTTAATGAACACTACATAATTTGTTTGAATAACCAATTTCAAACGAGAAATAACAATTATTACAGTAATTTAATAGATATCCTGTAAATAATATAATATATTTTGACAGATAAATTTACAATATGTACCTTCAATTGAAAACTGTCCAGCTGTATTCTCATTGCAAATGGTTTTATGTTTAGCCAAATGTGTTTTCGTGCTGAATCCAATGCAGCAAAACGTGCAGGCAAATACATCCTTAGTAGTGGTAACAACAATTTTATTCTCACCAAAACGCACTAGTAATTCATCGCCGGTTTGAATTTGACGAGTGCTTTGATAATATAAATGATCTTCACATTGAAAGGCAACTAGGTTCCCTTCAGAAATATTCTTGGTAGGATTGACGTACTGCATCCAATTCAAACATTTTGATTTATTTTTGTCTAAAACAAATTTCTCCTCTTTTATTTCCCAGGGACATTCTGTTGTACTGAGTCCACTAAAAGGTCCAAATTTTACACCTGCAGGAATAATTCTTAAAGCATATATTCCAATTTGTCCAACACTATCTTGAATTTCTAAAATATCATTTGGTATATCTTTTCGTGCTCTTCTATCTGCATTATTTGAATTATTCTTGTTCAAAATATGAACAAGCATTCCACACTCAATGCAATAGTCTTTATAGTATGCTTCACAGTGTTCACAGTCTGTTGGTCAAACATACAGAAATTAGGAATTATAGCATCTACTCATAAAATCTTATAAACTAATTAATATATTATTAGCAGGTAGTTAAACAGCTTATAAATACTATTTCATAGAAAAAATAGGATATTTTCAACCAATAAAAAAAAAAGAAATTTGATTTTATTTTAGTTTATTATTAATGATGTATTTTAATTTGTCAATGTTTATTAATTCACAAATACAATATCAATACATATTATCAAAATGTATTAATTTTTATATTATTTGAGTGCTATAATTAATGACACACCCGTAATAGTATATTACATACCGAGGTGGAAAGTGTTTCATTACTGTCGAGAGATTAAGTAATTAACCGACACGCGAAGCGTCGAGGATAAAAATTCCGGTAAAAGTTTTTACATATTGAGTTGTCAGATTTGTGATGTTCTAGCGTAAACGTCAAATAAATATACGTCAGTTTTTTTTCGCTGAATAGATTATAAAAGAAGTCTTGAGTAGTAAAGCCTTCAAGGACTGCGCTCTATTTGAACTAACGGAAACTGTCCTCCTGTAGCAATTCAGATATCTTGACTCGAATGGAGAAGGACAGGAAAATACTATTTCATAATATCAGCAATAGCAGGGCGCTTAATAATTCTAATGTAACCATTAATTTTATTTACAACCATGCAATTAATAATTATTTGTGATAAGAATTCCGATAAGGTTTTGACATATCGAGTTGACAGTTTTGTGATTGACATTGAGGTTAGGAATAGAGTGCAGTAATAAAGGGCGGGAAATAAACGTGAACGAAGTCACACTTCCACACTTTTAAAAAGTCAGAAATGCCAACATTACACGTATGGTTGTAAATAAAATATATATGTTAAATATAATACATTTCTGCCAAGTTATATGTGCTTCATTCAAATTTCTTAAATTGGCCTTTCATAAAGCCTCATTTTCCTGATACCCTTCTATTACAAATAATGTAATTTGTATTTATTTTCATTAAAAATATCCTGTTCTTATTGTTGCAGATTATGACTATAATACATAACAACAACAATTACAAACAACTATTAATAATACTAATTTTCTTACATAGTCCATTATCGAATTTAATATCATCAGCACTGATTCCTTCAAATTTAACATCGTTTTGTACTTCAATCACTTCAAATGATGGCAACTCTATCTCATTATCCAAAATTGTCGACACCTCACATTGCTTTAGCTTGTCTTGCCATATATGGTCTTGTAATTCAGCATTGTGTATGGTAATAGCAGTTTCAGAGATGTGCACTTTATCCTCTACAAAACTGTCTGCTTGGCAGTCTTCTTCCTTTATACTAAATATATTTGCCGAAAGTTTATTCACACTTACGTTTTCATCATGATCAGCCATTATTAATATTTGTGATATTACTAATTTATGAATAAACTAAAGATGCTCAATTCTTATATAACATGCCTGTAGGTCGTATTCCACAAACCACCATAAACGGTTCTCTCACTTCTCTCCAAATATTAGAAATTAACAAGGGAGGCCACTCTTAATATTTTTCATGAAACTCTTGGCAGCGCTATGTGGTTGTAATACGAACTGAAACTCACGTCACAAAACCGCACGATGCGATGATACAAATCTCAAATTAAGTATAGTACTAATATATTATCTTTTTGTATAATATACAGATTCATTGAATTTTACAAAAGTTACAGTGATTAACATAAACTATTCATATTCAAATTGCAACATGTTAATCATTGAATGAACTTCGTAAATAGCAATAAAACCGTATATAAATTGAAAAATATACCCATAGGGAATGAAAAAATGAAAATCCAAAAAATTAGTAATTAGTGTTTAATACACAATACATAACGTCAATTAAAGAAAATAAAAATAAAGATATTTTGTATAAAATCTTATACAGATAATGTACCTTTTGTTAATAGTAATAGTAGCGTCATATCCTTATTTCTATAATTAAATAATGCTTATCCGTTGCTGTTAGTCTTTTAAGTATATAGGGCCGTTTGCACCGCTTACACTTAAAAAAGATAAGTATGTGGTAGGTACCATTTAAATTTCTAAACGCGTTGCACCGCAAGGATACGGAGTGAGGTTGTAGTTTGTTTGTATTTTTTATTAACGGTTTAATATGGATTTAATACATGAAATGGATTATGGATTATGGAATACCCAGGCAAATTAATGTGCGAGCAAATCATTTTGATAATTATGACGATATGAGTTTCATTCGTCGGTTTCGCCTCTCTAGAAACTGTGCTGTTCAATTTCTGCAGCTGATTGAACATGAACTGGAAATACCCACTTGACATGTAAGTGTATATATGTATACCTAATTTAAACAAAGATTAATAAACAGAATTTACTGTTAATGCAAGTTCTAAAAATTACTTTTAGTATAACAAAAGATGGATCTAAATATAACGAGAAGGAAACTAGATATAAATTCAAGATATTTCGGTAGAAATAAATACCTACAAAATTCCCTAAATATAACTCTAAACATTTAGTAACTTTCATGTTACCAATATAAATTCAACACTTAACAAACTGCAACTTAAATTCTAGCGGTGCAACGCAATATCCCACTTAAAGTTAAGCTGCGCTTACTTAAGCCGTAGGTTTAAGTGTGAGCGGTGCAAACGGCCCATAATCACTTATAAATTACATTCATAAAATATTGAGTTAATATAATGTACCTATTTTACAAATCCGGTGGTTTTTATACACTTTGGTCCTTTTAAGGTGGCTTACGCAGAGGTGCCGGCTAACTGCCGTGAGGTAGGACGTAAGGGGGTGGCGCCATATGCGCTAATGTAAATTCCGCCGATGTAAAGTATTCGTTAAAATAAAACAAACAGCAGAAATTTTTCTTTTTCTTATTATGTTTTTGCATTAAATTGAATACAAAGGATTAATTAAGGTTTCGTTGGGAGTACCTTCTTATAATTCAAATTATTTATTCTTACATTTCACTCTCAAAGTTGGCAAAATTTACAACATCATAACTAATTTAATATCTAATTTCGTAAATAAAAGCGGTACTATTGTTTTAACGAAACCTTGTAAAGTCCAGAATTTACATTAGCGCATATGGCGCCACCCCCTTACGTCCTAACTCACGGCAATTTGTCGTCGCCTCTGCGTAAGCCCCCTTTTAAGGGACAACTCACCAATTCTTTCAACCCACTGATTAATATCTACACAATGTTGAATTTGTAAATACATGCAAAACAATAATACTTTGTATTTGTGTTCTATTTACACTTACGTATTCATCCAAATAAGGACAGAAATCTGCTGTGCTATCAGTAGTACACGTGATAACAGAATACTACGACCATAGTTTCTCACAACTAACCAGAGAATACCCCAACTAACAACAAGTCTAAATAACTAATGAAACTCAATGCTTGCATTCAGCAGACACACAGTTGCGCAAGTGTTCAGTGATCATGTCCAGTAGACGTCCGCTCACTCTGAACCAGAGAAATAGAGTAGGGGAGAACGCGCTTCGACGAGTGCGCATCCAGTTTTAAGCAAACGCTATTGTGGTCGCCATTTTGCAGGAAGGCATTTCTTTTCACACGTAAGTTTGTTTACATTTTTCTAAGTCAATGAACTTTACATGCGAATTGTTGAGCTAGGTATATGTGAGCAACCTTCAAAATGGGGGAATTCAATTTAACTTAGTTGGCGCATCTTTAAGCGCGTTCTCCCCTACTCTATTTCTCTGCTCTGAACATGTTGAGGGCGGCCATCATTTTTGTGACCGGAAAAATTCTACGCTCACTTAGTGAGCGTATTCTGTACGCATGCGCCATTCATGCATTCCAAGACCAACGTAATACTGTGGTAATACATAATTTTGAAGAAAGTTACTAAAAAAGTAAGATCCAGCAAATTGAAGGTATTGTAAAGAAATAAATGTATTTTAATATTGGAGTTCACCCAGTATTTTATTCCGGGTTGGAAAACTACTCCAAAACTTAATGCAAAAAAACAATTTATTATTGTTTATGCTGTTTAATTTGTATAATTTTAACATATGGCAGCAATGAAAATGTCCAGCGAACACTCAACTGTTGTGAAGTGAACAGTTGGAGCGGGAACGGTTCCCGACCCGTCTGCTGAATGAAAGCAATGCAAACACAACGTAACAAGTATGAATTATCAATGACGCATATAATTTTTGTATAGCTACTATATTAAATTTTTGGTTTGGATTTTCACAAATAACGTGCTTTTATGTTTCGTTATGACGATTCGTATATCATCTACTAGCGCTTAGTGTTTGTAATAGGAACTAAAATATAATTTAAAATTGGTGAAGCCCGTAACCAGACCCTACGTTCTCTCAGTACTTTTCACTTTTCACTGCCGCCATATGTTCACACATGTTAGAACAATACACAAACCCAATAAACATTGCTTTCATTCAGCAGACGGATCGGGAACCGATCCCGCTCCAACCGTTCACTTCACAACAGTTGAGTGTTCGCTGGACAGGACCGCTCCGTGCCTTTATGTCATCGTCTGTCATCTGGTACTTTTCATTGCTGCCATATGTTAAAATTATAGAGATTAAACCGAATAAACAATAATAATAAATTGTTTTTCTGCATTATGTTTCTGTGTTTTCGGAGTTATTACATTAATTTAAATCATTTTGTATTTATACGCCTGTTATAGATATTTCAGTTATTAAACAGAGAAATGTTACATTGACAAAATATTTTGAAATAGAAATCCTAAAAGTATATTATCCTTAAAAATATTAAATGCAGAGATATGTATATCGAGTGTTCAGAAAAATTCGAAGTATACCTAGGTGTTGAACAAAAAATCGTACATCCTATCGATGTCTACGATTTATATTAAATATCAATAATTGTCTGAATCTATTTAATTTGTTGTCGTTTAACTTTCTTTTTATTTCTGTGCCCTTACATTTTTCGAAATCTGTCTTTATAAAGACAATACTGTCAATTAAATATTCAGCTGTTTGGTATGTATTGTACGATTTTTACCGCTATATACAACGGTCACATTCAGCAGACGAATGGGGAACTGTTACCGCTCTAACTGTTCACTTGACAACAGTTGAGTGTTCTGGTTTATGTGATCACCTTCCATTTGATAATTTTCACTGCTGCCATATGTTAGAATTGGATAGATTAAACCGAATAAATGATAATAATAAGTTGTTTTTCTGCATTAAGTTTCGGCGTAATTTTTAGTGTATAGGCCGGTTTTTCCAACCCCGATTAAAATACTCGTTTAACTCCAATATTATAATACATTTATATCTGCACGACGTCTTTAATTTGCTTGTCTTCATTTTATAGTAACTTTCTTCAAAATTGTGTGTTACGTTGGCGTTGGAATGTGTTAGTGGCGAATGCGCTCTCTTTTTTTGTGATCCCCTTCCATTTGGTATTTTTCACTGCTGTCATATGTTAGAATTGGACAGATTAACCCGAATAAACAACAATAATAAATTGTTTTTCTGCATTAAGTTTCGGCGTAGTTTTTAGTGTAAAGGCCGGTTTTATCAACCCCGATTAAAATACTCGGTTAACTTTTATAATGCATTTATAACAGCACGATATCTTAAATTTGCTTGTCTTCCAAAGAGATTGGAATATATAGAGGAAGTACCAAGCTGCAATGTTTGGCCGCAACAACTGTAGGTGGGGTAAGGGGAATTGATAAACAACCAAGCGATTATAGTCCTTATGAAAATGCGACGGCGTCAATGAGGCGTACTGTCATTGATCAAAATGTCGTGCTCGTACTTGGTTTGTATTCTACACGAGCACGACATTTCGACCAATGACAGCACGCCTCATTGACGCCGTCGGGTTTTCTTAAGGACTATAATCGTTTGGCTGTTTATCAATTCCCCTTACCCCACCTGCAGTTCTTGCGACCACTTACCTCGCCTACAAACTGCACTCATGCTTTCTCTATTATATTCCAATCTCTTTGTTGTCTTCCCTTTCTAGTAACTTTCTCCAATATTTTGTGTTACGTAAGTGTTGCAATGTATTAATGGCGTATGCGGACAGAATACACACTTTTTTTTATATGATCACCTCTCATTTGGAATTTTTCACTGCTGCCATATGTTAGAATTAGACAGATTAAACTGAATAAAGAATAATAATACATTCTTTTTCTGGATTAAGTTTCGACGTAGCTTTTAGTGTAAAGGCCGGCCTTTCCAACGCCGATTAAAATACTAGGTTAACTCCAGTATTATAATACATTTAAATCTGCACGATACCTTTAATTTGCTTATCTTCCTCTTCTAGTAACTTTCTTGTAAATTGTGTGCTACATTGCTGTTGGAATGTGTTAATGGTGTATGCGGATAGAACACGCTCACTAAGTGAGCGTACAATTTTCCGCTCGCAAAAATGACGACCGCTCCACAACTTCTGAGTGAGCGTACATCATCTGAATCCGATCACTGAACAGTTGCCCAACTATTGAGTCTACTGAATGCGACCATTGAAGAATTGCATTACAGATTCTCCCAATGTTAGGCATTTTTAAAATATGAAGGGGAGAAACCTGGAGAATAAATACTTATCTAGCTAATAGAGGAGCATTATACAAATCATATACAAATTTTAGTTGAATTAATCTTAACAAATACAAAAAAAAAGTAGTACATAGAAAGCCGTAATGTTATACATGTGGAAATGATTATCGTTATGAAAGTGTGAAATCAAATCAGGTTTTCCTTCTAACGATGTTGAAACAAAGTAATAAATAAGCCAAGCACAATCTATGTAGTGGAATTGACAACATAAGAAAATTGAGAAATAAATGAGAAAAACAAACTCTTATATTCAAGTACTTACCTCTTTTTTTTTATAACAGTATTTTCATTTATTGCTCTTTTAGTTTATGCCTTACATATTGATAAGACTTTTGAGCAAGCGTTATTTCTTAATACCAATAAAGACTTATTACTTCTTTTGTATAGAAGAACGAGATACATGTTGGTTTAAATGACGCTGGATGGAATAAGTAGAAAGTTCATTTAACTTTTTAAATTTACTTACTTAATTTAGTTTTAAAAAAGAAGCTCTGTATAACCGCGAGAGAGAGAGAGAGAGGGGGGGAGGAGGAGGGGGGAGTGAGAGAGAAGGTGGGGGAGAGGGAGAGAAGGGGGGAGAGGGAGAAAGAGGGAAAGATAGAGGGGGGTGGAGAGAGAGGGAGGGAGGGGGGGAGAGAGAGAGAGAGAGAGCGCACAAACAAAGCTAATATATCCTTAAAGCAGTTAGTGTTGCACTTTTAAGAATTTGAATGCATTGAATAATAAAATATAACACAACATATATTCCATATTGTACTTGAGTACGCCTTATATCACCGAAACATAGGTTTTTGGAAATTCATTTCATTTCGTCTTCTACATTTATATTAGAATAGTATAGAAGAAAATACTACGTTCAAAAGCAACTTACAATGGCGCCTGTTGTGCGGTGTAATAATGGACGCCACTCCCACTCATACGTTATTGTCTGTCAAGGTTAAGCGTGTTTGAGACTGCTAAATGGCATAAAAGGTAGTGAAATAGGTATAAAAGCCAATTTATCTTTGGAACTACATACACAGTCTATTTAAGAATAAAAGACAGAAATTAGTAGACATTTTAAAATATGGAATTGTATTTATAATTATAATAACACTAACAAATATTTAACTGCCATTCATTAACTAAATTTATTTGGTATTGTTACTTGCTAGGAATCCTTTTAAATAAAGCAGATTTAAAAGAAAATATGCTTATCATATAAAAAAAAACTATAATTAGAAATCCAAAATTAAAAGTTGAAAATTTAAATCTTATAACTTATGTGTAAAAGATAAAATTAACAAAGAAATCAAGTAAAAGTAACAACTACCAATAACAAAATTCATACCCTGCGCCCTGAACAAAAATGTTGTTCTCACATGCAGCCGCTATTAGAACATGTAGGCTAAAGCCCAAAGATTACGTAAACCAATGTGACACAACTTTAAGTCAAATTGCGGGCAGGTGTGTATTTATAAATTAGACATATTACTTATTTTAATTATACATAGGCGACACAGCTTGTATATTCAAATCATAGGTGTGTATAGGAAAGAAATATTAATTATAGTACACAGTTTAGAAACGAAATTTACTCAAAGCGACTTAATTAGTTGTGACAATAGTATATATTTCCTAGGTATTTTAAAAATAAAAATCTTCAAATCCGTTAATCAAAGTTCTGGATTACATAGTTACTATAGTTTGTTTTTAAACTACGAGGAGCGTTGTAAATTCTGCACGCTCAAGCCCGCATCTGCGATTGGTTATTTTGCAGATAGGTTTACGCAATCGAAATGCGAAATATTACAATTTTGACAAATTGGAGATGTTAAATGGTTGAAAATTTTCGCCTTTACTTTTGTGTTTTCCTTGTTCTATTGCATTGCCAAACGTAAACAAACCTCTTCTTTTAAGAACAAAATAGTCAGTGCGTGTTGATATACGTTAATGTTGATCTTAATATGGATATTGAACCGACAATCTCAGGATCATATTCACCTCCAAAAAAACGCAAACGTTTAGATTTGGGACATTTATCGATACCTAGCTGAAAAGCAGTGTATTCTAAATATGTATAATAGTGGTGGGCATAACAGTTCGAATCGATGAACTAATTCATGCGAACTAATTGCCATGGAAGAACTACTTGTAACTTATGTCTATACTCTAAGACAATATTCGTTGTTGAACGAAACTAATATTAATTGTAAATCCGTAAATTTATGAGAAAACTAAATAGGTAAACTCCGACTTAAAATGAGACAACTCATTTAGTATTTTACAACAATATTTCTAAACTAGCAACCGATAATCACCATATTATAGAAATTATAAAAAAAATGAATTATAGTACAAGAGAGTTTAAATGCTGCCTGCAAACGTAATGCTTGATAATACATATTAGTTTTCTAATTAGTAAATATACAAGATCCCTTTAATATCCTTATAGTTTAAGGTTTGCATATACAGGGTTACCGCTAAATAAGTACCAGGCTATACGAATCTGAAGAATACGTATAAATGTCTAACTGAAAATCAAAAAAGAAATTTATTTGTAGTTCATCAAAAATGTCTAAATTTTTAGGGCCAAAATGTAGTTAAAGTCGGTCCATAACTTTGTTTATCCTATAAGCATTTTCGTAAATACCAGGACTAATTCCAGTTCTTCCAAAAAAATGATAAAATGCAAATAGTTACAACCTTTGAGAATGAATGGCAATTGAAAAGTTTTATGGCGATGTTTTTTTTGCCTTTATGTTACAACCTTTGAGAATGAATGGCAATTGAAAAGTTTTATGGCGATGTTTTTTTTGGCCTTTATGTGGAAAAGGTCGATAACCTCAGTGCATTACCATGTTTTTTTTCTTCGTTAAATAGAAGTTTATTATTTTGAAACTTAAATTCCTCTATTTGAAAATTATAATGTTTGTATATTAACTGCACCAGGTTCGGACTCGAGGAAAGAAAAATCAATTTCTCGTCACTGCGTGCACATTGGACCGCGAATTTTTTTGTACGGGCATTACTCATATTTTTCTTTCAACCCCTTTTTTTAATGGCGCTATTTAAAACTAACCCTGTATATTATTATTCGTTTATTCTTTAAAAAAGTATTAAGGTATTCAGATTTAAAAAATGTGGGTTTTCGAATGAATGCAAATATGACACAAAAAAAGAAAATCTACGTCGTAAATTGTGTTCTGTGCAATTCATGGAGAATGAGCCTACATTGCAACCAACTTCTGCCCATCCAAATCATGGTAATCAAGACGCCTATTGCATGTAGAAAGAATTTGATAAGGAGATGGAAGACTTACACGCAGTGCACAATCCCACTGCAGCTTCGATTGTATAATCTGAGCGAACTCATTTTGTTAAGGAACGAGGACTGGTTGTTGTGGTGGAGAGAAAGCGAAAAAGTTTATCCACGAGTTTTTGAATTTGTAAAAAAAAATTGTGTGTTCCTGTCACGTCTGTCCTCTGTAAAAGATTTTATTTTCTAATGCGGGTCAAGTGCTATGCAAGCAGAGAAGTGGACTCACAAGCAACAAATTTAAAGAAATTATGTTTCTTAATCATAATTTATCATTCACTTCTCAAGTTCATACATTGACGTTGTTTTTATTATTTATGTATCTTGCGCTAATGTTTTCAGAAATGCACAGAACATTTATTTTATTCTGCTAACGAGTACTTTGGAAAATAACATTGCTACTAAATCAAATTTTATTTTTATTTTATTTTATACACATACGTATTTGTCATATAAATAAAAATTATTATTTATAAAATATATTTCCAATTTTAGTAATATTTTCCGTACAGGTATGTAAGGAATGACTTTAAAACCTTGCGCACTAAATTTACTGCGCTTTTTATGAAAAGTAGTTCGCCTAGAACTAGTTCGCTTGGAAATTTCGAACTAGTTCATTTAGTTCTATGAGAAAAGTCGTTCTTTTTGAATCGGTCGTTCGTGAACTACCCACCTCTAATGTATAAGCAGCTGCGAACTGTTGAAGTACATCTTAGAAAAACTGCTATAATTTCTGAAATTAGCAACACCATGGGTAAATTTCGAGTTTGAATTTTGTAACTGATTTTATAATTTACTACTTTTAAGAGATGCAAAATCAACAGTGTGCCGGACCGTAAAGGAGTATAGTGGAACTGGCTCAGTTACTGCATCTAAACACAGTGGAGGACGACCTGGTATCGTTGCCAATATAGCCTTGTTGATGGAGGATTGTTGCTTTTCAAAGGTAAGAAAACTGGAGATTATCATGAGGAGATGAATTCGGCAGTTTTTGAAGAATGGTTTGGCTGTTTGTTACCAAAATTACCCTACATTGCATCGTACCATAGTCGTAAACTGGAGAAAATTCCAACATCATCTAAGAAAAAAGATATGCAGGATTGGCTGCAAGCTATGAAGATTGAATTTAGGGACGATATGGTTCGATCCGAACGCCTTCATTTAATCAAAATTAATAAAGAACAGTATAATATGTTTGTGATTGATGGAATGGAAAAAGATAATAAGATTGTTTTAACATTGCCACCTTGTCATTGTGAACTTAATCCAATAGTATTGATATGGGCAAACATAAAGTGGCATCCATGAATAATACATTTAAAGTGAGGGAAGTCAAAGAACTTTTATTACAAGCTATTTGAAGCTATACGAAATAATGAAAATGTTAATTGAAAGACTAGTGTCGAGCATGTGATTCAAGAAGAGATAAAAATGTGTACACTAGATGGAATTGTAGATGATCTCATTGAACCATTTATTATTTCTGTTGGTGCTGATAGTGACAGTTATAGTATATCAGAGATTTCAGACTTGGAGTAGATAATCAGGAGTCAAGTGAGTTAGCCATTATGTGTTATGTAGCTATATATAGTATTTTCATAACATAATAAAACTCTTAGTCTTATTTACAACCATTCTACAGTACTTGCTATTACATTTTCTGAATCATGTAACTTGTCTTCAACGAATAAAATTTATTAACTGTAACCACAGACTAAACAATCCAGACCGGCAACTTAGTCCTAGATTTTATCCAGACTACTCATCCATCCTTGTTTAGCAAACGTAAATTTCAATACACTACGATCTTTGTCAGATTCACTGAACTTGGAGATGAGATGGCGCTAGCGTCAATTGAAATGTTTATGCTGTGGTTATATGTCATTCAAAACTACATTTCAAATTTGACACGTGTGACATATTTTTGCAATCCTTTGTCGTACATGGTATTAATTATATGTTGATACAAATATAATGTCCAAGTGTTTAGTGTGCGGGTTTGGGCAGGGTGAAGTTGACAAAATGCGCAGGTTTCCTGCAAATCTCGACAAGTGAGTATAAATTACTCATTACTGGTTGTGTAATTTAATTTTATTTTGTTTTATTGTATAAGTATATGTTTCAATAAAAACTATTATTATTATACACCTATGTTTTCCTTGACAGTTTTCACTTATTACTCTTAATCTTAAACAGAGTAGTAGTTTATTGTGTCTAATAGGTAACCGTAAGAGGGATGTTATAATGCATGTAAGTAAAAGATTAATATTTATATATCACATATTTAATATGTAACACCACAAAATTACACATAAGATGCTCAAACTATGGCTATAATTGTTACAGTAAGTAATATTTATTACCATAGTTTTAGTAACTTTTGTGTATGTTTCTGTTACATAAATAACCTATTGAATAAGCGTATTCTAAAAACAAGCTCATTTCAATTTTCGCGCCAATATGCTGCTAGCGCCATCTTCGTACCAAGTTCACTGATGTGTGACAAGGATAGAAGATATTGGATATTTTTTTTCAAGTAGTTGCCGGTCTGGGTTGTTTAGTCTGTGCTGTAACTTGTATTGTTTATTTGTCAAAATAAATTAAACTTTTAACCAACAAATTAATTCGTGAACACTAAACTAGAATCAATGATCACTTTCATTTGCCTTTACCTCTTATACCGGTATCAAAACGTTCTGTGACATTCACAGGCTTTAAAAATGTTTTAAATTTATCGCCAGAATGACCTAGTGATTTATCTGGTAATATTTGCAATGCAAACGTGGCTTTTTCATTTATTCCTCTTAGTTTAAAAACAAACTATAGCATTACATTTTGGTCGACAATGTCATTAAAAACTTGTTCTCATCTGTCACGAATTAAAAATTATACATACCGAGAGTTTAAAAACAAACTATAGCATTACATTTTGGTCGACAATGTCATTAAAAACTTGTTCTCATCTGTCACGAATTAAAATTTTTATCTAATTGATAATGACTTTTGATAGTAATTGTCAAAATTAAATTTATTTGTCATAATAATGGCACTAATTTCTTATTTTAAGCAAAGTACAAATAATTCTTTTTATTGAAAATAATCCCTTTGCAACTGTCATAGAAGCAGTACATTTTACAGGTTTTCATGCATCTTTATACAGCTTATCGATGCGTTCGGGAAAGGAATTTAAAGTGCTACTCAGCAGCTAGAAAAGTCAAACCCACTGCCAAGCACAAAGACCTTATGTAGAATGGGTTTTGCACTAGAGCACATCGTTAAAGATTAGATTTTTTGGGAACATGTCATTTTTAGCGATGAAAAAACGTTCAATTCATCTAAATCTGGAAGACATATTTAACATAATGTTAAATATGTCAGTAAAACTGAAAATAATCGCAAGTTTTCGGTAAATACGTGGGGTTGGATATCCGTAAATAGTCCTGGAATATTATTCCACGTAGAGGAACACCTTACAAGTCCAGTATATATACAAATTTTAGAAGACGTGATGTTACCTTCAGTGCGACAAGTTTTTCCACAAAATACCTAACTTTACATTCCAGAAAGATGTTTTTCCACAAAATACCTAACTTTACATTCCAGAAAGATAACTGTCCAATTCGCACAGGGCGTCAAATAAAAGAATGGTTTCAAGATCATGAAGTAAATGTGTTTGACTGGCAGAGTTTAAGCCCGTATAAAGAAAAACCAATAGAGAATATGTGGGGAAGATTGTATGACCTACTTACAATAGAACATTTTCGGTCGTATCACAAAATGGCACTGACGACCAACATTTAGTGCCAGTGACTGTAGGTTATACACATTTCAAGAAATAATTAGTCTGCTTTTGTAGATATTGAACTTAAAGAATTATGTAAGACCCAAAAGGTTTGGAATTTAGTAGGATAAGCGGTTGCCAGAAGGGCACAATTATATATAATTTAATATACGAACAGGCATTAACACGTCTGTATGAACAAACTAAATTCAAAATAAAATTGTAATACGATAAAATTTAGGTTAGCACTTAGCTCGTGTAAATACACAATATACAAAAAATATATACAGGGTGAGTCATTAGTAGCCGCTTGTTCGATTGCTCTTTTGTGTTTTAAATAAAAGAGAAAACAATTAGTGGAAGATTCATGCTTGCTTGGGGCACATATTCCAAAAATACTTTAAGCTCTGTCGCACTTCCGGTTTCACCGGAAATGCATGGAACGTAATTTTTTTAAACGACTCACACTATATATTTTTGGAATTTCTAGTACTGCCATAAATTGTCTATTTAACTGGTTTTTCTTTTTCAAAAATGTGCCAAAAGTTTTTGAGGTATTAATTATTTTTTTTTGGAAATTTTTGATCAAAATACGTGTTCAGAAAAAACATTTCACAACATCACTAATGGAGCAAGCAGCCCTCAAATAAAGAACTACGAGCGCTGTTTTATGCACCCAAATATTCGTCCAATAAAGGCTGGAATGCGGCCGACTACTTGAGTCAACTGTTAAAGAAAGTCGGTAAACATTAATGTCAAATTTATAAAAGCAACTCTATTAGTTATCATCCATTGAATTATTGTAATGAAGAGTTAATCGATATGATTGACGTTTTGGGTGAATCTGAAAGAAATTCATTGCTAGCATCCAGACTTTATGCATAGCAATCCCTGGTAGAAGTCAACAAAAGCCAGAAACTTTCGAAAGTATGAAGGAATGGTTCGAGTGAACAGAAAGTATTGAATATGAAAAAAAGAGCGGACAAAATCAATAACTGGCGAGGATAAAACGTTTATGGTACTTGAATAATTAGGAAATATGTAATACATCCGTAGCATATTCATACACAGATTAGATGAAAGAAATTTTCAGAATCGCTTACATTTTGGTCAATGCGTAGCAGATAAATTATCCTGACTTTCACAATTTTTTGTTGATTACCGACGAAGCCAGCTTCTATTAACGTGGATACGTTCATCGTCACAATTTTCGTTATTATAACACATAAAAACCACCCTCACTTTATCACACCTACAAACTTTCAAAATCGTTGGGCATTAAATGTGTGGGGAGGAATACTGGGTAGTTACATAATTGGACCTTATTTCTTTGATGAAAATGTTAATGGAGAAGAGTATCCTCGTTTTCTACGGACGGATTTTCAAAGCTTTTTGAAGACATGAACATTAAAATCAGAAAAGCGTTTACAAGAATATGTCGAAACGTTTTACGCAACGTTAGTACTTCTTTGGAAAACAGAATACTCACGTGCATTGCACAAAGTTGTGGTTATGTTGAACATATTCTGTAATGAAATTTGTTTTTCTCATTTTTGATTGTTGTTACGTTGCTCAATAGTTTTAGGTTATTTTGTTTCTAATTTTTTTTCTGTCAAACTTTTAGGACATCAATTTATAATTTGGAAACCTACAGCCAACTCTTTGTAGAGCTTCAACAATGAAATAATAAGAGCAATTAGGCAAATTAAATTGAAGCAACATTGTTTCATGCACCTTTTAGTGGGGCGGCATCTTCAAATATGTCAGTAAACATAACCTCGTTGTTAACCAACAGTGTACAAAATTAAATACTGCAACTGGACATTGCCGGAATTAAAAAATTGAAATGCGATGTTCTTCATTTTGTAAAGCCTGTTTTACATTTGTCAACTAATTCATGAATTTGTTCATGAACAAAAATTGACGAGTGTAATATAAAAATCGACATCAATTCCAGTTCATGAATTAGTTGGTGAACTAATTCATGAATTAGAACTTGATCTAAAATATCGTCAATTTTCTAGTAAGTTTTAGTAATTTTTACATTTTTATGTTAGATACCAACCAGCAGCACTATTTATTTACGTCCTAAGTGATTTAAAATTTACTGTTACAGGTGATTACGGTTGGTCATCACGATATTCATGTACAAATTCATGAATTTATTGTTAAGTGTAAAATGATTCAAGTTCATGAATTTATTCGTGAATAAATTCACGAAATAATTCATGAATTAATTGACAAATGTAAAACAGGCTTAAAGTTATTACTTTTAGGATAGTTGGATTTAACCTTTACTTTGTTTGACAGTTTAATAAGGAAGTCGGGCCCCATTCCTGCCTTTCATTGGTTGAACGGATATTTGGGTGCATAGAATAACAGCGCTCGTAGTTCCTTAATTGACCGCTAATTGCTCCTATAGTGATTATCTCAGAAATTACAAAAGATAGGTACAGGATACTGTTAACAAAAATGAAAGAGAATAGAAAATGGAACAAAATGCCACAATAAAATACCGGGTGTTCCATTTAAAAAAAATAAGTTTTTGGTATGTGAAAATGTCAAAGTAGGCTTTGAAAAAACAAAGCTTTTTGAGGGATTGTCGAGTGCTACTTAAACCAAATGATGCAGAATTCTCTTGGTTACAAGCACCACCAAAGTTAATGTTTTTACTTTCAAAAACAATGTGAAAATGAGTTTTTTCTGAACATATTTTAAAAAAAATTAACAACTCAAAAACTATTTGCTCAATTTTGAAAAAGAAAAAACAGTTGAATAAACAATTTAAAGCAGTACCAGAAAATCTAAAAATATATAGGTTGCCATTTAAAAAAATTAAATTCCGTGCATTTCCGTTGAAACCGGAAGTGCATCAGAGCTTAATGTATTTATGTATACAATATGTGCCACAAGTAACCTTGAATCTTCCACTAATTGTTTTTTCCGCTATTTAAAACACAAAAGAGCAATCGAAGAAGCGACTACTAATGACTCACCCTGTATACGTACTTCGACAACTAAGTTGCTATCTTCAGTAGAAACCTGTAGAAAAACAGAAAAGAATGTTAAACGTAGTGTTTTTGGCTTAGCTAAAGACTACGTTTAACACAAGTTGTCGAAATACGTAGATAGATTTTTTAACTTTTTAATTTTTGTGCTTAGGAATTTTTCCTTTTGCATTTTATTTCACACCTGTATTGTGGTTTTAGTAAGAACCCACACATAGGTCGCATGTATAGTGGCGCCATCTATCCATTTTTCGTTCCGCCGAAATATTTCGGAACACAGCTGTAACAAATTTCAAATGTCTATTTCGCTAATATGCCGTCGACATTGCCTTTTATCGACTTTGGTGTGCTTGCATGAATCCCTTCTTTATGATACAACTCTTCGAGTAATTACCTGGTTTCACTACGATACCACTATGCGTATTAGCGCCAATTTACTTTGACAATACAATTACTTGTAGCATGGCCGATCGAATCAATTTTAATGATTTATCGTCTTCTGAGGCCTTCGACTTGTTGGATAACATTCCAGAGGATGACGGGTCCGATTTAGAGACTGACGATGACAAAGACAAATTACAATAACTGTTGGAGCCAGAACTACTACCAGAGCTGCTTTATATATTCATATGAGTCACATTCAAAACGATATCTTCAAATGTTTACTTGTTATATGTATATGTCAAATGTTTAGTTTTTATAAGTTTTTAAATTAGTTTTGTTGTTAGTTTTTATGTCTTTTATAGTAGTTTTGAAGTTTGTTCTGTATCTAATTTTTATCTTCAAATATTTGCTTTTTATATGTGCTTCCATGTGACTTTTCCTGTTTGTTCGATATCCGCATGAGTCACATTTAAAATTGAATTCCTTCATATGTTTACGTTTTATATGTGCTCCTAAATTACCTTTGTTGTTTGTTATATATTCGCATGAGTCACATTTAAAATCAAACTCCTTCATATGTTTACTTTTTATATGTGACTCTAAATTACTTTTGTTGTTTGTTCTATATTCGCAAGAGTCACATTTAAAATCAAATTCCTTCATATGTTTACTTTTTATATGTACCTCAAAATGGTTTTTGTTGTTTATTTGATATTCGCATAAGTCACATTTAAAATTGAATTCCTTCAAATGAATACTCTTTACATGTTTTTTTAAATCAGGTTTGTAGTTTGTTTTGTAATCACATAAACCACATTTAAAATCAAATTTCTTCAAATGTTTGCTTTTTATATGTTTTTCTAAATCACTTTTCTTGTTTGTTCTAAATTCACAAGAGTCGCATTTATAATCAAATACCTTCAAATGTTTGCTTCTTATATGTACTTCTAAATTATTTTTGTTGTTTGCTCCAAATTTACATAAGTGACATTTAAAATCAAATTCCTTCATATGTTTGCGTTTTATATGTGCTTGTAAATTACTTTTGTTGTTCGTTCTATATTTGCATGAACCACATTTAAAATCAAATTCCTTCAAATGTTTACTTTTTATATGTACTTCTAAATGATTTTTGTTGTTTATTCGATATTCGCACAAGTCACATTTAAAATTGAATTGCTTCAAATGAATACTCTTTACATGCTTTTCTAAATCAGGTTTGTTGTTTGTTCTGTAATCACATAAACCACATGTAAAATCAAATTCCTTCAAATGTTTGCTTTTTATATGTTTTTCTAAGCCAGTTCTATTGCTTGTTCGAAATTCACAAGAGTCGCAATTATAATCAAATTTCTTCAAATGTTTGGATTTTATATGTACTTCTAACTTAATTTTGGTATTTGTTCCATATTCACATGAACCACATTTAAAATGGGATTTCTTCAAATGATTACTTTTTATGTGTACTTCCAAATGATTTTTCCTGTTTGTTCGATATTCGCATAAATCACATTTGAAATCAAATTCCTTCATATGTTTACGTTTTATATGTACTTCTAAATTGCTTTTGTTGTTTGTTCTATATTCGCATAAACTACATTTAAAATCAAATTCCTTCAAATGCTTGCTTTTTACATGTTTTTCTAAATCAATTTTCTTGTTTGTTCTAAATTCACAAGAAATGCATTTATAATCACATATTTTCAAATGTTTGCTTCTTATATGTACTTCTAAATTATTTTTGTTATTTGTTTCAAATTTACATAAGTCACATTTATAATCAAATTCTTTTAAATGCTTGGTTTTTATATGTCTTTTTAAATTAGGTTTATTGTTTGTTCCAAATTCACAAAGGTTACATTTATAATCAAGTTCCTTTAAATGTTTAGTTTTTATATGTACTTCTAAATTATGCTTATTGTTTGTTCTATATTCACAAGAGTCACAATTATGATCAAATTTCTTGAAATGTTTGGTTTTTATATGTTTTTCTAAATTATTTTTTTCGTTTGTTCTATAATCAAATGAGTCACACTTATAATCAAATTCCTTTAAATGCTTAGTTTTTATATGATATTGTAAATAATATTTGTTCTTTGCTCTAAATTCACAAGACTCGCATTTAAAATATAATTTCTTCAAATGTTTAGTTTTCATATGTTTCTCTAAAATACTTTTGTGGTTTGCTCTATATTCACAAGAGACACACCTAAAATATAGATCCTTCAAATGTTTCGTATCTATATGTCTTCTTAACGATTGTTTGTATTTTGCTCGAAACACACACAGGGAACATTTAAATCTTTCCTTATGATCACGTGATTTCGATTGTTCTACTTTTATATGTGTATTCTTATATACAGATTGTTTTTGGCTGTCCTTTCCTCCAACATAAGCGTGAGTATTTTCCACGTGGAGCCTGAGAGATTCTTTAGTCTTGAAACGTCTGTTACAAATCCGACATTTATACATTTTAGCTTCGTAATGCTGGTTGTTGGTGTGCTTCTTGAGATCTGCTCGGTACTTCGTCCTGTAGTTGCACTGCTTACATTTATAGATTTGACCTAGGCGTCTGTTGCGTCCCTTCAGTGCTGTTGTCACTTGCTTGGCCGGTGTTGTGGGTAGAATGCACTTTCTAAAAATAAATAAATATTTGTAATCTCATGCTAAACATCAATTTGAGGGCGGAGTTAATTTCACTACCAAATAGTTGATACACATTAATAGGATAAAAAAAAGTCCCCACCAGATGTTAGGGTTCACATTACTATTACAAGTACTGCCACCATTCTCTTTGACATCAATATTGTTCTTTAAGGAGGCATTTGAATGCAAAAAAATTCGTTTCTGTCAAAACATAACAATATTCTAGTACTAAAGATGTCGCGCGGTGTATTAAATATACAAATAGAATTTGTTTGAAATAACAAATAGGTATACGATCACGTGCAGCATTTATTTACTTTATAACCACAGATACGCAGTTTTATTCTGTAGCTTTATTATATGCGTTTATCGCCTTTGAAACGCTTATCAGTTGCAACCTCTCACTCCTCGCTCTCACTTTATCGCTGGAATTTATAGGTTGACTTGTGTTTAGATATGTCATTTGTGATTATCGAATATTTTTGGACATGTAATAGTTTTGTTTCACAGTAGTCTTTAGAGTTATATTTTTTATTTCTAAAGACATTGGGAAAGACTTTTGTTTTGTAATGGCAATAGTTACGTAGTTTAACTAAATTACTTCACACTATCTGCTAGAAATAAATTATTATTAATAATAGCAAATAAAACTTATGTTCTAATAAATTTCATGACTGAAAAAATAAGATATTTCTATCTTTGGATCATACTTTCAATTTGATTAGAGTTAGCATGCAAATGCCTTTCAGCACATTTTAACAGGTGTTTCTATTACAATAATACTTGGATATCATTCTTTCAACTCGTGAGATTATTTTTTACACAGCTGTTTTTACTGTTTATACCAGCGGCATAGCAGTAACTTATAATGTAACGTTGAAAATATACCTTTGTCGATTGTATCGATTTATGTAATAATTTTAGACATGCCAACTAAAAGAATGTTATACAGACAATGGTAGTTCTATAAGGAGTCTGCTGTAGTTATATTGCATTCTGCTAATGATAATAATATTTTTTTAGGATAGAACAATTTCCACAATAAGAAGCGATGTTAATGACATTATGGCTGTTTATGCTTATTGTGTTAATCCTGAAATGTCCTCAGCTTCTATTATTTACATGTGACCCAAACAATGAATTTCTTTAACAATAAAACTTAGTAAAATCAAAAAATTATGCAAATATTTTTTTATATTTGCTGAATCGATGGGAGACCATGACTGTGTATATGTCATATTCCTCCAACTGGAACGAGGCAAGGTTAGACATGCTTACTTTAACTGAGTAAATGGAAATAAACGTATCTTCCATATTGCTATGGTATGGGAATAACAAAGTGCATTATTTTCATTAGTCATTTTTAGGGGCACTTTATTGATTATCGTCAATCGAATTCTGTTTTGGAACTGGTAACTGCAAGTTTCAAAATATTCTCTTTCTGGAGAAAACTACGTTAGTCTACTATTTACTGATTATATAGTCCGTACCAACTTTCATGAACTAAAATTCGTGGAAGACCGCTACGTCACTTTCTTGGAATCGACCCGACCCTGTGACTATGTGATTAAAAATAAAGTAGTTTCAACATTTTACATGTCATTATCAAACTAGAGTTACATGAATTGATGGCAATATAATATCTTATTTGGTAATATCTGAGACACATTACAAATTAAATACCTATTACTCTAATCTATTTTAAATTGTTTATGTTCGGTTACAAAATTTCCCAACTCACTTTTATATTAATATACACTCTTATAATAATGTTATAATGTTTTGCAAATCATTTAATAGAATATAACCACGCATTCTCAGAAAATAATATCAAAATTTAACATTACAGTGATAAAGGATTAAAATTAAATCTTTTAGAAGCGTTAGAAATTTTTAAAACAAATAATAAATCAGATGAAATATTACTTAATGACCAAACAGATATTTTGTATACTCCTCTATTTAAAGTTGTCTAAATCCTATTATAGCAGTATATTAATATAAAAGTGAGCTGGGACATTTTGTAACTGAACATCAACAATTTAAAATAGATCAGAGTAATAGGTATTTAATTTGCAGTGTGTCTCAGATGTTACCAAATAAGATATATATATTGCCATCAATTCATATAACTCTAGTTTGATGTCATTGTTTGCAGTCGATTTTCGTTGAGAGCCTGTGCATCGTTGCGACTTGCGAGTGTGCGCCTATAATTAAAATAAATCAATGGAGGCGAAAAATAAAAGACAGGAGTGTAATAGCCAGTGTAAGGGTATTGTGTTCAACGTATATAATTATGTAAAGACAATTTTTCCAAATAAAAATAAAACGGAACTAAAAAAACTGTGTTGTGGCTGCTACGGGAGTTTCTCTAGCAACCGTAAAGAGAATCATCAGTGAAGGTGTCACTTTGCAAGATACAAAGAACGGTGATGGTAAAATAAAATTCAGTTCTCCCAAGAAACGCAAGAGAAAATGTACAATAACTGACATACCACCATGGGAACAAACGGACATTAGAAATATGATTTACAATTTTCATAAAACTGAACATTGTCGAGTTACTTTGGCTCAACTGCAAGAAAAGTTAAGTGCAGAATACGACTTCTCCGGCAAACGTACCTCCCTGCATAGAATTATTAGAAAACTGGGATTCAAGTGGAGGAAAAGTAAGAACAATCGGGGATTGCTAATAGAGAAGAGTGATATTCGTGCTTTGAGACTGAATTATCTGGACAAAATTAAATATTATAGAAATCAAGGTAAGCCAATTGTATTTTTAGATGAAACTTACATTCATGCTGGCCATACTAGTCCTAGCAGTTGGACAAACAATACCACTAATGGTTTGTTATCAACCATATCTAAAGGCAATCGACTAGTTATTCTTCACGCCGGTGGTGAAATGGGTTTCATACCTAACTGTTTATTGATTTTTAAATCTGGAACCAAATCCGGAGATTACCACGACGATATGAACTCACAAAATTATGAGAAATGGCTTACGGAAAAGTTAATTCCAAATCTTCCCCCGAATTCTGTTATTGTTTCTGATAATGCATCATATCACAATATACAAGTACAAAAACCACCTACCAGCAACTCAAGGAAAGCAGATATGATAGAATGGCTGACAAGCAAAAATATACCTTTTTCGACGAATTTACATAAGCCACAGTTATATGAAATAATAAAGTATCACAAACGACAACATATTGTTTACAAATTCGATAAACTGTTAGAAGAACATGGGCATGTGGCTTTAAGACTTCCATCCTACCATCCCGATTTAAATTCGATCGAAATGATATGGGCTGAAGTAAAAAATAACGTAGCAAAGAAAAATGTATCGTTTAAACTAGACACTGTGAAGACTCTGACAGAAGAAGAATTTGTTTCGGTTAATGTTTAAGACTGGATAAACTGTTGCCGGCATGTTGTTCAAGCTGAAGACAATTACTTGCAACATGAGATTCGAGTTGATGTGCTGACAGAAAATTTAATTATAACAGATTCTGATAGTGAAACATCTAATGACACTGACTTCGAAAATTTATCAGATTAAGGGGCTGAGGAGGTTATCCAAATAAGTATGTATTTGTTTATCCCTTCTTTTTTATGCTAACGTGTATATTATTAAATTGTATCATCACATTTATCTTTTATTATTATTATTATTATTATATTTATCTTTCTGTCAAATAAATAAAAATATATAATTTGAAATTAGTTTTATTACAAAAAGTCGACGCTGGCCTACCCGCTTTATCTATCGTGATTTAATTTCTTACAACAAACAAAACTTGCTGAAGATCCATTCTATACTTTCTGAGTATTCGCCAAAAACAAAATACCAAGAAAAAACAATGCACGCCACTGCTTGCAAATATCTAGTCGAGGTAGAGCCTTCCGTCGGCTTTATTCCAAGAAATGACGCAGCGGTCTTCCACGAATTTTAGCTCATGAAAGTTGGTACGGACTATAATAAAGCAATAAAATGTATTTCTTTGCCTTTCACTTTCCAGTTATTTAATTTGTACAAATTCGATTGAATTTGTTTTAAATAATAATTTATTTACTTAATACACATATGAGATAATACTCGAGTCTGTAGGAGTTTGAAATTCATAAGAATAATAATATTTTTTACTGCTTTTCCCAATTTTATTACATATAGCATTCATTGTACTGTACAGTCTCTCGGTGCACGTAGGTTACAATTCCCTAGTCCCTACCGTCACTCAAGTCCACGTTATTCGAGGTGACCAATTTTGCCTCCATATAAGAAATAAAATATTTACTTTTCAATGTATGGTGTAATGTAGCATATTCTATTAAATCATTTTAAATACCTTCGATATTTATGACTATCTGTTAATTTCTTTAGATAACCAGTCACACTGGATCTCGCAACATCCAGTTAAATTCGCGTCCTCTCTAGGGAATCCTCCAAAGTAGTGTCTATGTGGGTGTACAAATATGGCGGTTCTTTACCAATTATTTAAAATATGAAAATAATCCAAACTAATACATCATCGAGACCAATCTCATCTAGTTAGGGGGCCTATTGCAATTATAGCTCAGGTAGACAACACAAGTTTCTGGGTTTAACTGTTGACTCTACATGCAATTGGAAAGAGCATATAAAAATTTTGTGCAGTAAAATCGATCCTATTGAGGATGTTCTAGTTTGCTTGTTTTCACTCAGTGATGCTATACGGCATAATAGCATGGGGATCATCACCCGATATGATTCGCGTTTTTAGAATGCAAAAGAGAACATTAAGAATTATGTTGTGAGTATCTGCAGGGACTAGTTGTAGGGATTTGTGCAAGCAGCATAAGATTATGACGCTGCCGTGCGTCTATATTTGGCGGCTGCTGTTGTATGCTGCAGAAAATTTTAGCAGATGCCCGAAACTAAATAAGAATATCTTCTGCACTCGAAATACCTGCACGCTCGAGATTCCTAAAGACAGACTGAGTTTTAGCGAAAAAAGTCCCACATATCTGGCCATTAAATTATATAATAAATTGCCGAGAAAATTTAAAGCAATATCTTACGATCAATTTAAAAAGGCAACTAGGGAATTGCTAATTGAAAGGACTTGCTACTCAGTAAATGAAGTCATAGGAGATACACTGTTGTGATAGGTAGTGTTTTATTTTTATATGTATTTGACTTCTATGTATATATTTGTTGATGTGATCGAGTATTTAATTAAAAGTAATTATTACGAGCCAGACCGCAAACAAAGCAAGCAAGGTCTTAGATTCAGCAGAAAAGTATGAACACGTAGTTCTTCGACTAACATTGGGTATAACAAACATATAACAATAATATTCGCAAATATGGTAGATAAGTGTACGAATGCATACAACTGTAGAAAGAGGCATTAACGCAAGTAGAATAGGGAGGTAAGTTTCGAAAGACGAGATATATTACCTTTTATAATTAATGTAAATGACTCTGATAGACAGTATAAATAAAGAAAACTAGCGTTTCCGATTAATATTGTTTAGTATTATCATGTGCTTTACCATCTGTTTCTGCAAATACTGGCACAAGTAATTGCAGAAACTCTTATAAAGTACATGGACAACTTTGATTATATAAATTCCTCCAATCATGGATATCGTGTGGGCAAATCCACAAGTACGGCTATAGAGGACATCTTAGAATCAGTGATGGAGGCATTGGATGATGGTGAGAGTGTGCAGCTTTCGTGTTGTGATCTTAGCCGTGCCTTTGATTTTGTAGATCATGAACTGTTGTTGGACAAACTTCACTTCTATGGCGTTCGTGGCATGGCTGGTCAGCTAATTAGGTCTTACCTGAGAGATAGGGTACAATATGTTGAGTTTGGGGAAACAGTGTCAGATGCTGTGATAGTGAACCGGGGAGTCCCACAGGGATCTATTTTGGGGCCACTCCTGTTTCTCATATATATGAATGACTTACCATCTTACCTAAATGAAAATAAGGTTTGTCTATATGCAGATGACATATCCATATTAAATAGGGCCATGTCGCAGGAAAAATTAAACGGAAAGGTACTCTTAGCCATGGAACGTGCAGAGGATTGGTTCGAGTCCAATGGTCTAATATTAAACCAAAATAAAACCCAACATCTACTGTTCACAACTTCGAGAAAGGATGAAACTAAAAATCTGAAGTTACTGAGGCTTACCATAGACAATAAACTTAATTGGTCTTCACATATAACGACGTTAGCCGATAGGTTATCATCAGCTGTCTATAGTATTCGATATATCAAGAACATATCAACTCACGAGGCTGCTAGGATGTGTTATTTCGCGAACTTTCACTCTCTGATGATGTATGAACTGCAGTTTTGGGGGAATAGTCCACCAGCGGATAGGATATTCTTGCTCCAAAAAAGAGCGATTAGAGCATTGTGTGGTTTGAAACAGAGTGATTCGTGTAGGCCGTATTTTAGGAATGAGAGAATACTCACTATGGCGTCGGAATTCATACTTACCATAATTAAACATGTACATGCAAATAAGTCAAGTTATAATAAAAACTCTAATATTCACGATTATAATACTCAACGGCATAGTGACTTGAGGGTTGCTTATCATAGACTGAAAACCACGCAAAATAGTGCTAGCTATTGGGGTGTTAAGCTATATAACCTTCCTCCTAGTGAACTGAAGTGCCAATCTCTTAGCAAGCTGACATGTAGGCTTAAAAGTGTATTACTCGATGGTGTCTTTTACACTATTGAAGAATTTGCAAATCATTTTTGATATTGGATGTTTCTTTTTTCTTACATTCATATATTAATGTTCATTGTATAGTAATTTTTAGT
The DNA here is from genome assembly GCA_963170755.1 of Amphimallon solstitiale. Classification (NCBI taxonomy): domain Eukaryota; kingdom Metazoa; phylum Arthropoda; class Insecta; order Coleoptera; family Scarabaeidae; genus Amphimallon; species Amphimallon solstitiale. The sequence goes on from OY720677.1 coordinate 71,105,839, forward strand.
CAATTGTGTAGAATGTGAATTTGAATTTTTACCTATATTTGTGTATATTATTACTATTGTTATTATTTTATGGAAGACATTTAACATTATGACTTGTCCTATGTTCATTTTATGTGATGTTAGGATGAAATAAAGCTATCTATCTATCTATTCTATCTATCTATCTATCTATCCCAATGTAATGAGTTTTTTAATGTGCAATGATACATAGATTTTGTGTATATTATTTTTATGAATGTAGTATAAAATAAATGAACTCACATGTATTTAGAATTTGTTTGTATTTTTTGTAGACATAGTCCTAATAATTTAAAACATATTAATGGTATTTGTTAATATTTTAAATGTCAACCTAATCCTAACCTCAAATTATTTTCAAAGTACAGCTCACTCAAAGCAATGTAATTTGTCAACACTGTTATGACATCACAGTGACGTTTCACATGACGTATATCGTTTGTTTGGTTAATTGACCTATAATAATAATACTGTTACTATTTTTCATGTTAAAAATGTTAATTTAAAGGTTTCCCTTTCCATACTCTGAAAAGCTCAAAAATAAATCTCTTATGCATAATATTCATTCATTTATTGTTTGTAATATTTTATATCTTTGCTTCAGACTCTTATTTTGTATAAGTATAACTCGAGCAAACAGTAAATTGTATGGTAAGAAAACGTCATTTCCGTCTCGTGTATAATCATATAAAAGGCTGTTATCCTACCTGGCGTTCCTCTCGCAGCAGAAGCTCATATGGTGTTCGAAGTATTCCTTCAAGTCCAAGTGTATTTTGCAAAACGGGCACTGAGTGAGTTCTGAAATTGCGCAAAAACACAATCATTACAGTACATACAAAACTGACACTGATGTAGTGATATATCGTAGATATTACTGAAGCACGGAATGACTTTCATCACAGATAAGGGATATTACAAATAGTCGATGTAATGGCTATTATTGGCAACACATTTTGGAGAGGACCGTTAGGCCCTTGTTTATTAATAAGTTATACAACCTAGATAAATCTGTAAATATTCCGTAATATTTCTATGTAGTAAAGTGTAGTCCTCTGATAACTTTCAAATGAATTAATATGTAAGAATGAAAAGTTGTAAGCCAATAAAATTATTTCAAAGATTATCATCCTCATTCTCACAATTTAATCCGGAAGTTTATAAAAAAATGTAATATTCAAAATATATTTTCTGTTTTACATAAGAGTATACTTTGTTCGATTTGCTTTTAACATCTTTTGCCCTTGAATAACATATAAAGATAACCTATAAAGCTATTACTATGATAAGGTAAATTTTATTGAAGATTCCTAGGGTTACTAATTTTTTTCCATATTACACTCACAATTACCCTTTTATAACATAATAAAGAAAATAAATAACATTATACGAAAGACTTTTTAAAGAAGTATTCATTTATTTTTAAAAGAAATATAGTGTAAACAAGGAAATGGTATTAATAAAGCATCATTTGTGTTAAATACCTACATGAAATGTCAGTCTGTTTCGGGCATGTCTGTCTAAAACAGTCTTCTATGTATGTCGTATGACTGACTATGTTATGTATAACAAGAAAAAGTACCTAATTAAAAGCTATCCGAACCACAACATTTATTAAGTTGCTTTGCACGGTTTTATCAACTTGATAGGTTTATGTGAGGCGTTAAAACCAGTAATGTTAAATTTTGCAAAGAAAATGCACTATAAACACCACATTATTTTAGTTTTGGTGTCTTCAGAATTTAGACATTTAAATGGTTCACAGCCACTCGTTTAACACTTAACCAGGATAAATGTGAGACAATTTACTTTACTAGTAAACATAGATCAAACATATATTTTACGAATTGAAAATTCCTTGATATTAGACTAGATACAAGATTAACATGGAAGCTGCACATAGATGAATTAGTCAAACACTTGTCTTAATGGTTAATAAAGCCTGAGTTGTTCAACGATGGTTTGAAGAAGATCCTGAAATTGAAGTGCGTCTTTGGTCTCTCCTATGACACAATGATGTAATTAATTTAGGTAATATGAATTTATGGAGGGAACATACCCATACAGCATAGCATGATGCCAAAATGTAGTTAATTCTGTCGCGTCGATTAGACGAAGTCAAAGGGGGGACAGTTATTATACTAAATATTGATATCAGCAAAATTCAATATTACTCTTAAATATTTCCAAGCAGAACAAAAATGTGTGTGTATAGAACAGCCAATTTAAGGGAAACAAGAATTATTAATTTCATTTACTTTTAAAAATATGTAATAATCGATCAATTATTTTTAATAATTTGTTAGCCTATAGAAGAAATAAATGCAAATCATGAGCTTGTGGTAAATTCAGATATCTGCACATACAGGGTGTCTCAGAAATAAAAAGACGGAGTAGCAGGTATGTAAAGTCCGAATAGAAACAGGCCCAAATATACCGCAATAACGAAGAAATTAAAAATGTCATTTTCTATGTTGTTTTTTGGATAAAAAAATTACATTCCGGACCTGGCACAGAATGTATGTTTATAAATACACGTAAGAATGCTCATTTGTAAATAGAAACGAACACGCATTCATAGAAAAATACGCTTTATTGTATAAAACGGGAAAACCCCGTTAAATCGTACTCATTCATATAAAACATATTTTTTGCCCGATGCGTTTAGATAAAGCAGCTATGTAGTCGGTTATTGGCCCAGATGGGCGACCCACTTTAATGCAGACAATAAAAGATTGTTTTTATTTTTTAAATATGAAGGTTGTTGCTCTTTAATGTGTTTATAGTCGGAAACAGCTGATTATTATTATTTTAGAATATTCAATAAATCGTATTTTTCTAGCCTTTATTATATCAAGAATGTAATTATTTTTTCTAGCAGGTGTAAAATTAAAGTAAGTAATGGTTTGATATTTATTATGAAGTCTCTATTCCTCCTCCTTTTTTTTAACACAAGTAATATGGTGGTCCTGAAAAGGACCGATTGTGAAAGTGAAGCAGGTGGATATTTAGTCCAGGGTCGGCGTAAGGCCAATTGAATTCTTGCTTGATATTTTGAGGGTACGTTTTTACACAATCTAGCTTCCGATTTCTGCTACTCCGTCTTTTTATTTCTGGGACACCCTGTATATGTATTTAAATAAAATTGCTTTTATATCTCTAAAGGAATATTTGCGTTGGCCTCGACCCGAACGAATGACCTATTCTTTCAAATTTCGGGGATATTATCTGATTTATAGGTATGTTGTATTTTAAAACTGGTGTTTTCCACATTTATAAATGACCAGTTCAACGAGGTGCTCTAGATAAGGAAACGCGGCATCATTAGGGGTATTATTTATACTTTCCACCACTGTGAAATTTGATTTTTTTATGCAAATGTTGTTTCAAGCTGACCTATGAATACTCCTGTATTCACGATCAATTTTAATAAAACTAACCGTTGCCAAGATACTTGGTAACTATGATTTCCGCGCTTAAGTGTTAGATATTTCTGATTTACCGATACGACAAAAACTAATCAGCTCTTCCAACTAAAAAATGAGGTGTGACCACCACACGACTTTCTTATACGTATGAAAGTGTTACTTCCGGTCCGAATTTTGAAATTTCATTTATACAAAAAATATTCCATATCCAACTCTAAATACTTTTGTACTCTTGATAAATATATATAGAATGCATAACTTACGACATATTTGCAAAAAATCGCTATTCGATAGGAGTAAAAGTTGTACTTCCGGTCTGAATTTTGAAATTTTTTTTATATAAAAGATATTGAAAATTATGTTTTAAATACTTTTATACTCGTAACGTACTTGTCTTAAAAGCATGACTTGCGAGATATTCGCAAAAAACTGATTTTCGATAAGAGTAAAAGACCTACTTCCGGTAGGAATTTCGAAAAACTTTTTTAAAACAATTTGTTTCAAACTTAATTCTAAGTAGATATGAATTCTTTATAAATTTGTTTAAACTTAGGAATTGAGGAAATATTTGCAAATTTCGATTTTTTCACTGAAGTAAACTACTACTTCCGGTCTGCCGATTTTGCTCAAAATCTAATCGGTTCTCAAGAGGTAAATTACACACGTAAATACAAAATCTGGAATTGATATCTACAGCGGTTTGACCGCTATCGTGGTCACACACACACACAGACAGTGAGAGAGAGAGAGAGAAGGGGAGAGAGAGAGAGAGAGAGAGAGAAAGAGAGAGAGAGAGAGAGAGAGAGAGAGGGGGAGAGAGAGATTTTTTAAAAGCCACTTTTTTGGTATCAGGGGACCTCAAAACGTGGACATCTGCAAAAATCTCGAGGTCGAACATTTTCATCATCACAATACTTCCTTATACTACGTATAAGAAAGTAAAATGGCATGCCCGCCCAAGATCCATAACAAACACAAAATTTACCAACTTTGCCAAGTTTACACGTAGTCTCTAAATTAAGAAAAATTAAGAACCAAATAATTTAAGAAAATTACGGTAAATGACAATGATTTAAAGTAGACACATATTCTAATTAAATCCTGTCCCAAAATTCTTTTCCCAATCTTCATTACATTACCTCAGATAAAAAAGTAATATCTGATATTCCATAACTACAACAAAAACTCTGTTGTCCGATGTTTCATCCCGCTTCTAAAGAACGTGCTGTCTGAGTAATTTGATTGTAACATAAGACATACGTTGCGATAGTAGTTCTATCTGTTATCCAATAAATTTGTTTTCAAATTCGTAGGCAAATGTCGCTAAAGCAAATACCTTTGATTACAATGTATACCACAGATATACAACCGAAGGTTAGTTCGCGACAGTAGCCACCAGAGGGGTTTGCCACTAGGATGTGCTCATTCATGAATTTCTCCCGCTAAATTTGTTATAAAAAAAGCGGTCTTCCTGTAGTAATAAAAAGAGGCCAATGGAATCTCAAAGGAAGTGACGCAATAATCCATTACACCAATCGTGTTTGTTATAATTTTATAGGCGTTTTGCTTTAGATTTAAATATCTTAAAATATTTTCAATTGAGGGATATAATAAGTCTACTGACTGTAATTTTTTAAAGGCCAAAAGTAAGTAATGATGTGATTGTGGATGTTAAATGTTATTCTGAAATACATATTGCAAGCCGATGTAAAGAAGGAATGTCATTTTTTATATTTTATCTTATAATTGACAATGATATTGCAGTACACGGTGAGAAAGGTTATAAGTACTAACCTTTAATAAAATCTTTGGTTCGTTGGGAATTACTTCGTTTGTGTAACTTGTTGGGTATGTGTACTATCCTCAACAATAATTAATGAGGTTTCATCCAGGCTTGCATCGTAACAGTTGTTGTCACGATTCAGGCCTGGATAAAATAAAAATCAGTAGAACCATAATAAAATATGTAATATCAACGAGTACATCTAATCACCTTTTACGAAGTGAAAGATTATTATTATTTTATACCTTACTTCATGACTATGAAGGCTAAAATTATATATACATAAAACAATAAAATACAAAATGATTTCAAACAATTGCAAATACACTTGGGTAAATGAAAAATTAAGTGATTTGATAGTCCATAGTATGTCGTTATTCTAGTAGACTATCAGTTATAAATCTGATACGTCTACGTGCATAAGTAGCAGAAGACAAGTGTTTGGAATTTTCTATTCGTAGAATATATGTTTGATCTATGTTTACTAGTAAAGTAAATTGTCTCATATTTATCCTGGTTAAGTGATAAATGATTCACTATGAACAATTTAAATGTCTAAATTCTGAATGTACCAAAACCTTTAAATAATGTGGTGTTTGTGAACATTGATTATGGACTGAACGCGCTGCAAAAAATGTTACTTTCTGATTTATTTCGAGAATATGGTTTATTCACACAAATAGAGGAACACACAAGAGTATTTACAAATATAAATAATCTATGTCCGAATCACAAATTGATGATGTGGTTAGTGACCTCCTGTTTGATGTATATGACTGTCATGTTGAAAAAATCAACATATCTGTCCACTACGCAATCTCCTGTTATATTAAGAACACTTGCAAGACCAATACTCAACCACAAAAAATGATCACAACAAGAGCTGTATCCGAAAGGGGTTTGGGTGACTTTAGGAGTAACCTCCGCGATACGTGTTGGGGTTTTATCCAAACAAGCAATGTGGAGTCAGCCTTTGACGCGTTCTTGACCTACTTTATTGGTAACTTCAATGCAGCTTGTCCTGTTGTGACACGTAAACTAAAATGTAACCAAGAATTAAGAAAATCAAGTGAAAATCTTAGGTTTATGCATCACATAGTGCGGGCAACAGGTAATAAAATCTACAGAGAGCAATACATAATTGAAAAACGTGATCATAGGCATAGAGTTGAAGCCGCAAAGAAGAATTATTTATATAATAGACTGAATTCTAGTAACAATAAAAGCAAAGAAATTTGGAAATATATCAACGAACAAAAATTGAAAGATTGCAATATTCTTACATTATTGGATGAAAATGCCGATAAGCAAAATGGAGGTGCTGCTATAGCAAATAGGTTTGCGGATTATCTTGCAACTGTTGCTGAACAGAGATTGAGTACTCACTTTGGTGGTAAGTTATCAGAGAATTGTACAGTGTCTGACGTACTGCCGCACAGTATGTTTTTTACATTTATAACAGAAGAAGACATACAAAATACCATTATGATGTTAAAAAATCAACAGTCATGTGGATTTGATTATGTTAACAGTAAGATTATAAAGAAAAGTTTGTCCAGAAATTGTAAAGCCACTAACATACTTAGTTAATTTGATGGTAGAGAAAGGAGAATTTCCGAACATCTTGAAATTAGCTCCTGTTGTGCCTGTGCATAAAAGTGGATGAGAAGAAAATGTGGAAAATAACAGACCGATCTCAATTTTGAGCACATTTTCTGCAATAATAGAGAAAATTATTGTCAATGAATTATGGCAATACATAAATAAATTCAAAATACTTCACCCAAACCAGCATGAATTTAGAGAAAACCATTCTACAGAAACGGCTACCTTTAAATTCATACAGCATGTCAACGAGGAACTGGACCAGGGAAAGTATGTTGCTGGGTTGTTCTTCGATCTTTCAAGGGCCTTTGACACCGTTAGTGCGGGATTTGTGAGTGACAAGATTTGTGCATCGGGTATTCGTGGGAATATAAATGGATTGATTACCTCATTTATGGAGGGCAGGTACATGTACGTAGATGTAAACGGTGGGAACTCTGTGCGAAAGAGTCTGAGCCTTGGAGTGCCACAGGGGTCATCGTTGGGTCCTATAATATTTCTATTATATATAAACGATCTGCATAACTTCATAACGACTGGTTATACAGTTAGTTTTGCTGACGACACTTCGATCTTGGTGTCTTCTGTGGCGGAAGATGGCATGCAGATGATGATAGATGAAGCTATAAGCGAAATGAAGAAATGGTGTGATCTCAACAACCTTATGCTAAATAGGAATAAGACAACAGTTATACATTTCCATACCCGGAAAAAAATTGAGGATGTAGGGGTTACTACTCGGTTTCTAGGAGTATTTCTGCAGCCTGATCTGTCATGCGAAAGGCATGTAGAGCACGTGGTCGGTAAACTCAATAGCGCGTATTACGCCATTTTCAAACTTAAAAATACTATGGATTCTCAGCAATTATTGGAGATATATCATGCCATCGCGTATTCGCATCTGAGTTACAATGTCATATTGTGGGGCAATTCGTCGCGAGCTAATGTGAATCGCATATTTGTTGCTCAGAAAAGACTTGTGCGGCTGATTTTTGGTTTGGGACCCTTGGATTCGTGTCGTCCGCTATTTACCTTGCACAGAATATTGACATGTCCATCTGTGTTTGTGTATAAGTGCTCTATCTTTGCTTTCACACATAGAGACAAATTTAAAAGAAACAGTGACTTTCATGATTATCCAACAAGAACAAAGGATAAGTTTAGCGTCTCAGTACATAAATCGGCGGCTTTTCGGAGCCCCCATGTATTGCTGTCTGTCTGTCTACAGTGGTCTTCCACAACAAATCAGGGAGAGTAGTAATATTAAAATATTTAAAAAAAATGATGAAGAATCTATTGGTTGAGAGTTGTTTGTATGACTATGGTCAATTTTTGTAGTGTTTGTTTTATTTGGTGTTTTTTTTTAATAGTATGTACTGGCTGTGTGTGATATACCTTTATACATATGACGTAGCCGATATCACTATGTGATCTATGGTTAAATAAATTTATTTATTTATTATTATTTATTTATTTATTTATAGTGCATTTTCTAGAAGAAAATGAGAATAACCCAAACTCTGAACCCGAAACAGACTGACATTTCATGTAGGTATTTAATAGAAATGCTGGTTTATTAAGGAAGTGCCTCCGTAGCCAGCGCCGGTTTTAAGTATGGTTGCCGGCACCGGCATACCGTATCGCTACCGGCGGTTATCTACATATGTGATTGAATCTCCGCCCCCCTTTACAATACCTATAATTAAAAATTTCCAACTAATTTTAAAATTTTATCTACAACTATCGCATAATCTATGAATTACTAAGGTGATTTTGGCAAGTTATGACAGTGATTATTGAGTCAGTTGAAAAATAATGACAGCGATGGAGTTATGGTCATAACTCAATCGTTATGTCAATATCAGTTTCTCTTTATGATGTTTAAAATTTTTGATATTTCTATCTGCTCGTGAAGAATTGAGGATAACAAAAAAATGTTTGATGAAATCCTCCAGATTAGAAAGTTTGGTAATGACAGATTTCAATTTGGCATTGATACTTTCAATTCTGTGGTTTGCTTTGTTCAGAAAAGTTCCCAGTTTTTCTCAAAATAGTCGATAACGACTTCAGAAACATTCTGTTTCATTTCCAAATAGGGTTTTTGAAAACACACAACATATAACATAATATAAACAATTGAATAAATAGTTGAAAGTATAACAAAAGTGCGACATATAATAGATGCCATAAGAAATAAAAATCATATGAAGCCAGCAGATCCGCAGCCACTCTCAATATTTCAATAAGGGGGGTGAAATTAATGTCGCACTGTGACGAAAGCTTGTTGAACCCGCGCGACATTGCAACAATTGAAGAATTCATTGACGAATTCAATCTAGCATATGGTATATCAAAAGTAATACTCTGCCTCGCTGATAACCGAGGAATATGAAACCGAAGCTTAGACAATAAATTTGGTGAATCTACCTTGAAGTGAACAAGGTTACATACAAATTTCATAAGATTTAACTGACGCCGAAGTTCAAGTGAATCCATGTTGAATTTTTGCAGTAGTAGTCGATAGGCATACCCTCTGCAAGGGTAAATACCATCGTTTGAAGTGCAAATACTTCAAAAACTTCCTTTGCACATTCCCCACAAGTAATTTGTGCGAAGAGTAAAAAGAACTCCATATAATAGAGCCATACTCCAATCTGGATCGCACGAAGGTAAAGTAAAGCAGTTTAACAGTATTTATATGAAAATGCGCTGAATTTCTAGTTACAAATCCCAAGATCGTCATGGCAGAAGAGACAGTGTGATTCCTATGTGTGGCAGAGAAGTCAGAGAGCTATCAAAGTAAACACCTAAGTCTTTGATTATTGAAGTACATGATAGTGTGGTACCATTTATTGCATAGTCAAAGGGAATGGGATACATCTTTCTGGTAAATGTTACGACACAACATTTGTCAGTGTTTAAGGTGAGGTTGTTTGTAACACACCATACACAAATTTTGTCTAGTTGGTCTTGTAAGTGTAGATAGTCGGCAACTGATGTGACAGATCCAAACAGTTTCAAATCATCAGCAAAGACACACTTGTCACAATGAATCTCCTTAATGAATTCATTGATGAATATTAAAAACAGTGGTGGACCCATATTTGACCCTTGCGGTACTCTAGACGATGCAGTGAACAAATATGACTTGTATCACCAAGTGGAGTACTAAAACCGAGGATGTGCAGCTTCTGCAGAAGCAATCCGTGATGAATGCGGTCAAATGCCTTTGAGAAGTCGGTATATATTGCATCGACCTGGCCGCATGTATCAAGTGTATCAAAACCATATTGAGTGAAGCTTGCAAGATTTGTGACAGTTGACCTCTTCTCTATAAATCCATGTTGTTCAGTGGCAATGAAGTTCTTGATGAGCGGATAAATTCGGCTATGCAAAACCAACTCAAAAACCCTGGCAAAGTTGTTTAGGATAGAGATAGGCCGGTAATTATTTATATTACATGGGGAGCCACTCTTAAGTACAGGACAAACCTTCGTGCCCTTCCACAAATCGGGGAATGTAGCAGTTGATAATGCCAAGTTAAAGATGACGGTCAGAGAAAAACCAACACTGAGCTGCAATCACGCACCAAGAAACTCGGAATACAATCCGGACCCGCCGTCATCTTATTCTTCAATTTCCTCAAAGCTACACCCACCTCAACATCAGTGAAACCACGAATGCTGACATCTGGACAATTGCAGAAGTCGACACCAGAATATCAGAAGCACTGACGCTCGAATAAACTGAGCTGAAGTAAGAAGCAAAACCACTGACGATGTCCTCTGGGTTGTTGTAGGTAGTATTGTTATAATTCATTGATGCAGGTATACAAGATTTGCGATTTTTACTGTAAATAAACGTCCAGAACCTTCGAGGATCAGAAGAGATGGAGGCCGCAGCATCAGAGATATGGCCCAGATATGCAGTTCTAATCTGGTCCTTGATCAGAGCCCGTATCAGGTGAAGCATAGGCTAAATTCTGCAAGTAATTTTTGGCGACTTCACATTCTGTGGTGGACAAACCCATTTTCTTCATACTTACTTCTCTGTTAAATATTTGTAGAGTATGAAATAAACATACCTGCCAGGAGGCATCAGGAAAATTTTCTTTAAAAACATTGCTCTCTTCGTTGTCTTTGTCAGACATCACCACTTTTATACCTGATGTTTTCTGATTCAAATTTTTGAACGTTTTTATAAACCAATCGGTATTTTCTTGCGTTTCGTTTAGTAATATACCAATTACTACTATTGCACCACATCCCTCTGCATCCTCTACCATAATTAAATATGTGTGACAACAAGATAAGCATTTGCATGGGGGGATGCAGTTAAAACATATTTATGTTATATTATTTTTATAGTTTTTCTAAAATAACCTTTGTATATTTTCTGTAGGACTTTAATTTTGTAATTATTTATTGTTATTAATGGAATTAAGATTACATAATTTCAAAAATATGTGATAGTATTGTAATAATATTAATGTAGTACATTATAAATCGGGATAGTAAAAATACTTGTTTATTATAATTTAAAGTTGCTTGGTAAGTTAAATTCTGATAAGTAGCAAAGATTCAGCTTACAAATACTCAACATTTGAAATACTTTAAAATGTGTTTGAATCGTTTAATTCTGGATTAAATATAATCTTTAACAACAACAAATTTATACTAGTTTAAAGCTTAAGTAAAGAATAATGATGTGTTTAGCTTAATCAAAAATGTTTGATTAGCATGCAAAAATTATGTTGTAATCAATGATATACCTACGAGAAATGTTTCAAACAAGTTGCTTTTAGTACACCAGTGACAATGGTAATAATCATAGTGAACAGTAAGAATCTGGCAAACAAATGTTTTTATAATTAGTGTAATACTTTTCTGACCTTCTCGCTGTTGCATGTAAAAATACTTTAATTTTGATGCATTTAATGGAAAAGCAATATAGCACTATTGGTAAGGATGCTGCTGTACAGCTGTCTTTGCTACTAAATATGTATCTTTATTGCCTATAGTAAAACTAACTCGAACATAATTATTAAATACATTCCTGAATGTTTAAATGAATTTCAAAAGTTCAATTTTCTCTGAAAATCTAACCTTTTTTATATTTATATGTAATTACTAACAGCACACAAGTTCATACAAATATAACATAATCATTATATTCGGCTTTTCAATAGTACTTAGCAAAATTATTATCTAATTAATAGTTACATATTTTTGTCAAAATTAATATTACTTGACAGATCAAATTTTGCAACGTCTCAAATTTGACGCCATTTTAATTTTGGTGGCGCATGTCGGTTGCGAGAGCGATTCTAATATAGAACGACACTTTACTAAGAAGAAATATTACGGAATATTTATATATTTATCTAGGTTGTATAACTATAGTATTAATAAACAAGGCAAATACCTAAAGAAAATAACACGAAAATATCTTAATTCTGCATTCATGCGCCATCTTTTGGAATGAATTAAGGTTATTTTTTGTTGCCAATCTCTCCATATACGCCGGCAATGTGTAATCTCCCTTATCTGTTTTAAGTAGAGAAAAATTAGCAACTTATGGTCATAACCATGTAAGCATGAGCTGTTCCATCAAACATTCCTTGACTCTGACAGAGTCTCTTTCAATAAAGTTCCTTTCACCCAAATTCTCCATCTCTCTTGTGTCTAGTAGTATTATTGACATTTTGAATAATTAGATATAGAGTTGCTTGGAATATGCAGAAAAGCATAAATGTGATGTTAAAATTAATGTGTAAATAGAAATATTGATCATGGTTTAGCTGCTTATTATTTAAAAACAAAATAAAATGAGACACAAACAAAAGAAGTCTCTGTATTAAACATTTCCACTATTTCTTTTGGTTGTGGTTTGTCACTGCAGATGCAAATGTTCTTAAAAACACACATGTATGAGCCATAACAATAATAGTGCAATATAAATTTGTAACATCCAAGAAGAAGAATGTAGCTATTAATTTATACATTACGTTCCAATTTTGCCATGACAAAGTCAAACTATCAGTTTTTATGATCTTATTTTCAGTGTTTTCTTCAGTTGAAAACAATATATTTAAGCATGTATTTCATTTTTCAATGATTTTAAACAAACACGTTTAACTTTTTGGGGTTTGTAGCACAGAAAAATCAACATAGTCCAATCCACAAATGAGGGAGAAATGAAAAATAAGATATTTACAATACCTTCAATTGAAAACTTTCCAGCACCATTCCCAACGCAAACTGTTTTATGTTTGGCCAAATGAAATTTCGAGCTGAATCCAAGGCAGCAAAATGAGCAGGCAAATATATCCTTAACTATGTCTTTCGTAGTGGTAACAAAATTGACTCTGACAATTTCATTTGGGCTGTTTCTGTATTCCTCACCAAAATACACCAATAATTCATCACCGGCTTGGATTTGACGAGTACTTTCATAATATATATTACCTTCAGACTGGAAGACATACAAGTTTCCTTCACGAGTATTCCTGGTAGGATTAACATACTGCATCCAATTCAAATACTTCGATTTACTTTTGTCTAAAACAAATTTCTCCCCTTTCATTTCCCAGGGACATTCTGTTGTGGTGAGTCCAGTGAAAGGACCAAATATTACACCTGCAGGAATAATTCTTAAGGCATATATTCCACTCTGTTCAAAACGATCTTGAATTTCTAAAATGTCATTTGGTATATCAGCCCGTGCTCCACAATCAGCACTGTTCACAGCATTGTTGTTCAAAATATTCGCAAGCATTCCACATTCGATGCAAAAGTCCTCATAATATGCTTCACAATTTTCACAGTCTGTTGATCAAATAAGCAGAATTTTAGAATTATAGTATCACATTTTAATGATACAGTGAAGATTTAAGAGGCAACTGAAATAACCTAAACCTTACTATTTTAGATAGGCACGAAAATATAAATGTTAGAGCTTGATATTTGTAGTGGAATGAATATTCTATTATCCGATATTTTGCTGTTCAATGAACAGAAAACGAATGTAATAAATACTCTGGTTAAACCAGCTTATATTAAGAACATAATGTTAATTAATACAGTCAGGATAAACATTTATATTTATCTTATTGCCTACTGCACATAGCATGCTGTTATTGTATTACTTTACAACAAGAACAAATCACTACCAACAAAAACAATTAGACTTGTTAATATACATTTACTTACATAGTAGGCCATTATCAACTTCAATTTTTATGTCATCAGGACTGATCCCGCCTACTATATTAACAATGTCATTTTGTACTTCAGGCGCTTCAAATGATGATAAATCTGTTTTAATATTATCCAGACTTGTGGAATCATCATACTCTTTTATCTTGCGATGCCAAATGGGGATTGGTAATTCAGTGTTCTCTATAGTAACAGTAGTTTCAGAGATACACACTTTATCTTCTATAAAACTGTCGTCTTGGCACTCTTCTATGTTTGCACTGGATGGATTTTCTGGAAGCAGTGAGCTGCTATTCATATCAACGTTGTCAACATGATCATCCATTATCAATACTTATAAATTTGTAAATTGTGAGTACACCAATATAATTATTCGCAGAATTTGAATTATTAGAGAAAAATGTATAAAAATTGTTCAATCAATCGCCCGTTTGTCTCCTTCTAAATATAGTCTGGGTTAATGGAATTTACACCTTTATCAAAGCGTTTCATTACAAACAAACATTTAAAATGTAATGGATGATACCAGCAGTGTTGCCATATGCACGAACCGAATCGAATGCAACTCAAGTGAAATGTGGTGACATCATAAAATTCCCTAGATTAGAATATTTTCTTGTCGACATCATAGAAATAGAGTGGGGAGAACGCGCTTCGACGACTGCGCATCATCTTTTAGCGGGGTTCAGTAGTGGCAGCCATTTTGATGGTTGTATTGTCAAACGCGGTAACCTGGTAGAAGTGTCATTTTATTTCGACGAGTGTTTCGTGTTTTGTTATCGATTTGTATTGTTTTTAAAGACTTTAAAGCATGTCTTGTTCGGTCCCAGGCTGCTCTAATGCCCGAAGGTTTAAACCTGAAGGTGTTTCATTTCATGCGTAAGTAACATGATAAGACAATGCATTATTCGTTTTAGCAAGTTTACAATATTATTTAACGAAAATACGCTTGTAGTTTTCCCCGGAGTGAACTACTGCAAAAATGGTTAGATGCATTAGGTAAACCTTCCAGTGATTTTACTTGGTCGAAGAGCATGGTGGTTTGTTCTATACATTTCAAGGAAGAGGATTTTATTATTAGAGGTGACAAAAGAACATTAAAGATAAATGCAGTCCCTTATTGGACAACCACTTAAAATTGCCACAAGCATGTCACAACCAAGCACAAACAAAGATGTTACGCAGCATACAGTTTCGTCAGGGAGTTCATTGGTCGAATCATCATTAGATGAACGTGAAAGGAGACCCCTAAAAGAAAACTGAGGTATTTATTACTTGAATGAGTAACTGCTGTTTGATGAAATTTGTATAGTTATAATTGTCCACACGTTAATTTTTTGTTTACTAATTTTTTTTTAAGGAAACATATGAAAACATCTTCCTAAAAAACTAAGGATTTAGCCGTCTTATCTTTAATTTAGTACTTAGTATTTAATATGGGTTGATACGCCGCTTTTCATTGCACGAATTGGATTAGCAAGAAGAGTGCAAGGCAATTAGAGGCATAGAAAAGGAAAATTATCTTTCCACGATTGTAGGTAGGTACATAAAGTTATTAATTTCATCCAAAATTTGGTGAATATAAATCTTTTAACATTGAAAATGATTGATTATAGGATACAAAAAGAGCCCATTAGAAGGAATCTGCAGTTAAAGAAAACGGATAGGCCAAATTGTGTTCCAAAGGAAAATAGTATAGTATACTTTGGTCTCATTTTGGGAAGAATTGCCATTATAAACATACTCTAACTACTCTATACCTTAGGGAGGTGCTATACAAACATAAATTGTGAAGCAAGTGCATCATTTTCTATGGTTACGGTGGATTTGTTTATTAAATATTTGTAGCAGCGAGTGAGAGTGAATCAAATCTTCCATCAAGAGAGCCATAAGAACTTGACGAAAAGCTTTTATATATTATTATATTGTAAATAAAATCATAAAATAAAACCTCATATATGTAAATTCAAGCCACTAGTTAAATGTTGAAGTATGTAGATATATTACTAATAAATATATATGTATATAAATTTGTTGATGTGTAAGTTGTTTATACTAGTGCTAACCTAAGTACGTACAAACATTTTTAATTATTAATTTCAGTTTTACATAGAGGAAATAATTAGTAAACAATACAGTTGAATGACACACATTTCTATGCTTGCAGAACTATTAATTGTTCTGAAAGGCAACTTTAAATAACATTTTTACTTCAATTATGTATTGAAAGTTTACTAGTAACTCGTGGGCACTAGCAAATATTTATTTTCAAAAAAATCTATAATTTGTTTTTTCAATGTATAATTAGAGAAGTAAATTTAATTAAAAACAGTTTAAAAAATATTAATATTCGAATTTCAATAATTTAATAAATTTTATTACATGTGAACACTTAACGGTATGCATATATTTGTCTATAAACTGACATTACAACCATCAAAATGGCGGCTTTCAATTCTACCACCAACGCGCATACTGGAAACGCGTTCTCCCTACTCTATTTCTATGGTCGACATATTATTTATAGGTTTGTTTGTGTTTAATATTACGAACGGTTCTAACACAGTTTTGTTACTGCGCAGAACTGATACGTCATGTGTTTAATATTACGAACGGTTCTAACACAGTTTTGTTACTGCGCAGAACTGATACGTTATAGTACACCGTTCGTTCCGAACGAATCTGTAACGATTCGATGCCTTTAGCCCGATTATAGTTCTACAATTCTAGAACGGTTCAGTGCTGCCGTTTCAATACAATTGTACCGAATTCAGTACACTATTTACAAATCACGTCAGTACGCCATTTTGCAAAAAGAGCTAATTTCAGTACAAACTTGAAGTTTTAGTACTAAATTAAATTCAAGTAATAATAATAATGTAATACTAATAAGAATTACAAAAAACGAGTATAGAAATAGTTTCAATATAGATACGGTCAAAAATTTATTATTTTTACAGGGTTTTTGGGTTACCTTTCACGATTTGTCGTCCTTTGTGTTTCACTATATTAATCAAAAGGCATTCGCATTTGTCAAATGAGTTTCACCTTTTGTCAAAACAACTTCATGAATTTTCATTATTGCAACATGGAACGTGTGAGAGTGAGAAGGCGAAGGCAAAATGCCAAAATTAGTGACGAAATACTCACATTAATTATTTTCTATGAATGAGGAAAAATCTTCTGTTGAGGAAGACAGTTTAATGTAAAGTCGAATACAAAGTGTAAATTTTATGCAAAAAATGTGCAAACCAGACAAGTACTTAATCGACCCCCCGACCACAGAATACAAGAAGAATAGAAATTCTTTCGTAAATTGTGTATGAATTTCATTATGTATTTATTGTCTATTTTACACATATATAATAAATATGCATTAGTTCGACTGCTTTCAATTATTTTATTATTTGCATAAGAAGAGGGAAAATCATTTGCCAAATAGTAAAACTGAATACAAAAGACAAATCGTGAAAGGTAACCGAAAAACCCTCTATATTCAAAAATTATTGTAAGAAGCTAAAAAAAAAAATTGGATATAATATGGATATGGTAAATGGTTATTTAAGAGTGAATTGTTGTTTTGTCATATGTTTCAAATCAATATATTTTATGATTTTATGAAAGTTGAATAAAGTCATTACATATGTTAGTGATGTATTTTATTGTCCCTCGAGATTAAAAAAGGGTCATCCATAAATTTTTCTCGATTCAGTAAATTTTTTGTAAATTCAGTACGTTTTTAGAGCTAGTGGCGGCAGCACTGGAACGGTTCCAGAACTGCCAATCACAAACCAAAACACATTTTTTTGTTCCAAAGCAGTTTCCGGAAACAGAGTTGCCAACTATCTTGGAACCGATTATAGTACAGAGTGCTAAATAATTATAGTACATTCAAAAAAATGTACTACATACAAAAAATAAGAAACAAAAATATGTTTAATTTTTATTTTACTTATTACAACTGAACGTAACGAACTAAACAAGAAGTATCTGAGTCAGACATGTCAGAATCCTCAAACTTATTTTTCTGTACATGTAAGTACATTCATTGATTGCAATTTAAGCTATGTAGGTACACTTGTTATTTCTGTTTGCAGTTTTAATCATGTTAACTTTTATAAATATTCTTTCACACTGGGCATTAGAGTGAGGTTTACACAAGAGGTTGAACACAAATTTGGTTAAATTTTGAAATTCAAAAACTCCGAAAACATTTTTATATTGTAACAAGCGCCACCAAAAAATATCTGTTTGTTCTTCATTTCTTATTGTCTGTTGTGAAATTGAAGGTAACTTTCTCCATTCGTTATCAATTACATTATTCTATATCAATTGTATTATATGGAAGAAATCTTTTAGTATTTTGAAATATAGGAATAAACATGGATTTTCATTTCTAAAACTATTAGAAAGCGAATTTCATGGAATAAAGTAGTCTAATTTTTTTAAAAGTGGATCATTAAAACTAAATCTGCTCTTAATTTGTTGACATGCGGAAATCATAAATTATAGACAACGAGTCAGAAAATGTGTAATTAAATAGGGATGTTTTTTAATTTTTCGTCCTAAAGTAGGTCCATGACATGTATGCCCAGACATATATTTTTAATGTTTAAAAATGTTGTTTCATTTCGTAAATCCCCGTATTAATATATTCGAAATATTTGGGGTTTCACGACTTTCATTGTTCCTGTTCAAAGAGTGGCTTTATTTATGTAGGTATATTGTAGAAATATGAAATTTAAATGTGCGTATTGTATTCACTTTGGCAACACTGTCCGGTATCTGCTCGTGGCGCTAGCAATATAAATCGATTTTTAGCATTAAGAGCATATACCATGGAATATCCTGACCGAAGAGTAAAACGTTTGAAATTTTGTTGACAGTTTCTTCGAACGGGTTCAGTGAATTATGTCAAACATGAAAAAAGTAATGGTGGGTTTATGCAGCGTGAATTAGTCCTAACTTAGTATTACTCTTAATTAAATTTCGATCATTGAGTATACATGTTAGCGTTCGTAAAATTTAACTCTTAGGACTAAGTTAAGACCTCGTTAGTCAAGATCTAAACCTTGTGGGGTAATACGTACACAGCTACGTACTACCGTGTACTACTTACGCAGCGTAATTTGAAAATTTTATTTCTGTATAACGTGTACTTTTAGGACTAATACTAATACTAAGTTAAGGAACGCTGCATAAACTTACCATAAGACTATGGTTGCAGTGTTGGGATTGCTATTACAATTGTAATAAATCTATTACATTTCCTTGTGTTTTATTACGTCGTTACGAAAGCACATAAATCTATTACGTTTTCGTGGTTTTTTTTTTACTTTAATTCAAATCTTGTAACCTGTAATTTCGGAAGAGTATCCGTAGTAGCAAAATCACTATATGCACACTTGTTCTGCATTAGCAAATTTATATTTTCATCCTTCTCTAAAATTGTGATTTTGCTGCTTGGGATAATACCTGGGCGTGTGATAATTACTGGCGATATGGTGACAAACCACTTGGCAAAATCACAATTTTAGAGAAGGATGAAAATACGTATTTGCTAATGTAGAACAAGTGAGCATATAGTGATTTTGCCAAGTGGGAATTGTCTTGATAGATTATCTTTTACGTTGGTGTTAATGCCGTTGTTGGTGGCAAAAGTTGTAATTTAAGATATCGATCATACAGATTATTATGACGGTGTAGACATAATTTACGAATTAAAAGAAACTACACCAGTGATTCCCCGAAATGCTATAAACTCGTGATTCGCGGTCGATGAACACTGCACAGAGGCCACCGCGACTAAAATGTAAACAATAACACATTTATTTTATTTTTAAGAACTTATTATGTTTTGTTCTGAGAATATTCTCATGTATCATTTATGTTAAATTTTTATTAGATTCTCTAAAATAATAATTGCGTTTTTCTATACCCTTGTTTATAAATACTATAGTTATACAACCTAGAGAAAACTGTAAATATTTCTTATGCAGTAAAGTGTCGTCCTCTGATATCTTTCAAATGGATTAATACAAATGAATGAAAGTGCTCAGCCAATGAAATATTCTCAACGCCACTCCCACAATTTAATCCGGAAGTTTATAAAAAATGTAAATATATTTTGATATTTTCTATTAAATTTTACATAAGAGTATATTTTGTTTGATTTGCTTTTCACATCGTTTGCCCTTGAATTTTGAATTACATATCAACATAACCTATATAGCTTAACTGTGATAAAGTAGATTTAAGTAAATGTTTCATTGAAGAATCGTAGGATTACTATTTTTTTCTCTTATTATACTCACAATTACCCTTTTATAACATAATAAAAAAAAAGACATACAAAAGGCTTTTTAAAAAACGTATTCATGTTTTTTAAAAAAATAAATCTAAACAAGAAAACGGTATTAAGAAGTCAGCATTTTTATTAAATACTCACCTACATGAAATGTCAGTCTGTTTCGGGTTATTCTAATTTTTTTCTATGTGTACAACAGGTATGTCTAAAACAGTCTTCTATATATTTGGTATGACTAGATATAGGTATTATGTAAAAGAAGAAAAAGTAATTAAAAGCTATCCGAACCACAACATTTATTAAGTTGCTTTGCATGGTTTCATCAACTTGACTGGTTTATGTGAGGCTTTCAAACCAGTAATGTAGTACGTTTTACAAAGAAAATGCATTATAAACACCACAATATTTTAAGGTTTTGGTATCTTCAGAATTTAGAAATTTAAATGGTTCACAGCCAATCATTTATCACTTAACCAGGATAAATGTGAGACAATTTATTTTACTAGTAAACATAGATCAAACATATATTCTACGAATTGAAAATTCCTTGATATTAGACTAAACACAAGATTAACATGGAAGCCGCAGATTAGTTAAATTAGTCAAACACTTATCTTCTGCTACTTATGCAATTAGACATATCAGATTTATAACTGATAGTCTACTGGAATAACGATATACTATGGACTATCAAATCACATATCAACAATGTTTAATCAATATGGGGTAAGTAGGCCTATGTAGAAAAGGTGTTCATCCTGCAGAAGAAGGCTGTTCGAGCAATTGTCTGTGTTTCACAAACTATTCGCTGCAAACCTCTCTTCAGAGAACTTATGATAAGTCCATTAGCCTAGACACATATTCTGCAACAACTAAGGAGGCCTTTGAAAAAGCTGTCACACCTCATGACTACGGGTGAGATTACAGAAGTCTCCACCCCTCATCACCATTTGCTGCACATCCCGCATTACATAGGACAAAAGCCACTTCAGTACAACACGTCACTGGTAATTATTTAACAAAATCAAAGTTATGTGTAGACATCTTTCTACTTTCGTATCTAAAGAGAAAATAAAGGACATTCTCCTTCAAGAAGCATTCTACAATGTCAATGACATAAATTAGCCCTGTGTTGACGTTATCATTACATTTTTGCTTGATGTGCTATTGTGTAAACTGTATGTATATCTTATTATTGATATAATAAATTTATTATTATAATAGAAACACTATCCTTCTTACTGTAGAAGTGTTATAATTAATCCTGCTTTTACACCCACAATACCTCAGCTCGTCAGGGAAGTTGCAGCAACTTTCATTATACATTTACATTCTTGGTAATTATCAATATAGTAAGTACTGCCTACACATGGTCTGTATATGGACGTTTCTTCAATTTGTATTTACCTGCGATTTTAAAAATTGCTTTCAATAATAGTAATTCCTAATAATTGAAGTTACGTAGGGGTTATCAAACAAAACTAGTTTAAAGTATGTAACACTTTCGGCTGTTACTTATACATAAGTAAAATAAAACACTCAATTAAATTTGAATAACTTCACTTTATTTTAATCACTATGTGACTGCAGTTTTGACATTACACGTCATTATCAAACTAGTTTACTTATATTTCTACTATTTAATTTTTCTTTCACCCACGTTTAATTGCAATTGTTTGAAATCTTCATGGATTTTATTGTGTTATATATGTAGAATTTTAGCCTTCATACTGGTTGAAGTGAGGTATATCACTTCATAAAAGTTAATTAGATACACACTTAAATGTACTTGGCTTTGACATTAGATACTTATTTTATTATGGTTCTAGTTATTTTTATTTTATCTAGGCCTGAATCGTAACAACAATTGCCATGATACAAGTCTGAATGAATAATCATCAATTATTGTTGAGGATAGTACATACCCAACAAGTTATACAAACAAACTAATTCATAAGCAAGCAAAGATTTTATTAAAGGTTAGTACTTTGAACCTTTTTCAGCTTGTATAACTGCAATATCCATTGTCAATTATAAGATAAAATATATAGGAAAAATGACATTTCTTCGTTACATCGTCTTGCAATATGTATTTTAGAATAACATTTAACATCCACAATCACATCATCACTTATTTTTGGAATTTGAAAAATTAGTGTCAGTAGACTTATCATATCCCTTAATTCAAAATATTTTAAGATATTTAAATCTAAAGCAAAACGCCTACAAAATTGTAACAAACACGATTGGTGTAATTGGATAATTGCGTCACTTCCTTTAAGCTCCCATTGGCTTCTCTTTACTACTACGAGAAGACTGCTTTTACTACAACAAATTTAGCGGGAAAACTTATGAATGGGCACATCCTACTGCCCAACCCCTCTGTTGGCTACCTACCCGAACTAACCTTCAGTTGTATAACTATAGTATTAATAAACAAGGTCTATACCTATACACATATATTTTTAAATTTCCCGCCCATACTAAAATCCCAACGCTGTATGGTTGCAGAAGTTAATGAAGTGACAATCGGTCCACTTGGAAAATCCGCTCGTCTCTACAAGGATAATTCGAAACAACACGAGATATAAGTCATTGGTGTAAGAAGGATTTTAAAAACACAAATTTCACCCTTAAAGAATTCAAAATCATCAAGGCTTATTACAAACGGATTTTGAAAGAATAGTTTACTGTGGATGGTTACTTTTACAATTACGAAAAAATATAACTTTTCTAGATCATGTGATGTGCTTTTCACAAATGAAGCAACATTTGCTAATTAAAAAATCCCATTATGACACTACAAACCCTCATTTTGTGCAACCCATTTTATATCAACAAAAATGGAGTGTTAACACATTGGGAGGCATCATAGGAAACACTATTATTGGTCCATTCATTTGTAATAATACTTTAAATTGTGCAGTCTACACGAATTTCCTATAAAATAATTTACCATTGCTATTTGGAGGCCTACCAGATAACGTCATAAGGATATTGTGGTACCAATATAATGGGGCACCAGCACTTTACGGTGCTGTTGCAAGAGCACATTTAGATAGGGTATTCACCAATAAGTGGATTGGGAGAGGAAGCTTGATAAGCTGGCCACTGCGATAACCAGATCTCACACCTTGTGATTTCTTTCTGTGGCCAACAGTAAAAAACATTGTTAACGCAACCTCCTTGAACGACAGAGTACATGCAGCAACGAATAAAAACGCCTTTCTTCAATTAATTGAGAACAACTTGGCTCAGAATGTAAGTCTGTCAATACAGAAGCGGTTGAGAGCAGAACGGAGATATTTTGAATTAATATTGTTTTATTATGGAAAATTTTCAAAATGTAATTCTGAAACCAATAATAAAGAATTAAAAAACAAATGTTTGTAAAAGTTACTATGTTTTATTTAATGGCCAACCAACTATTAGATGCCCTGCATATTGCATATTACAATCAGGTTATAACTTTGAAAATACAAGAAATATGTACTATGTTAAATTGGTACCGTACCATTTTAACGGTAGTTTTACAGGGAATATTGAAAGTTTTTACCGAATATACGAATGTATTGAAAAAATTAATGACAAAAGGGCTGTCATATAAAAAAAATGCAATGACAAATATAGAATGTAAAATCAAACATGTATAAGTGAAGATATAAACAAATAGTAGTAGTAGTAGTAGTGGTACCCTGCAAACACAGTATCAATGGCAATCTCAATCTCAGGTCAAGTGCTGGCAACGACGGCAAGGTGATGGCAACATTTGCCATTAATGGCTGGCCGACTGATAAATAATGGCAAATCCCCCATATTATTTGTATGCTTTTCCAGCAACGTGTTGTCGTTGCATTGGTTATGGAAGTTATAGAATTTTTCCCAGCAAGGATCAGATATAGTCAACAAGCCAAATCAAACGATACATAAATATTTAGCAACAACAATATTAAATAATTTCTTTATACTTAAACTTATATAGCGCCAACTAATAAAACTACAGCAAAAAGTATAATACACGAACCATATATAAAATTAATTTTTCTCCAACCGTAAAAAAAGTATGACATATTTTGACTGTCAGGAGTATTTAAGGTTGTCATTTTCCATACTGATCCAAGAAAGTGGTATCTAAGCAATAAAAATATTCACTTTTAATCCTAGGAAGTAAAAGTGGTTATTTTTAATCCTAGGATAAAAAAGTATTCATAGTTTTAATTTATTATTTAACGATTTTCATTTATTCACATTAATGTTGAATGTACAATTTAAGCACTTGTTAAAATTAAATAAACCACTGCCATCAGTAGCCCCATTCTTAGAGCGATCTAAGCGGTCCAACACGTTTTCTGCAATTGTGATGTTATTATCAGAAATGATATCGGCGCTTCGTCCAGTACTACCACTATCATCTACATCTCCCAATATCCTTTTCGCAATGTTTTCTTTGTTCAAACGTGACTCTTCAATGTAGGATTCCGCCACAGTGCTTGATCTCCAACCTCCGTGTCTTTTAAGACATGTTAAGTCACCACCGCCGTCAACCAAAAGAGTAGCAGACGTTCGTCGTAATGCGTGTCCGGTATACTCTTTCCAGTTGTCCAGATTCAAAAATTTTGCTACTTCTTGCGCGACGGCACTGATTTTGTGAATACCAACCACCATTCGATGACACTTTCCATTAACATATCTGAGAAATAATCGACGTTCTACCAATCTGGGTGGACGTAAAGCAATATATTTTCGATAAACACTTAAATAATTTTCTCCCAACACAGTAAAGGAACGTGACCTCTTCGATTTGGTATCGGGAATTTTTATAATTAAGGCGGATTTCACATCTTCAACATTATCAATTCTTAATTTCACGATTTCATCACACCTCATTGCTCCTGCAACCCCCAATACTAAGACAACCTATAAAGAAACTCTTTAAAAATGTTATTCTTTTATTTTGAAAGTACCTACCTTCTGCATCAAATATAAATTATCAGGTGCATTGTCCAAAAAGTTATCCACTTGCTCCTTTGTAAATACTCGCGACTTTTTTGGTAAATATCCCTCACTCTGTCTCTTGAGAAAAGCACGCAACTTTGAATATTTACTTACTCCATTCAGTCTAAGAATAAAGCATTGGGAAAGATAGGGCTTAAAATAAACGTTTGTGATTGGTTGAAATCGAGTGTGCATTTACACCGGCAAAATAATCGCATTTAGCTCGTTCTGTCAAAAATTTGTTTACTGACAGTTTTGTTCAAAGATTTTGTCGATTTCCGTATTTTACATAGTTATTTGTTGTTAATATTCTTAAAAAATAGTTCTTCTTAGAACTCGCAAGTGAAATATTCATTTGTTAAGGTATTTTATCAATTTCGTTAACTTTCTTTTCGTAATCGCTAATATTCTATAGTATGGCGGAAGCAGTTTTACCAGGTCCTTCAAAAAATCGTAAAGGGAAACACATAAGATCTGGACAAAGGCAAATGGCTTATAATGTGTACATTAAGGATAAAAACAATATGTCTAAAACAGCTGCAGTCAATCAAACAGCAGAGGAAGTGGGTATTAATAGGAATACAATGTACTGCATTATTAAAAAAATGGAATTATATGGAGTTCCAATTTCTCCTCCAAGAAAAAGAAATTATCGTCATACTTACAATAAATTGGATGAAGCACAAAAAAGTACAATTAGACGACATGTGCATTCCTTTTTCTTGAGGAATGAGTTACCAACTTGTATAAAAATGTACGTAAATGTCAAAATATAATGATATCAGATATGTATATCCCTGCTATCCATCTGACAGTAAACATATGTTTTACTTGTTTTCAAAATACAAAGTTCATCGTGTGTAAACTGTGCTCATATTGTAGCGCCATCTACTTTATTCTTAGACTGAATGGAGTATATAACTACATCTTCTGAATACACCTGAACATTTTTTCCTTTGCACCAATCAATAAACCGTTGGTACGCGTACTCATAAATTTCTCTAGATTTCTGCGGGGGAAGATTCAAAGAAACTACTTTCGCACACTCTAGTATGTCTTCAGGAACACCCAAATCTTCATTAGTTTCCATTTTTACAAAGTTTTCAACAAATTGGACCACTAATAATCACAAATGAATGCCAAGTATTCAGTATAGCGCCAAGTATTCAGTATAGCGCATAGTATAGCGTTTTTCGAACAATTACACATGAAACTTGGGCTACCATCACTCATATTGAACAAGAAATAAAGACGTCCTGGGATAGGGAAATAGAAATTGATAAAACAGATATTAATCCAGTAATATTTTGTATTAATGATAGCGGTAGTAGCGATTGTGAAAGTTATTATTAATGTTAATGAATATCACACTGTGGTCATCTTTACTATTATAGTTTTAAGTCTCCCCTTAATGACAGCGCGGAGGAACTGGTAATTTGTGATGATAACCAGATAGCGATGCAAGTTTGTAGTTAACGTGATTAGGTTGAACGTGAACTGATTGCAAGATTATTTGCAAAGAGTAAGATTATGTATATGAAACTGAGCGAAGAACTTTTATTTCACATAATTAAATGACCTTGCTATTAATAGTGTTTGAAATTTTACTGGCACACAAATATTTTGCTGTTTGGATTCTATAGCCTACGATTATCTGACATAAAAGAATACAAGCTAAATATTGTCAGAACGTGTTTTCCAATTTACTTATAGGAAGCATTAGAAACGGTGACTATTATTATTCTGAAGGAAATCTGTTCTTAAACAACGTCATTAAAAACTAATCAGCTCACTTTCCTGTTCAGAAATAAGTCAAATATATTGATCTAAACCAAATTATATACGAGAAGGTAAGTTTTATTCAACAGAAATGCTTGGTTTTACTTGTAATTGCTTTATGTTATTTAGAATAATCACGTAACTGATAAAACGAATATAGCCAATAAAGGATTGGAGACGGATTAAATTCAGTATCCATATCAAAAGTCAAAGACAGATTTTGGAACCTGTTAACATATTTGTTCATAATGCATCGGCAGAAGATTACGACAGTTAAAATAATTTAATGGTGGATGATTGATTTCAGAATAAAATAATGATTGAGTTTATTAATGTGACAACAGGATAAGCATTTACATAGGGGGATGCAGTTAAAACATATCTCTGTTATATTATTTTTATAGTTTTTCTAAAATAACCTTTGTATATTTTTTGTAGGACTTTCATTTTGTAAGTATTTATTGTTATTAATTGAATTAAGATTATATAATTTCAAAAATATGTGATAGTATTGTAATAATATTAATGTAGTACATTATAAATTGGGATAGTAAAAATACTTGTTCATTATTGTATTATAATTTAAAGTTGCTTGGTAAGCTAAATTCTGATCAGTAGCAAAAGATTCAGCTTCGAATACTCAACATTTGCAATACTTTAAAATATGTTTGAATTGTTTAATTCTGCATTAAATATAATCTTTAACAACAACAAGTTTATACTAGTTTAAAGCTTAAGTAAACAATAATGATGTGTTTAGCTTAATCAAAAATGTTTGATTAGCATGCAAAAATTATGTTGTAATCAATGATATACCTACAAGAAATGTTTCAAACAAGTTGCTTTTAGTACACCAGTGATAATGGTAATAATCATAGTGAACAGTAAGAATCTGGCAAACAAATGTTTTTATAATTAGTGTAATACTTTTCTGACCTCGCTGCTGCATGTAAAAATACTTTAATTTTGATGCATTTAATGGAAAAGCAATGTAGCACTATTTGTAAGGATACTGCTGTACAATTGTCTTTGTTACTAAATACCTATCATTATTGTCTGTAGTAAAACTAACTCGAACATAATTATTAACTACATTCCTGAATGTTTAAATGAATTTCAAAAGTTCAATTTTCTCTGAAAATCTAACCTTTTTTATATTTATATCTAATTATTAACAGCAGACAAGTTCATACAAATATAAAATAATCATTATATTCTCCTTTTCAATAGTACTTAAGCAAAATTATTATCAAATCAATAGTAACATATTAGAATTATTGTGGGTAGTGCTATAACCACAAGCCTAATTGATCATTTAGGGTTATAGTGTCAAAATTAATATTACTTGACAGATCAAATTTTGCAACGTCTCAAATTTGACGCCATTTTAATTTTGGTGGCGCATGTCGGTTGCGAGAGCGATTCTAGTATATCAACAAACTTCATTAGTATGTCATTGTTGCTTCTGAAATTATTAATTTAATCTGTTAAATATAAAGTATAAAATGATTGATAATGATCATAGTGATACAATTGTAGAGATCGCACAAACGGCTACAGCGAGTCTAATACCAGAAAAATCAAGAAAACAGTATGAATTGGTATATAAACGATTCAACGCCTGGTGTATTTCAATGAAAGTGGAGAATCTTACGGAAAATGTGTTCCTTGCTTATTTTTCAAAAAGGGCTAAGGATATAAAGCCATCAAGTCTATGGTCGGAATATTCCATGGTGAAATCCCTCCTATTAGCCGAAAAAGACATCGATCTTAAGCAGTTTTCGAAGTTAACCGCTTATATGAAGCGCCAATCTGTAGGATATCGTCCCAAGAAATCCAAAGTATTCAGTAAAAATGATATATTCAAATTTATAAATGACGCACCTGATAATAGATTTTTAGTGATGAAGGTATTTTAATGCAACATTTTCTTTGAGTGGTCAGTGACTAAAATTAGACACTTTTTAATTTTAGGTTGTAGCACTTTTTGGTATTGCGGGTGCTTGTAGAAGAGATGAGTTTCATAAAATGAGCATAGATGATGTGGAAGATGTTGGTAATATGTTGATAGTCAAAATTCCAACATCTAAAACCAATAAGCCTCGATGTTTTATTATTGGCACTGAAACGAGAGATATGAAAAATATGGTTGAAATATACAGAAAATACGTCAGCCTAAGATCACCAGCAACAGCACATAATCGACTGTTTGTCAGTTACAATAATGGAAAGTGTTCTGTTCAGCCTATAGGTATTAATACTTTTGGAAAAATACCAAGCCAAATAGCTAGTTATCTGAAGTTGCTTAATCCGCACGAGTATACTGGCCATAGTTTTAGACGGTCATCTACCACCATACTTGCAGATGCAGGAGCAGATGTTCTAGAATTAAAAAGACATGGTGGTTGGAAGTCATCAACGGTGGCAGAATCTTACGTGGAAGAATCCGTTCAACATAAGGTCGCGATATCAAATCAAATTTTGGGCAGAGGTCCAGCTGAGACGGTGGCAGCATCTTACGTGGAAGAATCCGTTCAACACGAGGTCGCGATATCAAATCAAATTTTGTGTAGAGGTGCAGCTGAAGAAGCAAACTCAAGCAATGCTACTACCGATATACTTCCTTCTACATCAAGAAGTCACGAGATTCCTCAAATTCTTATTAAAAATTGTACTAATTGTAAAGTAAATGTACATATTTACAGAAATGAATAAAATATCTTACTGATATTTTTCTTATTATTCTATTAGTTAAAATTGTGCAATAAAACCCGTGCAATAAAAACTTTTATTGCACGGGTTCAATAAATGCTAACTTTTTACCCTAAAAATCATGCAAAAAGCTATCACTTTTTACATGATCGTAGATAAAATGTCTTTTCGACTCGTACAATTTTACATTCGCTCGGCTACGCTACGCTCCGCCTCGCATATGTAAAATTGTACTCGTCGAAAAAAGAGACAATTTTAATCCTAATACAACAATCTACTATTTGAATTTCAATACTTATTATATTGTTAATATTTAGAAAAAATAGGTGTTACATATTTTCAGTCAATTGTTTTTAGCATTACCTATAATAAAAAATAAATATATAATATAAAAAGTTAATTTCTTTCTATGTATTAAATTGTACCGCTTTTGAATCGTTCTGTTTACTGTTTAGATTGGTCAATCAGTCGAGCTTCCACCACAGATCACTATACTAGAAGATAGTATAACCACAGTATATAGCTATGTAATAGAAACAGTAGTTTCTCTCCAGGGAAATAATTGTCCTCCTACCGACGACCTTGAACCGACGCGTGCGTGAAAATTTCTGAATGCGCAGTAGTCAGCCATCAGCTGTTGAGTTGGCGGGATTATTTGATGCGATTGCAGGGCATGCGATTTGAGAATGGCCGTTAATATAAGAAGTTATGCTGTACACCAATTATACAAAATGTTTCACAAACAATTTATTATGAACACTAATTTTACAAATTAATGGGTTGTTGTACACAGATTAAACAAGGCATTTGTAAAACTAAATTATACATTCTTTTGGCATTTATAATTAACATCAAATAAATTTATTAACACATTATTAATTTAGAATTTGTGTTTAGAATGTGTGTCAAAAATTTTTGTTTGATTATTGTGCATTTCCTTGAAACATTTGCATATAACTAAATGGATGCTGACGTACCTCCAACATTTTTGACAAACAAATTGTTTTTTATAATTAGTGTGCACGCAGCATTACGTTTTATCAATAATTGTAGTGTTTCGTTTCGCGAATACTTGGAACAAAAATGCCCCATTATTGTTGTGCACCTCGGTGCAAGAATAGTTCGAACAATTCTAAATTAAGCTTTTTCAGGTTTCCGAAAGAACCAATGCGGTAAGATCGTCAGGCGCATTAAAATGTCCTCAACTGTTAAAATGTGCATATTGTGTATTGTAGTTGTGAATAATTACTGAAACTTCATGACAAATTCACCACCACCAACGCAAAATTTAATTTTTGAAGATTGATTACCGACAATGGGAAAATATAACTGAACAAAATGCCTTCACTTATTTTATAGGTTATTTGGGACACAAATGTTTTGAAAAGCATAGTTTTCCAACAATTATACGTTTAAAACACAAGAAATGAATGAATTCAAATTTTACACTTATTTTAAGGCATGTCCTAACTTTGTGAAACAGCTTTACTAATTTGGCAACGCCCGACCATAATTTCAGTATACCTATATATAAATACCGCATTAGGAAAAAGCCTTCTGTGAATTTTTTTCTTCATTTTCCTTCGAACCAAATGTTAGCTTTAAATTAAAACAGAAGTTGGAGGAGATATCATATAAACATCCCTGCGAAAATTTTTCTACTGAATTTTTGATAAAGCTATTTATTCGTGTAAGAATTTTTTATACTTTGAAATTTTGCAATAGAAATTTCAAAGTTAGTGGCAATTCAAATAAAATAACAATTTTACAACACCATTGATGAATTGTGTCAAGAAATTTAAGTAATCTTTAGGTTAGAGGAGCCTTTTTTTGTTTTGTACGTATAATGTATTACATTTTAAATGCGTGTGTAATATGTACTTAATAAAAAGCAGTGTTTTATCATCGTTTTTTGTATTATTGATATAGCTTTTTCATAATTTTAAAAATAGATTAACATAATTATCTCATAAACGATTTGGTGCTGCGTCACTGGCTTATTCCTGAATAGAAAAATTTACTACGCCTCTGGTTGCGCGTGCGTGAATGCGCAGTACTATTTTGGGACACAAACATCAAAGGTGCCGACGGCGAGAGAAACTACTGTGTCTATATAGCTCTATACTGTGGTATAACTTAATAGTAAAAAGTTTAGACAATGTTTAGCGCCGCCTGCCAACTGCAGGCAGTACTAAAATGGATCAAACCGATGAACCGGGAAATTTAAATATTATATTTCTATTCCATTTTGTATTTACCTTAATAGTTTTTATTCTTCACTGTAAATGTTCGGAAGTAAAATAGGAGATGTATTTTAAAGAAAAATAAACTACACTTATTGCTATAATAACTTAGTAATAAATTAGAAACATATCTTTTTAGTAACGCTTTATTTTTACGAAAATGAAAAGTGTGAACACATGGATGTTGAAACTAACATCAAGCAGTAAATAATTACTGTGACTTACATATATACCTTTATACGTAAAACGTATATGCATATATGCATGTGTTTGAGATACACATGCATGTATGCATATACGTTTTACGTATAAAGGTATATATGTAAGTCACAGCTTTATTTTTATATGAAAATTTATTTCTATTTCAAAATATTAAGGAGAAACCATTCTAAATTATTCTTACATTTGAACTTATTTATTCCTTAAATGGAAATCGTCGATTTTCTCTTAAGACAGATTAAATGCCCTTACTATGTGAAAAAGAATTTATAAATGATTTCCCAAATTTTAATGAAAAAGTGATAGAACTGATCTGCACGTCAATGACACGCAAAATGGACTTCGTTTATCGTCAGATGTAATCAAACTGTCGTGTTATATTTACTATTCCCTCAAAACAAACTGTACAATGAACAATACCTGTCTGGAACAATATGTCGGTGAAACTTATAAAGATTGAGTAAGCGTTCTTGTATTATACTTTTTAATTTTGAAATTATGCACTCCCAATGTAAACCACCCCGGGCCGCCACTGCTTTCTGTTAATTCAAACCGTTCACTTTATATTTTCGAAGGTTTCTGGCTTTGGTTGACTTCTACCAGGGACCGCTGTGCATAAAGTCTGGATGCTAGCAAAGAGTTTCTTTCAGATTCACCCAAAACGTCAATCATATCTATTAACTCTACATAAGAATAATTCATTTGGATAACTAATAGCAATGCTTTTATAAGTTTGACATAAATGTATACCGACTTTCATTAACAGTTGATTCAGGCAGTCAGACGCATTCCAGCCTTTATTGGACGAATATTTGGGTGCATAGAACAGCGCCCGTAGCTCTTTAATTGACCGCTAATTGCTCCTATAGTGATTATCTCCAAAATTACAAAAGATAGGTATAGGACATTGTTAACAAAAATGAAAGAGAATAAAAAAGGGAACAAAATGACTCAATAAAATACTGGGTGTTCCATTTAAAAAAAATAAGTTTTTGGTATGTGAAAATTTCAGGAAGTAGGCTTTGAAAAAACAAAGTTTTTTGAGGTATTGTCGAGTGTAACTTTACCAAATGATGCAGAATTTTATTGGCTACAAGCACCACCAAAATTAATGTTTTTACTTTTAGAAACAATGTGAAAATGATTTTTTTCTGAACACGTGTTTTGGTCAAATATTTTCAAAAACTGTTGGCTCAATTTTGAAAAAGAAAAAACAGTTGAACAGACAATTTAAAGCAGTACTAGAAAATCCAAAAATATATAGGGTGGGTCATTTGAAAAAATTAAGTTCCGTGCATTTCCGGTCGAACCGGAAGTGCGCCAGAGCTTAAAGTATTTTTACAATATGCATCTCAAACAACCATTGATCTTCCACTAATTGTTTTTTCTTTTATTTAAAACACAAAAGAGGAATCGAAGAAGCGGCTACTAATGACTCACCCTGTATACCTAGATATATTAAAAACAAAAGAAAACATGCTGTTGAAATCTTAAGGGGTGGTTCAGATGGCTGGAGAAGTTCTCCAGCCCCTGTTCTTCCACCAAAACCTTAAAATCAAAAGAATCCAAAAAAAAAAAAAACAATGCTTGCATATCCTATCTTAATACTAATATTCTGCTTAACTACTACATATATTAATTGAGGTCTTATTCAAGTAACCATATACATAGAAAGCATCCTTACATATGTTAAAAAAAAGAAAAACAAAATAATACATATTATACAGGGTGTCCAGAAACTCTCCTGACAAACGAAGACCGGGGATTCCTCAGATAATTTTAAGACAATTTAACCCAATTCACCCTAGTCCGAAAATGCTTCCTAAGGTCATAGGCGTCCGTTTTGGGTAGGTAAACGGTTATTTTAACGCATAACTTTTTTGTCTTTAACTTT
The DNA here is from genome assembly GCA_963170755.1 of Amphimallon solstitiale. Taxonomy (NCBI): domain Eukaryota; kingdom Metazoa; phylum Arthropoda; class Insecta; order Coleoptera; family Scarabaeidae; genus Amphimallon; species Amphimallon solstitiale. Next base: position 71,140,036 of record OY720677.1, read on the forward strand.
TAAGCATTTGTGACACTAGATTATTAAATTTTCAGGTTTTCTAGTACTGAAAGGTACTCTTACTTTAAGTCGGTAGGACACACCGTTTTCTAGAAAAATCGATTTGAAAATTTTTCGTTTTTTCGTCATTAAAATTCAATTTATTATTTTTTGCACTAGTTCGCTCTGAACTGCCAACAGAAATAAAACCTACGTTTTTAATTGTCAAATTGTTGTCAGTTCGCGAAGTTGAAATGACGAAAGATGAAATGACGAAAAAACGAAAAATTTTCAAATCGATTTTTCTAGAAAACGGTGTATCCTACCGACTTAAAGTAAGATTACCTTTTAGTACTAGAATACCTGAAAATTTAATAATCTAGTGTCACAAATGCTTAAAAGTTAAAGACAAAAAAGTTATGCGTTAAAATAACCGTTTACCTACCCAAAACGGACGCCTATGACCGGTACTAGAAATTCGCAATTGATGGAATCGATTCATCTCTGGAGGATAAATAAGCATACCAGTTTTTGTTCTTCTAAATAGAAGTGTTCGGGAGATATTTAAAAAAACTAATTACTAGGCGCCATCTTCAAAGAGCTCTAGCTCCGTTAGGAAGCATTTTCGGACTAGGGTGAATTGGGTTAAATTGTCTTAAAATTATCTGAGGAATCTCCGGTCTTCGTTTGTCAGGAGAGTTTCTGGACACCCTGTATAATATACTTAACAAAATATATATTGTTTACAACAAACAAAGTTTTGAGAAACAAATTGAAGCGTCCTTGTTGTTCTAACAAATAAGCATCCCTGAAAGCCGTCAAACCCATATAGCCTTAAAATGTACTACACATGTGTATGGCAATGGGCTATGAAAATTTAATTGGCAATTGAAATAGCCCGAATCTTAATATTTGGGAATGAAACAGGTTATAAAATAAAAACGTTACAGCTTCATGCTTGTAATGGAATGATAATCCTATGTGAAATTCTGTTTTTCAATAAATAGAATAAATACTAAATTCACCTTAAATTTTCTGTGTCAAGGTCGTCATGTATTTTATATTTATGCTGCAGACATTTCATTAGTACTTACAGACAACACAATTGCAAACTCCGAATGGTGTTGTTTCCATAAAGAATTTCCTGGTCCTGAAACAGTACAGGCAATAACGTCAGAAACAATAGTTTTGATGATGTTCCCTTAATTAATTGGTTATGTTACATCATCAGTAATATTACAATATAGCTGCAAACATATTGTAACGTTTTCGGGTTCCAAATAAACAACTCGTGCAATTATTTATTTAAAACAGTCTGTATATTTATGTAACTTAAAATTATTTAACAATATAAAAATATATAACTAAAGTATCACACTTAAACTACTATTAATAAATTAAAATTAACACTTGTATTTATTTACTACTACTAATATGTCCGTATTTATTTACATAACACTTCTATTTATATCACACTCTAAAAACTGCAGCACTATATTTATTTTTAGTGAACGAATTATATTTATTTGCTTATATTTATTTATAGTCACGTCGGCCACTTCTTACGGACTTTCTTTATCCCGAACTATTCCGCAATTCCCCTCCGCAATGATTCCAGCCGCCTTATATACGTATGCGAGGATTTCCAGAACAGGCACAGCCCGGCTTTTTCTCCACATGTACGAGAACGTTCTAGTCCTTTTGCTATGCACGCCGTTCGGCGTGGATGACTCATAACTGCCCACATCTCGTGGTGTGATTTACGACCTTGTTTTTTTTTTATTGTCGCTCGGTCTGCCTCATACATATTTCGTTACAATATATTAAACTGGGTTATATTAAAAAAAAGATTTTTGTAGAGATTTGGCCATAATAATTCTTTTTATTTATTTTCACTGTACATAGTCTATTGTTACTGTTTTAGATTAAAGCTACAATAAATCACAATAAAAATTACAATGAATTGCTATTAACATGCATTTACTTACACAGTAGTCCATTATCGAATTCAATTTAAATATCATCATTGATTGATCACTCCTATTTTAATTTTGTCATTCTTGGACAATTGTAAAACAGAATTGGCATCATTTGATGTGAGCGTATAACAACAATTGATGCCAATTCTGTTTTATATTGCCCAAACATGTAGATTCTTCATACTCTTTATTTTTCCGGGCTAAATTGGACTTTGCAATTCAGCATTGTCTGTGGTGATAGCAGTTTCAGAAATATACACGTTATTCTCTATAAAACTGTCTACTTGGTTGGCACTGTGTTTCTTTTACCCTGAGTATATTTGCCGAAAACTTTTAGTCATTCATATTAACTTGATTAACATGACCAGCTATTATTAATATTTATTAATTTGTTACTTTCTTATACGTAGTATAAGGAAGTATTGTGATGACGAAAATTTTCGACCTCGAGATTTTTGTAGATGTCCACGTTGTGAAGTCCCCTGATCCCAAAAAAGTGGTTTTTAAAAAATGTCTGTGTGTCTGTGACCATAATAGCGGTCAAACGGCTGGAGATATCAATTCCAAGTTTTGTATTTACGTGTATAATCTCCCTCTTGAGATCTGATTAGTTTTTCAGTAAAATCGCTAGACCGGCAGTAGCAGTTTACTTCAGTGAAAAAATCGAATTTTGCCAATATTTCGTCAACTACTAAGTTTAAACAAATTTATAATGAATTCATATGTACTTAAAATTAAAATTGAGAATAATTTTATTTAAAAAGTTTTTCGAAATTCCTACCGAAAGTAGGTCTTTTACTCTTATCGAAAATCAGTTTTTTGCGAATATTTTGCAAGTCATGCTTTTTAGACAAGTACGTTACGAGTATAAAAGTATTTAAAACATAATTTTCAATATCTTTTGTATAAAAAAATTTCAAAATTCAGACCGGAAGTACCACTTTTACTCTTATCGAATAACGATTTTTTGCAAATATGTCGGAAGTTATGCATTCTATATATATTTATCAAGAGTACAAAAGTATTTAAAACTGGTTTGCAATATTTTTTGTATATATGAAATTTCAAAATTCGGACCGAAAGTAGCACTTTTACTCTTAGCGAGTAGCACTTTTTTGATAATATCTTGCAAAGCATGCATTCTATAGAGATTTATTAAGAAAATAGAACTACTTAGAATAAGATTTTGAATAATTTTTGTATAAAAAAGTTCTTAAAATTCTATAATTTGAAACGCTCATACGTATAAGAAAGTCGTGTGGTGGCCACACCTCATTTTTTATAAGTAAACAAATAGTTACTTAGCAAGTAAACTCAGAGAATACCTCTACCGTTTACAAATACAAGGAAACGCAAGCGGGTAATCTTCAGCGCCAACAGCAGCGCTGCCAAGATAGAAACCATATACACCGTGTTTCATGTAACTAGCACATTAGAAGTTTTTGTGCTTACAACGCGAATTTTTTCCAGAAGTTGTGCCTTCTCACATAATTGACCGCAATCTTTCAAGTTAAAATATTTTTAAACTCGTGCAACTTCCGGTTACACCGGAAGTAGGCGCCATCTTTGTTATTTTAAATGTGACACCCTGTATTTTATTCGAGATTTGAATTGCTTATTTAAATAGAAGAACAGAGATACCGGGTTGGATTATGTCAAAGTCAACCGTTTCGGAGTTATTCAACTGTTTTCCATTTTTAGGGCACTTGAACGTAAATTTTAAAAGTTCTTTATCTGAGACATGAAAAAAGATAAACAATTGAAATTTGTTCCTGAGATAGTCAAAGTATTGTCCTATTCGAATATCACCAGGTTTTGCAATAATATTACACAGGGTGTTCTCTAATTAATTTACAATTATACACATTTCAAATGCAAGAAACTCAATTTTTTCAAATGAAACACCCTGTATATTTTCGCCTTTTCTGAAGCAGAAAAAAATTGTCTTTCGATCCACTATTACATTCCCTATACCTATCTCTAGAGGTTTTTGAGTTATTGGGGAGATCAGCCTGAAGGCCCGATATTTTGCCAAATAAAACTTAAAAAATAATAGATTAAGTATAGGAGGAGTGGATTAATAGTCATTTGTAAGCATGTTATGGGCATGGAAAAAAAGTCTTCTAGTTCAAAACCAAAAATTTATTAATTGCGAAAACATTTTTGATCTCACGGTATAAGTCAAACAAAGAAAACAAAAACAAATCTAAAACCAAATCACAGCAAGTGCTCAATATGTCCACCGCCTACTTCAATGCATTTATTTAACCTTGTTTGGAGCTGATCAGTCGTTGCACGTTCAATCATTTGAACTTCAATTTGGTCAAATGCTCTTCGCACCCTATCCTCTAGTTCTTGCCTGGAGTTAACTGGTGTTGCATAGACCTCTTGTTTTATGTAACTCCGTAAAAAAAGTCAACTGGAGTTAAATCCGGAGATCTAGCAGGCCAAAGACGTGGTCCATTTGGACCAATCCACCTATCCTGAAATAGCTGGGTCAACTCTTGATATACAGCGTGAGTAGAGTGAGCTGGAGCTCCATCCAGTTGAAACCAATAATAGTTTTGGTGTGGCATGTCATTGACTATGTTTGCCACCACTTCCCTAATGATTCGCAAATATCTTTCGGACGTTAGCCTTTCATCATAAATATGATAAAATACCCTTCCCCACCCTATTATGGCAAATACATTAAAACTAAATTGATATTGAAAATGGCTTACTCGTGAAAAGTGGGGATTTTCATCTGCCCAAAAATGACAATTTTTATTATTTACGACGCCTTGCCTGGTAAACTTGGATTCATCCGACCATAAAATCTTTCGTAACATGTCCGGATCTTCCTGTTTACGAATAGTTAGCCACTCACAAAAATCAATTCTTCTCTGAGCGTCTCCATTTCTCAGTTCGTGGACTTTCCTTTGTGCATATGGGTGCCATTTGTTCTTTGCTAGCACGCGTTGAATTGACGTCATACTAATATCTAAATCCACCTTTGCTTTACGTATCGAAGCATGGGGATGAGCTGTGAAATATCCCAGAATATTAATTTCATTGTTTTCTTCACCTGTTACTGGCTTAGTACAATTTCTTTTTGTGTTCATATTCCAATGTCGCAAAAAATGTGTTTCAATTTTTGCAAATTTGAATCGATTCATCGGAGGCAAACTAGGGTATCTCTGATTGAACACACGGCAAGTTCTACTTATTATGCGATTACATTCTCCGTGTATGTAAAATAAATTAAGGATACCTACTTTCATTTGGATAATTATTATGATAGCCTTCCATTATGCACTAATCAAATCATTCAGTAAAGTACAAAAAATATCCAAGCATCAAATTAATAACACTGACAGCGAACGAAATTTTGACAACTAAACATTTTGTTACTTCCAAGGCATTCTTGAAATTGTGTGTGATAAATGGCAAAATATCGGGCCTTCAGGCTGATCTCCCCAATAACTCAAAAACCTCTAGAGATAGGTATAGGGAATGTAATAGTGGATCGAAAGACAATTTTTTTCTGCTTCAGAAAAGGCGAATATACAGGGTGTTTCATTTGAAAAAATTGAGTTTCTTGCATTTGAAATGTGTATAATTGTAAATTAATTAGAGAACACCCTGTGTAATATTATTGCAAAACCTGGTGATATTCGAATAGGACAATACTTTGACTATCTCAGGAACAAATTTCAATTGTTTATCTTTTTTCATGTCTCAGATAAAGAACTTTTAAAATTTACGTTCAAGTGCCCTAAAAATGGAAAACAGTTGAATAACTCCGAAACGGTTGACTTTGACATAATCCAACCCGGTATCTCTGTTCTTCTATTTAAATAAGCAATTCAAATCTCGAATAATATACAGGGTGTCACATTTAAAATAACAAAGATGGCGCCTACTTCCGGTGCAACCGGAAGTTGCACGAGTTTAAAAATATTTTAACTTGAAAGATTGCGGTCAATTATGTGAGAAGGCAAAACTTCTGGAAAAAATTCGCGTTGTAAGCACAAAAACTTCTAATGTGCTAGTTACATGAAACACGGTGTATATAATACTACTATATTGCGTGTGTTGTATCTTGATGTGTAATTTTTCGTCCCAACTAAGAGAGATAGAATTGGCCGCCTTGCGTGTTCTGCGCATGCGTCAACTCAAACTGTCCATTTTGAAATTTACGAAATGACAGATAAACAGAAAACATAATTATAACCTCTGATTTAAATTGACATCTATAACTATATATTACTGAAAGCATACGCAAGGTGGTTTTTTTATTGAATTCAGTTTTGTGCAAGTTTAGTCCATCGGCGAATTTGTAGAATTACCCAGAAAATACGCGGTAGAATAAATAAACGATATGAAGCTGATTCCAGTGAATTATTAACAGAAAAACTTGTGAAGTTATAACTTCGTCGTTGATTTATACGTGCTTACTGGAATATGTGAAATTATATTATTAAATGTAAATACCGGTCGTTTCATTTTGATTAACAGAAAAGATTTTGAACAGAAAAACTTGTGAACTTACCTACAACTAATACATTGATTTGTACGTGTTTATTAGTATATGTGAAATTATATTATTAAATGTAAATACCGATCGTTTCATTTCGTCTTATTGAAAAGATTTTGAACAGAAAATCTTGTGTACATTGATTTGTGTATGCTTATTGGTGTATGTGAAATTATTGAATATAAATACTGCTTCTTTCATTTTGATTTACAGAAAACGCATAAATTAATGTTTTACATACACAATCGAATAGATTCAGGTATGTTATATAAGTCAGATTGTATTATATTTCAACATATAGTTTTGCTATGTATTTTAAGCTTAAGAATGCAAATAAAATTACTTAAATTACTGTATTTAGTATTTTGGCTATATATAAGAATAAAACATCTATTTTATATTTGTCTACGTACCTACATTAATCAATATAATGTTGCGTAATCAACAATGTAAAGAACTAATTAAATTCCTGTTGTGTTCCTTTATTTAATTGTGTGTCGAGATGTACACTGAAACATGAATGTTTTAGAAAAAGTTGTGGAATTAATCAGCATTACATTTTTGTGATTGAATATAATTTTTATTGTTGTTAACTTTTTTTTTAAATTTAGAATGATTAAACCATTCATGAAAATAAAAACGTGATGAAGCCTAATTTACGCCCATATGGTAGCAGAGAATATAAACAAACAATTACTATGATACACTTGAATTTCTGTAGTGTATCTAATAGCACATTAATAATCAATACATTTTTCTTGATGTCTATGTCTCATAGACTGAGATGAGTAGAAATGAGACTTGCAAATAATTTATAATATTGCTTGTAAAAAAGGTATGTTGATGTTGTATTTGATTCAATAATTTTACTTCGTAAATTTTATTTTATTTATGTTCGCAAATCTATTTTGTTTATACTTTCTTGGAATTAAAACAACAAAAAATTATTATGAAATATAAATATTTGTATGAATTAATAGATACATACACATTTATAAAATGATAAAAAAGATTTAGAGAATGTAACAATATCATAAAAACAGGAATACCGTTTGATGCCGTGTCTACCTTGCCGTTCATAACACTGCAGTATTTACTTCCACAATGTTGGGAAAAGTTCAGAAGAACTCATCACACATTGTCTTGGCAAATTCCAAAATGAATATTATCTTTATACTGTACCATCTACAAGTTGTTTTAAACTAAAACATATTTTATTGAAAATTTAAATATAAAATACATTTTATATGTGCTTGATTATAATTTAGTGACAGAAATTACGATACATATTCAGCAAAGTACAAATTAAAAAAAATCACTTCACTATTTTATAAATAATGTGTTCATCCTTCAAGTTATTTTCACAATCAGTGATGCATCATAGCTTAAAATTCCAATAACCGGCCCAAAATACCCAATTTCGGCATATTATTATCTCATATCATATGGGATCTGTGGATTCCGTGGTGGACATATCAAAATTCTTCAACTTTCTATGAACACATGTATGTTCTATACGCTCGTTTAGTAAATACGTCACAACGCCAAATTGTTAAGCACGGTGATAAGATAAGTCAGTGAAGTGGATGCAAACAAAGATCATATGGTAAATACGTCACAATAGATAGGTCTGTTGAACTGGATGCAAACATAATTTGATGACGCGCACTAAATGAGCGTATTAGACATATAGGTACCAAAAAAATTAGAAGGTCATGGCAAAAAGATGGGTGTGCACCTCTGTGAGGTTTAATAAGAGCCTATTTATTACATATAAGCAATTCAAATATTTTAATATGTAACATAGTAATACAATTACCTAATTCAAGTACAATTTACTGTGTTATTTGCGTACATTTCACCGATGTAGATGACAGTAATTCTAGAATACAAGAATACCACATTATCTCATTCTTTATTATTTTTCTTTTCTATTTTTCTTTCTATCTTCAAAGAAACACAATTGCAATGCAATTGAACTGACTGCGAGTTTTAGTTAATTAGTTTACAATTTTTACTATAACATAACCACAATTCGTACAATTTTTGACAAATATATTTCTGCGGTATGATCGTTTGTTTGTCTATGATTTGCATATGATGCCACGACGATATTTCTTCATTCATTAAAGGAAATTAAATTATTTTTCCACATTTAACAAGGCACAATTATTAATTATAAAGAGGTTTGTCGATTTTAAAACTATTTATGCTTGTTTGACGATGTACAAACTTTAATCAAATATTTATAGTAATAAATCTATGTGATAAACAAACAGACCTAAATTTGAAAAATTATTTATAACGCATGCGCAGTTTGGACAATGCGACTCTTAAACAGCATAGCACGATATGTTTTATTTCACAATGTTGGAGCGAAGTTTTCCTTGTCTACACGCAATATAATAGTATTATATATATGATAGAAACCATAAGTGACATAAAAGGAACACTTCCTGATATTAAAGTGTGAAAAGCGCCATCTGCTAGATCTTACTCAAAGTATCACTGCAGCAGTATTTTAAAGTACATTTATATGCATTTACAGTAAGTAATTACAGTGGCACCTGGATATCTCGAACTTCTACAATTCGAAATCGTCTTCAATTCGCATCTTTCCCTTGGAACCCTAGCATTTTATATGTTACAAGTGTTAAACATTCGCGGGTAATTCGAATTTTGTTTTAGATAATTCGAATTTTTTGCTTCCCTAATAATGTATAAGACTGCAAACTCTATTTTGTGTGAACAAGTCAGACAATGTTGCAAAAGTAGGTAGTCAAGGCCGTCCCATTACCCCGCCACGCTGTTAACTTTGTTTCCGGCCTTATTCACTGTGGTTTACGCTGTCTTCAAGGTCATTTTCCTCTCCCCCAATCATTCCGACCGAACCTCATTCCCTCAGTAACGCATCAGTCATACGTCAATTCCAACGCGTGTTTGGTGAGGTGTCAGTATTTCGTTGTCAAAGTCGCGGATTTATAAATCACTGACATTACCTGAAAAGATAGCGGCGATTCGGGAAGTGGAAGAAAGACTAAAGAAGAAATCGGAGATCTCTAAGAACTTCGGAATCCCACCTAACACATTATCAACCTATTTAAAAAACAAAGAAAAGATTTTCAGCAGTGAATATGAGAGTGGAAAAGATCGAAAAAGGTTTAGAGCACCAAATCCAGATGTTGACAATTGTGTTTTAAAATGGTTTAAGCAAGCACGTGACAAGAACATTCCACTGAGTGGCCCTCTTTTAAGAGGAAAAGCTGAGCAGTTTGCCGCTGAATTGGATAAAAAAAAATGTCAAAGCCAGCACGAGATGGCTAGATAGTTTCAAAGAGCGAAATAAGATTTCTTTCAAATCTATTTGTGGTGAAGGTGAAGGTGTTAATCAATCTGAAGCTGAACAGTGGAAGAAAGACCTGGAAGAGATAATTCAGGACTGGGATCCCAGAAACATTTTTAATGTCGACCAAACTGTTTTTTTTTTCAAATTCACGCCCGATAAAACTTTTGCTTTTAAAGACGAGAAATGCCACGGAGGGAAACTTAGCAAGGAACGAGTTACGCTTTTGATTGGAGCAAACATGGTGGGCTCAAAGAAACTGCCTTTATTAATGATTGGTAAGTCGGCTAATCCACGTTGTTTCAAAAATGTAAAATCAAAACCAGTAGAGTATGTATCTAGTGCGCGAGCTTAGATGACAAGTGCTCTTTTTGTGACGTGGCTTTTGAAGATTGATAGTAAATTTGGAAAGGAAATGAGAAAGATCATAGTTTCTTGATAACTGCACTGTTCACAATAGCATACCGCACATGGAAAATGTGAAGGTAACTTTTTTCCCCAGCTAACATGACATCAGTTATTCAGCCTATGGATCAGGGGATAATAAAAAAAACATCAAACATTTCTACAGACGTTTATTGGTCGAGAATATTCTCAGCGGAGATTTCACTGCCCTCAAAATCAATATTGATGTTCGTCAGGCCTGTAAGCGTCTTTTCATGCTATTAAAAGCATTTTGCAATATTTGTGGCGTTATGGTTGCACATACTTCAATAATCTTTTGTTGCAGTTCTTGCAAATTATGTACTGGAGTTCAGAAAATTCTATTTTTGCGGTAAGGGAACACAGAATAGTCCATAATAGTCAAACCAGATGACCTTGCAGAAAACTAACTTGCATATGCAAACTTATAAGTAGATCATCAAAAAACTCACGGAGAAAAGCTATAGTTTCTCGTGTCGTATGTGCTGTTACACCGGCATGTTGGAAATAATAATTATGAAGTCCTTCGTCGTGTAGTTGTTGAACAAATTCATTCAAAATATTATTTCTGTACCTTTCTGCTTTGATGGTAAAATTGAAAAAAAACTGCCCAATTATCCTTCTACAGGAGACTGCCATCCAAACCCCAATTTTTTGAGAATGTCCCATAGGAAACTTCAATTTCTTGGGACAGGCGTCTCAAAAGATTTTGTGGGGTCCTGTTCCATACGATTACGAACGTCAATAATCACTATATAACTTAAGACAGACGCTTTACATTCCATGGCAAACCTTTATCAATATAATTTTTGATCTCGCGGTATATAGATCTAAAAGTTTCAGCTTATACATCCTTGGAATAAGGAATAATCAGCGACACAGTGTTGAGTATAAATTGTAATTCTTACCTTAAGAGATTATAAAGTTACTTAATGTTAGTATCTGTATTACATTATTGAACAATTATCGCTTTCCTCTTATATATTCATATATAACCAGTTCACATAGATTTGATCTTTAGAATGCAAGCACGTGTTGAATTAAATTTGTTTTTATCCGCTTTATCTCTCTTTACCGTTAAATATTTCATGAATAATTGGAATCTTCTTTAATTAATACTTACGACTGAGGCATGATTTTTCTAATTAACTTGTTACTACACTTTTCTCGTGTTAACATGTAATTTTTTCATTCAACAAGAATACTCGTAATTGCACAGGTAATGTTCTTTTTAAATTTCTTTACTTGTGTCTTACATGCCACCATGCTGAGTTTATAAAAACTTCATGTGCTCCAACTGTTGAATGGAGCTTCAGAATGAGATATGAGGAAATATGAAGTCATGTATTTAAATTCTATTTGAATATTTTCTTCGGAAAAGTATATTTTGTTTAATTAAGTTAACTTCTATAAATTTTAAACACTTAACTTCCATTATTTGTGCCAACGGACTCACCATATTTTTCTTCCTTATTTACTGAAATTTTGTTTCACAGGTTATGTTCTCTTAATTGAATTAAAATTGCCATATTCATTCGGCTTTACCCAGTTTTGATTAATTTTACTAAGGCACCTTCAGTATGATACTTCTATTTATATCTGTGTATTCTTTGAATTGTTATCTTCGTTCTTTCCATGAAACAGGAACAGGAGTCCCATACAACTAAGTTTGGACTTCACCTGTCTTGGATCACTTTCACCAGCAGATAGTTCCATGATATCCCAGTTGCTGAACCAGAGAATTGGGAAACCCGAGGCCAACGACAGAGAGAAATACTATAAGGCTCCTTTCTTATGTTCTGTTTTTTATTTTTTGAAATATTGTAAATTAAATAATCACTGTCAAATTTGTTATTCTTTACTTTAATATAGTTGCTAAGTTTTTATGAACTTGTTTTCTTTTGCTGCACATCACGCCATAATACTGGTTAGTGTACTGGTTTGTTACTTCCTTCCTCAAAAGTAACACATTTACCGAAACCAGTATACACAAAGTAATCTCCTTTGAGACTCGATCTTGAAAAATCTCATGCTTGTGTCCCCTATTTCCTTGAGGCTGTAGGAGGTTAGATTACAAATATTTTCTTTTCATGTCAATTTCTAAGCCACGTTTGAAGTTTGTTCCTACATATGTTTAGCTTTTATATGTCTTTTTAAATCAGTTTTGTTGTTTGTTCCAAATTCGCACATGTCACACTTATGATCAAATTCCTTCAAGTGTTTAGTTTTTATATGTACTTTTAAATCTTGTTTGCGATTTGTACCATATTTACATTTGTCACACTTATAATCAAATTCCTTCAAATGTTTAGTTTTTATATGAATTTCTAAACAATGTTTGCGGTTTGTTCCAAATTCACATAAGTCACATTTATGATTAAATTCCTTCAAATGTTTACTTTTAATATGTCTTTTTAAATCAGTTTTGTTGTTTGTTTCAAACTCACAGTTGTCACATTTATAATCAAACTTCTTCAAATGTTTAGTTTTGATATGAATTTCTAAATAATGTTTGTAGTTTGTTTCAAATTCACATGTGTCACATTTATAATCAAATTGCTGCAAATGTTTTGTTTTTATATGTTGTTCCAAATACTGCTTGCGGTTTGTTGCGAATTCACATAAGTCACATTTATAATTAAATTCCTTTAAATGTTTGTTTTTTATATGTTTTTTTAAATCAGTTTTGCCGTTTGTTTCAAATTCACATTTGTCACATTTATAATCAAATTTCTTCAAATGTTTAGTTTTTACATGAATTTCTAAATAATGTTTGTGGTTTGTTGCAAATTCACATGAGCCACATTTAAAATCATATTCTTTCAAATGTTTAGTTTTTATATGATATTCTAAATGATTTTTTATGTTTGTTCTATATTCACATATGTCACATTTATAATCAAATTCTTTCAAATGTTTAGCTTTTATATGAATTTTTAAATCAGCTTTGTGGTTTGCTCGATATTCACAAGAGTCACATTTATAATCACATAACTTCAAATGTTTAGATTTTATATGCCTTTTTAAATCACTGTTGTTATTCGTTCTAAATTCACATGCGTCACATTGAAAATCAAATTCATTCAAATGTTTCGCTTTTATATGTCTTTTTAAATCGGTTTTGTTGTTTGTTTTATATTGACATTTGTCACACCTATAATCAAATTGCTTTAAATGTTTCGTTTTCATATGTATTCCTAAAGATTGTTTGTATTTTGCTTGAAACATACAAAGTGAACACTTAAACATTTTCTTTTGATCTTGAGAGCTGGATTGCTCTACTTTTATATATCGTTTCCTGTAATCAATGGTAGAATAGCTTTGTTCGACCTTTCCACTAATATAAGCGTGCTTATTTTCCATGTGCAGCTTGAGGGGTTCTTTAGTCTTGAAACGGCTATTACAAATCCCACATTTATAAATTTTAACTTCGTAATGCTGGTTGTTGGTGTGCTGCTTGAGATCTGCTTGGTACTTCGTCTTGTATTTACACTGCTCACATTTATAGATATGACGGAGGTATCTCTTGGGTCCGTTCAATGCTGTTGTCACTACCGTGGTCGGTGATGTTGCAAGAATGCCCTTTCTGAAAATCCATAAATATTAATAGAATTGCTAAATTAGCAACTAACAATATCTATAATTGAATCGTTTTGGCAACCTATATGAGCAAAGTATTCTCATCGACCGGAACAATTTCAGAACAATAAAATTAAACTAATTGATTAATATTTAAGGGTACGGTATATAGCAACTGCTTTTAAAATACTATATCTTGTATAAATTGCATGTTTTATTTACTTTGTATATCAGAAATATCCACTACAAAATTTAGAATAATGTATTTCTTGTGAACACCTATAACCAGTTGCGATATAGAAAGGACGTTTTCTATCTGCATGGATGTACTTCATTCAAAGGGAAAAAATCTTATAGAAAAGGACCTTGAGAAAGTATTGCTAGTATATATATGAATACTCCTTTACTCGACTTGAACTACAAAATGAACAAATAATAACGTATTTTGTATTTTATAGATCAAACCTCTTTAAAGATACAACATTTCAATAGCGCGCTCATGGACGATGAGTCATCGGCCGTTCGTGTCCGGTCTATAATTATGACCGATATTTGCTTACATAAATTTGGTGTTTTTCAATATTTCCACTTGTAATGTAATAACTCCCCTAAATTTCCAATTCGGACCTTTAAAATTTCAAATTATTTCAGAACTAGAATTTGACCGGACATGCGCATTACTATCTACTGATTCTAGAATGGTTCTAGAACTGGGAGTTCAAACAATTATATCAAATATTCGATATTAATAAAATATCCATATCCCTGGGCAATCTACAATTTCACTATCAAAATATGTACTTTTGCATTAACAATATACAGGGTGAGTCATTAGTAGCCGCTTCTTCGATTGCTCTTTTGTGGTTTAAATAAAAGAAAAAGCAATTAGTGGGGGATCCATGGTTGCTTGTGGCGCATATTATAAAAATACTTTAAGCTCTGGCGCACTTCCGGTTTCACCGGATATGCACGGAACTTAATTTTTTAAATGACACCCTATATATTTTTGGATTTTCTTGTACCGCTTTAAATTGCCTGTTCAACTGTTTTTTCTTTTTCAAAATTGAGTCAATAGTTTTTGAGTTATTAATTTTTTTTGAAAATATTTGACCAAAACACGTGTTCAGAAAAAAATCATTTTCACATTGTTTTTAAAAGTAAAAACATTGACTTTGTGGTGCTTGTAGCCAAGAAAATTCTGCATCATTTGGTAAAGTTGCACTCGACAATACCACAAGAAACTTTGTTTTTTCAAAGCCTACTTCCTGAAATTTTCACATACCGAAAACTTATTTTTTTTAAATGGAACACCCAGTTGATTAATTTTGTTCCTTTTTTTATTCTCTATCATTTTTGTTAACAATGTCCTATACCTATCTTTTCTAATTTTTGAGATAATCACTATACGAGCAATTAGTGGTCACTTAAAGAACTAAGGGCGCTGTTCTCTGCACCCAAATATTGGTCCAATAAAGGCTGGAATGCGGCTGACTGCCTGAGTCAACTGTTAAGGAAAGTCGGTATACAGTTATTTCAAACTTATAAAAGCATCGCTATTAGTTATCATCCAAATGAATTATTCTTATGAAGAGTTAATAGATATGATTGACATTTTGGGTGAATCTGAAAGAAACTCTTTGCTAGCATGCAGACTTTATGCACAGCGATCCTTGGTAGAAGTCAACCGAACCCAGAAACCTTCGAAAATATAAAGTGGACGGTTTGAGTGAACAGAAAGCATATGAAAGAAAGAGCAGAAAAAGCAGTAACTGGTGCGGATAAGACGTTTATGGTACTTGCGAGTGAAGTTGAACACCCCCATACTAGTACTACGAAAATTAGTCGGCAGTTAGATGATTTTTTTCTAAACACGTGTTTTGGTCAAATATTTTCAAAAAAAATTAATAACTCAAAAACTGTTGGCTCAATTTTGAAAAAGAAAAAACAGTCAACAGACAATTTAAAGCAGTACAAGAAAATCCAAAAATATATAGGGTGAGTCATTTAAAAAAATTAAGTTCCGTGCATTTCCGGTGAAACCGGAAGTGCGCCACAGTTTAAAGTTTACAAAGCTTACAATATGCGCCACTAGCAACCACGGATCAGTGGATTATTGTGGCATACAACATACAGTATAAGATGGCGATAAGATGTAAGTGCTGTGCTGGGAAAATCGATCGCTATAATGACTATGTCGACTGCAGTGGCAATTGTGCATCTAGTTTCCACATTGAGTGTGTAGATATATCCATTGAAGAGTTATCCAGGATGAAGGAACGGGATACTACTGGAAAATGGACATGTGGTTCCTGTACAGAAGAGGTAACCTCAAACGGTGACAAGCGTGAACAACTAAAAAATCAAGAAATAGATAAGAAAGTATGTAGCATTTACTCATTATTAGAATTAAAATTAGAGGATTTTATGAAAATTCTAACGGAAACTGTTATTAACCCTTTAAAGACAGAAACACTAAATTAAACAACGAAAACAGAATTCTGTCGCAAGAAGTGAAAACTCTGAAAGATGTTGTTTCTACAAATTTAAATAAACTTAACCCGACAGATACAGATGGAGCAATATACACTGAAAATAACGTCAAGGAAAAAGAGGAGAATACTAAACATAGTCAGAAGAAAAAGAATAACAAAAATGCAAAGAACGTTGAACTTACTAACATAAACAACGAACAAAAACAAATCACAAACTATGCGACGGCTTTAAAGAAAAGTAACGGGAACTTTTCGGTCAAAGACTGTTGTAACCCGACACCACCTCACTCCGAAAATGATGTAGAACTACGGAAGGGAAATGTTGACCTTCAGCAGCCACTAATAGAAACAGCTACACGTAAAAACGTGAATGATAACGAGGGATTTAAAAGGGTGATTCGTCGTAGAGATAGAGGAGTTGTGGTCGTGACGGCCGCCAACTCGGCACTCAAAGCATCCGCTCGGTGTGGATTTGTGCATCTTTACAACCTGCAGCCGGGGACTTCAGAGGAAGAGGTAATAAATCATATTGAGATGCAGAATATTTTAAATGTGCAATGTGAGTCTATCAGGTCCAAATACCCCGATAAATATGCATCGTTCAAGCTGACGGTTCCTTTCGAAAAATTAGAAGGAATTAAAAATCCGGAGCTGTGGCCAACCGGTACAAAAATTAACCGTTTTTTCTTCCATGTGGGACGACCGACAATGAAAACGTAAATAAAACACTGGGACACAAACAAGATAATGTAAGAATAATACAAAACAGTGCGGTAGACAAAACAGTGTATTTCTCACTGTTGCATCAAAATATACAAAGTATGCGAAGCAAAATTGATGACTTGTTGATATTTATAGAAAGCCTGGATGCACCTACTCATGTTATAGCATTAACTGAACACTGGCTTAAGTTTAATAAATATCCAATTGTGGATGGTTATTGCATGGCTTCTTGCTTTGTTAGAACATCTGGTCCGCATGGTGGTTCTTGTATATTAGTTCGGTCTGGCTATGAATATATTGAACTTGAGTCTCTGAAAAGCAGAAGCAAGGAATTAGTAGTGGAATGCACTGCTATTAAAATGACTGATCTAAAAATTATAATTATTAACATTTATCGGCCTCCCTCTGGCAGCATGGAGGAATTTATGCAAATATTGGATGATATTCTACAGGAAGCTTGTTCTGAAATTAAATGCTCTATATTGCTGAGTGATGATTTTAATATAGATTTGAATAGGCGAGACGCTGTCTCGGAAATTTTTTTGGACAAGATGAGAACTTACGGTTTGAATCAAACAATACATGGTCCCACGAGAATAACCGAGAGGTCGCAGTCACTTATTGATAATATATTTACAAACCTTGTGGACTACAACAGTGATATAATTGTTTCTGCGCTGCCCGACCATCGTGCAGTAAGAGTTTCCTTCGAGACACAGGGTGATGTAAATGAGGAGAGTATAAAACTGGAGAAACAACAACTGACACAACATATGCTTGAATTAATTAAGCAGGAACTACGGGGGATAGACTGGACCCCAATTGTGAGTAAAATTGATATCAATGAGTGTTATGATTCGTTTGCAGGGATCCTGGAAAACATCATGGACAAATTCATAAATAAAAAAATAATAAATGTTTCAAATAAGACTAATAAGAAATGGCTCACTAATGAAATTAGAAATATGAGCGCTATAAAGAGACAATTGTATGAAGGTGTATTGAGTGGGCGTGTTGACAATGGGGTTTATAAAGCCTACTGTAAAAATTTGAAAGGAGTAATCGACCAGTCCAAAAGGCAGATGTTTTCAGCGTATATTAATAATTCCACCAATAAATCTAAAGCAACATGGGAGGTCATCAATCAACTCCAAGGACGATCAAATAAGAAATCTTTCAATTTAGATGATTTCATTGATAACTATGAAAATGAAAAGGATATACTAACATCAATTAATAACTATTTTATAGATTTTCCAAGAAACGTCAAAAAAGATGACGAAAGTTTATTAAGCCATGTGAAGCATGTTCCGGAATCCTTTGTATTATACTTGACTGATCGAGAAGAGGTAATTAGTGCTATATACAAAATGAAGGATACGTAGGCGACTGGTGTGGATGGGGTTCCGGTCTCTCTGCTGAAGCACTGTGGGGAATGTCTGGTGGTTCCGATCACACATATTATAACTATCAGCTTAGGATTTGCGGGTTTTCCTGAGCGTCTGAAATCCACAATAGTAAGACCTATTTACAAAAAAGGAGATAAAACTGACTTTAACAGCTACAGACCCATTGCGCTTACAAGCAATATATCTAAAATCATAGAGTCTCTCTTATATAACAGAATGGTTCAGTTCCTGATGAAGCATAATACTTTCTATAGCAATCAGAATGGGTTTTTAAAGACAAGGTCTACAACTCGTGCTACATTTCAGTTGATGGAAGAAATTCTGACAGGATTAAATAACAAAGAAGTAACAGCTTGTGCTTTGGTGGATTTGACCAAGGCTTTTGATAGTGTGCACCATCATATACTTTTGCAGAAGCTTGAATGCATGGGCTTTAGGGGTGTGACTTTGGACCTATTGAGATCTTACCTCACTGGTAGGAGGCAGTGTGTGGCTGCCCGCGCGGCGTCTGGGAGACAGATTGTCTCGCCTTATCGTTCTATCATGTATGGAGAGCGTATTTTATAGGGTTAAGTGTTTTAATTCATTACTTTGTAGGGAGAACAGCTGTGGTCACAGTCACATTTTGCTAAGTTGTGTTAGCGGAGCTAGCTTTGCTTATCATTTTAATTATATGTATATTTTGTTTGGGTAAATAGTTTAACTTAAACATACGTTAGGGAGAAGCGTATTTTATAGGGTTAAGTGTTTTAATTCATTACTTTATAGGGAGAACTGCTGTGGTCACAGTCACATTTTGCTAAGTTATGTTAGCGGAGCTAGCTTTGCTTATCATTTTAATTATATGTATATTTTGTTTGGGCAAACAGTTTAACTTACTGGTTCCATCCTTGGACCACTTCTGTTTTTACTATATGTGAACGATCTACCTGAAATCATGGAGGGCCTGACGGTACTATATGCGGATGACACCTCGTGTATTATGCGCGCACAAACTTGTGAGAGGGCCAGACTCAGTATGGAACAAAACTTCCGGTTAATGGATGAGTGGTTTGAGATGAATAACCTAAAACTTAACTCTGGAAAAACGAATATTCCAACTTTTAATGTACATCCGGAAGATCTGGTCATTGAGCACAAGGATGAGTCACTTCCATGTGTCGATAGTGCGCGTTTTTTGGGCGTGGTGGTGGACTCTCGGCTGTCTTGGACACCTCATATTGATGGTCTCGCGAAGACATTGAGTGGCTATTGCTACAGTTTGAGGGTTGTGGCTCGGAGTGTTGATGCTGAAACCTCCTTAAGTGTATACTATGCATGCGTACAGTCAAGACTACGGTATGGTGTTATCTTTTGGGGAAATTCACTGGATGTGGAAAGAATCTTTAAACTACAAAAGGCCTGTGTGAGAGCTGTTTTCCAATTAAGATCTAGAGACTCATGTAAATTAGTGTTCAAGGACTATAATATACTTACTCTCCCTTCACTGTACATATTGGAGTCTGTTACTTTTGTTAAAAATCATTACGAAGAACTCTTTAAGAAATACGAACTTGAACATGGTCACAGTCCTCGGGGTAAGGCTTCTTTGCATTTGCTTCCTCCACACACTCGCTTGGCGGGGATACAGAAACAAACCATCTGGCAATGCATTAAATTATACAACTGCTTACCACAAACTCTGAAAGTCTTACCGACACAAAAATTTAAAGCGACATTAAAGAAATTTTTGACGAGTAAGGCCTTTTACTCGACTAATGATTTTTTTAACTCTAATTATGTATCATGATTTTATTTATTTATTGTTTGTTTGTTTGACTCTAAATGTTTTTTAAACTTTGTGCATCTACTATGTTTATATTGTAATTGACGTGTTCTATGCTCAGCAATATGGAATAAACTATATATTATTATTATTATTATTATTAGTGACTCACCCGGTATAGCTCTTATAACACTTAATTGTCTTTAAAAATTATGAACTCACATTAGATATAATAGTCTTTAAAGTATTATCCTAATTTTAATTTTTGTATTTGCAGAAGGTCATACGTGAAGGTAAATGCACGCATGTATATAGCCTGAACCCACTGATTATACGAGGGCGTATTTTTATATTATCTACCTAGCCATGAAACAAAAGAGTGACGATGTCAAACAAATTATTGAAAAATTGCTGTCACTGTTAGAAGTACATGTGCTAAGTTGTGTTTAGTTTATGCTGTGTATAGAGATTAGAGACGGTCCATTTTTCGATAAAATGAGTGAAACTAAAGTTGAACATAGCAGCGTAATAAAGTTCCTGACAAAGGAAGGCAATGGTCCAACAGCAATTCATGAAAGAATGGTTGCTGTATATGGGGAAGATACACCATCCTCCAAGTAAAATATTGGTCTAAACTCTTTCGATGGGGCCGAGAATCAATCAATGATGACCCAAAGTCCGGACGACCCGTTGAAGCTCGAACTGAAAACATTGTGCGAAAAGTCGAAAATTTGGTACTGAAAGATCGGCGTGTAAAGATCTCTGTCATTGTCAATGAAGTCTGTATATCCGAAACAAATTTTGCATGACGATTTGGGTATTAAGAAGGTGTCTGCACGGTGGATACCCAGATTGCTTACACCTGAACAAAAACTGTGCAGAAAGAAGTTTCTCAAGAAAATTTGGTCAAGTTGGAGAGGGACAAAACATTTTTATCTCGAATTATTACCAAGGATGAGACTTGGGTATATTACTGGGACCCTCCTACTAAACAAGAATCCATGCAGTGGGTTCATAAGGGCTCTCCACCACCAAAAAAGGCCAAGACACAATTTTCTGGAAAAAAAAACTGATGGCAACTGTTTTCTGGGATGCTGGAATTTTGCTTATTGAAAATATGCCGAGAGGGTCTACCATAAATGGAGAGGCCTACGGAAACACAATTAAAAATTTAAAAACTGCTCTGGAGGAAAAACGCCCGCATTCTTATCCACAAAAAAACTTGTTGCTGCACGACAATTGTCGGGTTCATAAGGCAAACAAAGTTCAGCAGATAATCAATGACTGTGGGTTTATAGAGTTAAGGCATCCACATTATAGCCCCGACGTAGCTCCGTCAGACTTCGTCTTATTCAAAAATTTAAAAAAGCATCTCAGAGGAAAGCGTTTTGCTTCTGATGAAGAACTCAAAGAAGCTGTTGAAGTTTTGCGGGGTTACCGAAGCATTTTTTTTTCTGAGGGTATGGGGCAACTGGAAAAAAGATGGAATAAGTGTATTAGTGTTGAAGGGAGTTATGTAGAAAAAAAATTTTTTTTTGTTCTCTTATGTGCTTTTTTTCATGGCTAGGTAGATAACATAAAAATACGCCCTCGTACCTTTATAATATTCAATGGATTCAGGTTCAAATAATAATGAAGGAGCTTCAAAAGATGAGATATTCAAATTACTCATAACTATTCTCGAACGTATTTCGGGGTTTCCCTCAAATCAAAGCAAAAAGTCATTTTTGCCACACCCTTCTCAGGTATAATCATATAAAAAGTAATCGTACCTTCCATTCCTCTCGCAGCAAAAAGCGACATGGTGTTCATAATATTCCTTTGGATCCAAGTGAATTTTGCAAAACAGGCACTGCACCAGTTCTGGAATTGAGTGAAAAACATCCATTAAATTACATGCAACACTGACATTGATATAGTGCTAGTGGAACGCAAAAATCGTGCAAAATCGTAGATATTAGCAGGAAATGAACCATAGAATGAGGATTTTATATATCCTCAACAGTTATTGCATTGAACGTTCTTCCATTCTGAAAATGTATTCTTTTCCTAACATTTCTTTCACCCATATTCTCCGACTCTTTTATAATATTATTGATATTTTAGATAATGGGGCAGAGAGTAGATTGAAATTTGTAGGAAAAGCGTAAATATAATGGTAAAATTAATGTGTGAACGTAAATCTTAAATTTCTGTAGTAAATATTATAACTTTTAATAAGTATGAATTGAAGACACGGGTCAACGAAGATGTTAAGTACCCATCTCTCACATAGCATCATCGAAAATTCCAGAAATTCAGTCAGTTTTGCGAATGTATGAAGGGGTTATGTTACACTACTTTTGAGTTCGAAGTTGAAAGGAAGTGTCATGAGCTTTTACCACCTTCATCCATAATAATCTTCACATTCGATGGATGAAAGTGTTATGTAGCAAACGTAGCTCCTTCATTCATGACAACTGCAAGTTAATTTTGTTCGAAGCAACGTAAAATAAAAGGAGTTGTTATAGGTTTTGGAAGTGTGTTCAAGAGGGAAAAATGTTGGAATTAGTGCTTGTGCAAACAAAATCTCAACAATTAATAGATGCAGACAAAATTGATAAATTAGATGATGAGTATTATTATAATTCTAAACTCAAAAAGTATCGTGTGGATATTTCAAATATATGTAAGATGAATAATGTCTTGTGACATTATGGACATCCATAGTTTTATTTTTCTGGCAGATGTTCAATCGGTTCAACCATCGAACATTTCGTATGGATACAGCAACGTGTCACAAAACAGTGAGACTTCTAGGTTTGACACTAGCAATAACGACTAGCCACCGAAAAGCCAGGAAGGTAATACCACAACGAGAATTGAACCATCATCATCTACGAAGTACAATGAAAGCTCCTGGGACAATGACATGGAACATGCAACATCAGAACCGGAGCCCTTTCTTGGCAGTGACAGTGATAGGGAATACTTTCCGGAAAAAAAGCAGCTCTTCTGCGAAAAATATAGGCTTAAGTGTAGCTCTCGCTTTGGAAAAGAAGAAAGAGTGGTATTTCTTCGAAAATTTTTCAAAGTTGATGTAAACGCGAAAAATGCTCTATTATTTAAAAGTATTGTTAAGAAACCAGTGACAAGAGAGAGGAAAAGCTCAACAAAACATAAATCTGCATCATATACCTACAGCATAACACGAAATTGTGGCACTGAACAAGTTTGCAAAGAAGCTTTGGTTGAAAAAAATTGATATCATTAAAAACAGGCTGCAGAGTGGTATACCAGCAGCACCCCCTGATTGCAGGGGCAAGGCACTCTAACAGGCCACATAAGATGCACCAAGAAGTTAAGCAACGTATCATGGACATCAAACAATTTCCTGTAGGAGTCACACTACTCTAGGAACAGGTTAACAGCATCAAAGATCTATAATGCTGCATATACAAATGTAACAGATGGCAGCTTTGTTAATTCTGTGCAAGGCCAACTGTATCTGACATCGCTGGCGCGATATAAGGCCGTCACATAACGAGATTGTTCTGATTCTTATAACCTCAAAATGTTTATCAGTATGTGGCGCCATCTAGCCAAAGCACAATAAAATGCTTGATAATCGCTGAGCATTTTTAAAATCACGTGATAAAAATATGCAATATGATTGGATTATATCAAATTACTGTTCTGTTATTGACATTTGACTGATATGACATTTATTTAAATACTACACATATTGAATCCTTTCATTTAATGTGTGCTACATATTTACTATCAATATATTTTAGAAGTTACGTCGAGTACCAATAGAAAACTATATATCCAGTTTTATCACGGAAAAAAACGTGGCTGTTCTGGGTCATTTAGTTCTTACTAACATAGCCTTAGTTCTTACTAACATAGCCTGTGATAAAGGGCAAGGAATCAAGTATTTCGGAAAATGAGCATTGAATATTCGAAATGTAATATAAGGATAATTCTTGGTAAATAGCTATAATTTTTTGCATTTTTAGGTTAAATTTATATCTTAATATTTGTAAATGTATAAAATTCTAATGGAATAATTGCAGGGTTGAAGTGAAGCAGACGTTATTTGGTCTTTAATATTAACATTACATATGTGAACTGTGAGGTATTTGAGGGCTGATTAAGTACAATTTTAAAAAGGATACAAGTGGATTTATTATGAATATTTGAACATTGTCAATTTTTGTTATGTAATTAGACTTGAGCCTGTTGAATAAATAAAGATGCTATAGTAATTTTAAAATGCTCTAGTTATTTAATTATTACCAATAATGCTCCTTGTTATCATCGTAAGGTTGAGAAGTGCCAACAAGAAACTGATTAGTGTTATAAGCAAATTTTGGTCTGTCTTGAAGTGTGGGTGTAGAAATATTAACGGATTTGGTATAGGCAGCACCAAAGAGTGCATCACTGTAAGTAACTAAATTAGCAAATTGTAATAGTGCCAAAATGGAAAAAAGTACATCAAATATGTACCGAAATACACAGAAAAAAGAGGTTACTGAATATTACCTTCTTAACCAATGTCATTTGGAAATATTCTATATTTCTTTTAATAAATATTTTATAAGGCAATAAATATTGCGATGTGGAATAGTAAAACTTCAAAATCTTCCAAGACTATTGAAAGCGGCGATTACGTTAAACAAACACTTTACAACGTAATTGAATCCTAATTAGTGGTCCCCTTTGAATTGTTATAAAAAGTAAGAAACGCAAGTAAAATTGTAATTCTTGACACTACGCAACAATTTTATTATCAGCAAAACTTTTTTTAATTATTTTAAAATTATTAATATTAATTGTCCACTTTAAAGTTAATGTTTAAAGTGTTATTTTAATAAAAATTCAGAAATCATTTCTTTTGGGTACTACTAGATGGCGCCACCTACTGATAAAATTTTGAGGTTACAAGAATCAAATTCCTCAATGTAAATCGAAGTTATGTGACGGCCTTATATCGCGCCAGCGATGTCAGATACAGTTGGCCTTGTTCTGCGATAGGAGCTCATAAAACATATCAGACAAAAGCAATGAAACAAGAAGTATTTTTGGAAGCTAGTGTACTGAAGGCAGTAGAACAAAAAATAGGTAAAAAAATTAAAAAAATCAGGCTTAATTTTAAATGGCAATTATCCATAAATTGGAGCATCTCCTGTTGGTGTTATGGAGGATTTTGTGGTGGAAATTAAATGTCAAGTTCAAATAAATAGTGGATTTTGTGGTGGAAATTAAATGTCAAGTTCAAGTAAATAGTACCATCAATATATTTTAAGAAATGGTAACATAGCCACGAAGTATTATGCTCAAATACAGCTAAAAATGTTTCTTCTAAACATGAGAAAAAGTTTATTTTGTGTTGCAGATCCACAGTTTGAAGAAAATAATATTGTAAATATTTGGAGGTAAAATATGATGTAGTTTTTCTTAATGGTTTGTTGCAAAAAGCTAGAGAATTTTGGAAAAATGTAATATTTAAGCGATTACTAGATTCTGTTTGATTTGTTTTTTTACTTGTGACTTTTTATTATAATAAAGAAATTATTTATACAACTCTTTTTTTTTTTTAATTAAATATAAAATAAATTTTATTAACTTTGTTATAAACATGTAATAATATATACATTATTTTTTTATAATGCCAGATTGTAAATTAATTAACGCTCAAACAATAATTACAATATGATCTAAATATTTAATTGTTTTGTTATTGATGCACGAATGTGGTTTTAAAATTTTAAATTCCCGAACTCTCCTAATAACCCTTTCAATGTATATACGATGTGCAGCAATTTTTTTAGTTTCAAGAACCTCTCCCGTAGTACTTTTTACACCTGCTTTTACACTTGGAGCTCTAATAAGTGTACAGCCTAAAGGTTGCAATAACACATCAATTCTCTTAAATCTACGATCCGCCATAACTGCACAATTTTTTGTTAATATTTTTAAATATTCGCTTTTTCCAACTATCATAATGTCAGTTGTACGACTACCAAATCCATTTGAAACAAAATTTATCAAACCATCTGGAGTAGACGATATGAGGTATTTCATTGTTTGTCTTTTTATAATCTGACCAAGTGCATGCGTGCTTCACTGGATCAGATGGCTTTTCTATCTCAGCCTCAAAACAATCAATAATACTCTGTACATTGTGGTAATTTGCTCGAAATGCTATTGGTGATAGCAGTTTAATTTTTTCCTTGGATGGTCAAAAAATTAAAGTTTTAAGAAAAGCACTCAGGCAAGGAACAGTTTTGTTAAAAATTTTAGCCGCTTGTCTATCAGACAGACCAAAATCATCACCTATGTAACTAAATGGTAAGTTTGTTTTGATTTTCTTTAATGTTATGTAAATATTATTTAAACTACAAGAGGTGTAGCGTTGCAGTAAACCAACCACAAAATAAGAATCTTCTGGTATTCCTAAGTACAATCTTGATTTATGGATGGCCAAATATTTAGATCATTTAATGGAGATTTCTTTAATTGTTTCATTCTCCATGTTTTCTATAATTATACTTGAATTAGATTCATCACTACTGAAATATGTAATGTTGGTATCACTTTCAGATGTAACACTATACAGAGAGGTATTTACAGTATCTGAAGATTTTGATGGACTTGGCATATGATCAAGTTTAATTGATTTAAAAGGTGAGCATGCAACACTAACAGTTTTAGTTACGTGCAAATCATCTGTTTACATCAGCTTGCTTTGATAATATGGTTTGTACTGTGTAGACCTTGTTCGTTGATCTTGAAAAGTTTGTGTGGACTTTTCAGAGCTACTTGAAGGCACAGGTGGAGTATCTTCAAAAATAAAACTGGTTTCTAAATGATGTGGCATAGATGGTAATGATGAGACTGACACTGCTTTATTACTCAATATCGATGACTCAGTGGAAACATTTGTACTGTCCTTATTTAATAGAGTGTCGAATAAATTCATCCTAGATCTCTTAACAGAACTACTTCTTTCAGGTGCATATGAAGTACGCTTCCTATCAGCTTGGCAATGGAATATATGAGGGACTACATGTTCCTTTAGGTATATTTTACCACCCATCAATTTACACATCCTCTTCCAACTGAAATCAAAAAATACTTATAAGTGCAAATCAAAGTTAACAAATGAAATATACATACATTAAAATGATCTTCACACACAAATCCTATAGTGTTGTCAGATAAATCACCTACGTTATAGGCTGATCCAGCAGGTAACGAAATAAATATTTTATCGGGCGTCCTAATTGATGTAGAGTGGCACATGGGAACTAAACAATATTTAGAGTATTTAACACTACTTTTATCCATAATTTAACCACTGAAACTGTATAGTAAACAATAGAAACAAACAGCAGACAAAATGTAAATAGATGTTCCTACGTCACAACATAAAATCCTGACGTCACACACGTTATGGCGGGAATTTAAATTCGCACATCTTTTGTTTACTTTTTTTGTTACTAAAATGTGTGTTTTAAGGAAAACTGATAGCGATAAGTGTAATTACAAGCATTGCTAAACCTAATTACACTAAAAATAAAAATTGTGAGTAATCCCTATTCTAGTCATTTAGACAATAATCTTCACCAATTAATAACATAATTTAAAGATAATGTGTTTTAAATTACAAATATCGATATAGTCAAATTCACAAACATCAAAATGAATTATTTACAATACCTTCAATTGAAAACTGTCCAGGTCTATTGTCAACGCAATCATTTTTATGTCTGGCCAAATACAATTTCGAGCTGAATCCAAGGCAGCAAAATGTACAGGCAAATACATCCTTAATGATATCTTTTGTAGCGATAACAAAATCCATTTTGACAATTTTATTCGGACTACTTCTATATTCCTCACTAAAATATACCAGTAATTCTTCACCAGCTTGAATTTGACGAGTGCTCTGATAATATATATTATTTTCATATCGAAAGGCACACAGGTTTCCTTCAAAAGTATTCCTGGTAGGATTAACAAACTGCATCCAATTAAAATACTTTGATTTAATTTTGTCCAAAACAAATTTCTCCCCATTCCATTCCCATGGACATTCTGTCGCACCAAGCCCAGTGAAAGGACCAAATTTTACACTTTCAGGAATAATTCTTAAAGCAAATATTCTAATTTGTCCAGAACAATCTCGAATTTCTAAAATATCATTTGGTATATCTTCTTGTGCTCCGCTATCTGGATTATTCAACGCATTTTTGTTTAAAATATGCACAAGCATTCCACATTTGATGCAATAGTCTTTATAGTATTCTTCACAATCGTCACAGTCTGTTGGCCAAATAGACAGAGATTAAAATACAGAATGTTCAAACATATATTTAATACCGTCCATTCTCAAAATAATCACTTAATATATTACAAATAGATATCATATAGCAATGAAGAGTTAATGAGCCGTTGAATTAACGTTCACCTTAGAATTAGAAACATAAAGAGTTTGAAAATAAAAATATATAATAAATTCTGTTTATTAATAACCAGAATAAATATTAAATACACTTTAATTTTTCTCCATTAGGGTCGTGTGTTTTATATTTATGCTGCAGATGTTTTATTACTACTTACAAACAACACAATCAGAAACTTCTAATGGTGTTGCTTCTATTAGAAGTATCATTGTCCTAAATCAGTACCAACAGTAATGTCATAAGCAACAAGAGTTTTGTGAACATAATTATTACCAAGGGAGTAGTTGCAAATATATATTTACATATTAAACATACTTCTTAAAAAAAATAATTTGCATTGATTTGGTCAGGATAAAAATATTACAGTACAATAATTACAACAAACAGTTCTTAAATCAGCATTCACTTACATAATGGTCCATTATGGAATTCAATTTTTATATCACCAGCATAAATCTCTTCTTCTATCTTAACGTTATCGTTTTGTACTTCAGCTACTTCAATTGATGCCAATTCTGTTTTAATATTGTCTAAACATGTGGACTCTTCATATTGTTTTATTTTGCCATGCCAAATAGTACCTTGTGATGTAGCACTGTCTATACTAATAGCAGTTTCAGAAATGTACAGTTTCTCCTCTACAAAACTGTCTTCTTGGCACTGTTCCTTTTTTACACTAAATATATTTGTCGACAGCATTGGGTCATTCATATTAACGTGGTCAACATGATCAGCCATTATTTATTTGTGAATTGTGAGTAAGGCTCATTTACATCTGTCAATTTCTACAATTGGCAATGGTTAACAATTGGGGCGCCAGCAATGACCTCGTATGCAGAGTTGTATGTATCTTGAAGTTCGCAGTGTTGTCAAATGCTAAATGTATAATTCGGGATCGTGAACAAACATTAAATAGATATAATAGTTAAATTTGTTCATTATTCCTTAGTTTATAAAGCCCAAAGATAAAGCTCGTATGTGTATAAGTAGATATATATACATTTTAATTATATTCATGAGTATGTAACAGTATCAACAATAGAAAAATTGATTCCTCTAAAGGATATTTAACAGGATGTTTCCAAATAAAGATAAGGATTACGATATTCCCAAGAGCTTTTTGTGCAATTCGCAACTTAGGTTCCTTTACTTTTGAATTACATTACATGTAGGTATTAACCTATTAACTTAGAAACTGTTATAAAATATTTTAATGCATACTACCTATATAAATAGTATAATTTGCAATACATATATTAAATTATATAGATAAAAGTGATAATTGTTCAACTATAATAATCTAATAATAAGTATAGTTGATCTCGACTATACATGTGATGTTTGTGTAACATACGAATTTAAACAATACGTCGGTGTATTTTATTTTAAGAAAAACAAATAGGTATAAATATTCTAAAATAAAACAAACATCAATATTTTTTTGTAAAATCTAACGAATAATGAGCATGTTTAACTGTTATGCCTATTTAAATCTTTGTTCACGATCGCTAATTATATTTAGCATTTGACAACGCTGTCAACCTCAAGATACATACAACTGTGCATCAAGGTCATTGCTGGCGCCCCAATTGTTAACCATTGCCCTACAATTAAGTCAAAACTGACACTAAATCGGGTATTTACATCTGTCTCCCGATTTTTCTAGTTGGATAAAAAATGTCTATTATTCAGGACACGCACCCAGCGCTACACCACGCTCCGATATGGCCGAAGAATGCGAAGAACTAGAGATGAGAGCAAATATTGGTCACAGTGATTTCGTAATCACTGTTTGCAAATTCGTGGAATCACAGTGATTAATTTCGTATTTATTATGATGAAAAGGGTTCTCTTCAATAGAGGCAAATATCTTTTTCATGTAGAAAAATATTCCTGCCTGCGATTCTAAGGTTTA
The DNA here is from genome assembly GCA_963170755.1 of Amphimallon solstitiale. Classification (NCBI taxonomy): domain Eukaryota; kingdom Metazoa; phylum Arthropoda; class Insecta; order Coleoptera; family Scarabaeidae; genus Amphimallon; species Amphimallon solstitiale. Next base: position 71,170,615 of record OY720677.1, read on the forward strand.
CTTCACATTAAATATACCTATTCAATTTGACATAAATATCTTTCACTATAGCTGTAACGAAGCAATTATTTTCAATGTTACTTATCGGATAGGCGAAGTCGATTACGTTCTAACAAAGTTTATTTATATTTAATAAATATAATATTAAAAGAGAAACTGAAATGTATTTAATTATTGCATATAGGTACATTAAGCTGAACAAATAATAAATAAAACATACTTCATTGCTTGGAGTTACTCTCTACTTATTTTCTATTTTATAAGTTACAGTCGAAAGCAAAAAAAGTAGACCAAAATAGAGGTTTCTGTCATAGACTTTCTCAAAATGATTAGTGTAATAGCGGCTTCAAAGTTACTTGTCAAAATTAGGTTATCTATCAAAAATCAAAATTGACAACCTTACAGTTGATATTAAACTATTACAAAAATGCTTTCCATAAATGAAGATATTAAAGTCAATGCAGATTTGAGTAACGGATTCAAAATACGTGAAATTGCGGAAAGAAATAATATAAAATTTTTACATAAAAACAATTTCCACATTCTGATCGGAAGTAACACATTTACTCACAGGTTTATTAAAAAGAAAGTATTTGAAACTTAATTTGGAAGGCACATACGTATAAGAAAATCGTGTGGTGTCACACCTATTTTTTTTTTTAATGAAACTAATTATACGTTGACTCTTTGAAATTAAGTGTAGACCTTTCCTTTCTTTAAGATATACCTTAAGGTCTAACATTAAAACAATAACATTAACAAAAACATTTATTCTTTTAATAACTTGACAGGACATAATGTTGAATATACACAATTAAATAAAATGAATGAATCTTCAACTTAGAATAGTCAATAATAGTTAATAAAATACTAATATCTAAAATAAATGTGTTTTATTTTCCAGAATTAAATAGAAATTTGTAAAATATTTACATACAAATATATACACAGCGAGTTTCCAACATTCCGTAAATTAAAAACAAAATCGTGATGTAGTTCAAAGGGAATATTATTGCCTATTATGCCTGTTTTACATTTGTCAATTAATTCATGAACTTATTCATGAATTAATCCATAAATTTATGTACAAATAAATTGATGATCTGGAATTATTTTACACTTAACAATAAATTCATGAATTTTTCATGAATATCATGATGACCAACCGTAACCACCCGAATCAGTAAATTTTAAGTCACTTCAAACGTAAATAAATAGTGAGTGCTGGTTCATATCTAACATAAAGATGTAAAAATTAGTAAAACATTAGAAAACTGACGATATTTTAGAGCATGTTCTAATTCATGAATTTGTTCACCAATTAATTCATGAATTCGAATTGATGTAGATTCTTACATTACATTCATCAATTTTCATTCACGAATTAATTCATGAATGAACGCATGCATTAATTGACAAATGTAAAACAGGCTTAAACAATTTCACGTGAACGGACAAAATTCATTGTCCCACTACACGCATGTCACTTGATCAGGACGTTATTCTATAAATTATTCTTTGATTAATTAAACACTCCTCTGTTCAAATGCGATTACATGCTGGTATCATATAATTTTCGTAAAAAGCAAAAAGATGAAAATGTGTTATTATCGTGGTTCATACAGTATATTGCCCAAGCATGTTCATCTCAAAAGAGACAATATACGTTTTTCTACACAACAATAAGTTAATCCAGCCCCCATTCTATATAGAACTACTTCATTTATAAAACGAGTTTTTGCTACGTGTCACACACAAATATAAATTAATAAATAATTAAATATGAATTGATAATACAGGAAATTATAAATGTATGTACTGTATTTGATAGCAAAATAAATGTACAAATTTAAATGAACGGCACTGTATGTATGTATCTTTACATTCTTGCTCCTATTTCTTATTCATCTTTACTATTCTAAAATAAATTAATTTATTTAAACACTGTAATATTCATTACTATACTTTAATGTTAATAAAATGAATTATATTCAAAGAGTATGAATAAATTCTGTTATCTACGACTGAACAATAAAGTAATCACTATTGGTTAATAATAGGACTCATACTGGAGGGAATAATGAAATGTAACCGGGAATAGTGAGACATAACATTACCATTATTCCCTGCATTTCGCCAATAAAACATAGGTAACGTTACAGACGTTGTCATAGTAATGATAGACAAGCGCGGCCATTTTACTGTCAAACGCCATATCGATACAGTAATCTATTAATTGATATTTTCATTTAATTCTTTTTTTTTTAGTAATCTTCAGTTAGTCGTAGATAAAGTAGTGCATACTTACTCGCAATAATTACTATTACACCCTCGAGCCGAGTTACTCCCTCGCCGCTTCGCGGTTCGGTTCGTAAATTCGGCTCTCGGGAATAATAACTGTCATTCTGATTCATTGTATAAACGACTCTTATTAATTGAGAGGGCATATACAGTGCGTTCATGATGAAAGGAACAAATTCGTTTAAAATTCAGGTAATTATTTTGCATAAAAAGGCTCAGACAGGTCGATTAGTATTTTTAGTTGTGAATATTTTTACATAACAGAACATATGCAGCAATCATTGTTTTTTTTTAAATGGAACACCTGTATATTATGCCATTTTTGAATTGTATGGTAAATTCTCAACACTTTTTGTGGAACATATATCTCCGAAATCAGCGGTTTTCGGAGTAATGACGTTTGAAATGTGATAAATTAAAAAAAATACATAAACCCTAAATAATAAAACATACAAAAGAAATAATATTTGCTTATAAATGTTCAATATGTTGTCCGTTTACTTCAAAGTGTTTCCTGTTGAACGTTTTAAATTACCTCTGATGGAGATAAGTGTTATTTCCTGGCCTATTCTATTTTTCAGGTCAAGATTATTTGGTCTATTCACGTAAACTTTAGATTTCAAATAACCCCATAAGAAAAATCTAAGGGGGTTAAATCCGGTGACCTTGGTGGCCACTCAATAGGACCTCTGCGTCCAATCCATTTACTAGGGAAAGTTAAGTCAAGAAATTGTCGAACTACATTTATTTATTTTATTTCATTACTTGTGAGTACTTTAATTTATCACATTTTAAACGTCATTATTCCGAAAACCGCTGGTTTTGGGGATATGGTATGTTACACAAAAAGTGTTGAGAATTTACCATATAATTCAAAAATAATATAATATACAGGGTGTTCCATTAAAAAAAATGCTGCATATGTTTTTCTTTTGACACCCTGTATGTAATTTTCTTATGTCAAAAAATTCACAACTAAAAATACTAATCGACCTGTCCGAGCGTTTTTCTGCAAAATAATTACTTGAATTTTAAACGAATTTGTTCCTTTCATAATGAACGCATGTATTAATTATGAGGGACAATGGGCGAATTTTACGAATAGTTGACTAAGGGCCGGTTTTTCCAACTCCGATTAAAGTACTCGGTTAGCTAGTCACTGATTAAGCCTAATCATTGATTATCTCTAACCGGCATTTTTTAATGTAAAGAAATACATCGGTTTTCTAAACGGTGTTTAAGGATTTATTGTGCAAGTTTGGCAACATATTTGTAGTGTATTTGATCTATATTTTGTTGTTAGTATAAGCGGCATTTTTTACATTTGAATTTGTTCTTTGTGCTTTTTGCCCTTGCTTTGTTTTTTTAAAGATTATATTCTACACAGGGTGTTTTCAAAGTTGAGTCATTTATTTTAACAGGTTGTACAACTCGTAAAGAGAAATCAGTCTACTAAATATCATTTATATAAAAGTTGCAGAATAACAGAGTTAAAGTAATTGTAGTTGCTAGTTACAATAAAAATGAGAAAAATGCATGTTCACTGGTAGAATGCATCCTGTTGTTACAAAAATTGTTCATAATTATCACCATTAGTTCGGTTAGCGCAAAGTCTTGCTCGGCGTATCCATAAAATTTTCATTTTTGTTGTATTGATGTAAAAGCCACTGACAAAATTCATCTCTTCTAGGAAAATCTTCGCGTTGTAACGCATGTACCCGTTGATAATGGTAGGGATCAAGTTGTTCTCGTCGTATAGTCTTCCATACTTTACTATGAGTAACTTCAACTTGAGCTGCTATAGACCTAGTGCTCGTTGTTGGGTCGTTTTCGATAATTTCTAAAAATTCTTCCTCAATATCGGCTATTTCCTGTGGAAGAGGTCTTCCACCATGACCTCCGCGGTGTACCTTTAAGTAGCCTCTCTCGCGAAGTCTTATAACTAAATTTACAAACATCCGCGGAGCCGAGTGATTTCTTAAAGGAAACCTTTCCGCGTACAAACGACACGCTGCAGCTGCATTTTGTCGGCATTCCCCGTAAGTTAATATTATGTCCACCAGTTCATTGTTGTCATAATCGTGTGCCATTTTTATCGCACAAAATACCCGTTGTTGGGTCGTTTTCGATAATTTCTAAAATTGAGTGAGTCATGGATACGCCGAGCAAGACTTTCCGCTACCCGAACTAATGGTGATAATTTTGAACAATTTTTGTAACAACGGGATCCATTCTACCAGTGAACATGCATTTTCTCATTTTTATTGTAACTAGCAACTACAATTACTGTAACTCTGTGATTCTGCAACTTTTGTATAAATGTTTTTTAGTAAACTGACCGCTTTACGAGTTATACAACCTGTTAAAATAAATGACTCAACTTTGAAAACAGCCTGTATAATTAGAAATTTGAATAAAAAAAAATGTATTCGTGGTTATCAATTGGTGAGTCTGTTAGTATTCGAACTTCTGAACGACTTAACCGATTTGTAGTGTCGAGACGATGGTTCATGTTAGGATCTGATAGGTGGCGTTGTAGTTAAGTTTTTACAAATTCTATATTTAGGAACCAAAATGACTCATATTCACAATATATTTTGGTTTAGAGCCAAAAAAGAAAATCAGAAAATCTTATTTTATCATTTAATCATACTGTTTATTTTATTTCATGTATAGAAAAAGTAATTACTAAATCACTGATGAAAATAATTATTAATTAATTCGAAAAAATAATTTCATACAGAAAACGAATGCATATGAAAATATAACCGCTGGCAATATAGCAAAAATTCAAACTTCCTAGGTAATGCGCGTAATCCCAATCACCGTTTATCAGGTACTCCAAACTATAGTAAAAATTTCTTCGATTAACAACGTTCTTATTCAATGATTAGTGTCAACCGGTGTTGGAATAAAGCAAATTTGTATAGACCGGTGTTTTAATCAATAATTACGCTAACTGGCATTTTAATCGGAGTTGGAAAAACCGACTATAAGAAATATTCATTCTAAATTTATGAAATTTGAAGTATTCTTTAATGGTAAAGTATACAAGACGATTTTTTCGAATTCATTAATAATCACAATGGCGGAGCTGTGGGAGAGTGTTAGAGCCTAGTTACGGCGGGAGTTTCATATCGGCGTGTAGCAATTACAAAAGAGTGCCCTTTCTATCAACAAGCTAGTCTTCTATACCTTTTTCCAAAAAGAGAGAGACGAAACTTTGAACAGACCCAAGTGACAGTTATTTCTTATTGGTTGACAGCAAGGCGAAATAACACCGTACTACATTAGCTTTTTGCTATCAATTGTCAAATATTTTGACATCTATGACATTGTTTATTTTCTAGACAAATTTATTTACTTTCATGTGTTGTGACTACTACATTTACCATTCTATTGCCTTAACTGTGACTTTACCTCTGAAGAATCGATATACAATTTAATTTGGTAAAGATTTTATATTTCAGACTGATATGTAAATTTAATTTTACCGCCTATAATTGATTTCACCAGTTATATGTTGTAATTTGGGCTGGGAGTCTGTTCAGAATTTCGTCTCCCTCTCTTTCTGGAATAAGGTATAGAAATTCTGGTTTCATAAAAAAAATTTACAAAACACTACACCAAATCACACCTGATCACTGTGTATTCAAATCCAGAAAATCCTAAACTTTCATTTATTACAAGATTTTGGATTTTTATCTTTTGAATTTGGTTGTTTACATTTTGTATAATGAAAATTGAGCATGGATTACTTTATTTATACTGTCGCGAATCAACACTCTGTATAGTACTAGAAGTATTGCCGCGGTAACCTGAATCTGGACTTACTTAGCATCCTGTCTGTCCGTTCGATCAACTTCCGTTGAACCCATCGAACGGACAGGAATGTGCGATTCAGCGAGGTAAGGACGGACTCGGCGTTACCAAGGTAATAAAAGAAAGAGATTCCGAAGAGAAAGGGAATTAATAAGTAATCTTCCGATAGGAGGATCACTTGTGATCCTTCATTATTTTGTCATCTAGTTGTTATTAGTGTTTAATAAATAAATGTGTTACACTTAGTGTTTTATTGAAACGACTCAATCTCCTCGTCACTTGAGACTGAAGCCAGGGCGTAGAATTAAAGGTAGGTGCCTTTTGCTATTACGAGTATATAATTATAAGCGAGTGCTCGCCCCTGAGCAACCCCTCGTCACGGGATTAGCGGCCTTTGCGACCGTAACGCTAAAGGAGCCGTGACATTGTGGTGGAGGTCGCCGATACGATTTAAAACAAAAAAATATATGCGACATTGTGGTTTCGATTTAAAAATAAATAAATAATATATTGTTAGAGCGCCAAGGCGGTTTTTAGAATACTGAATAAATGTATTTTAGGACTAAAGACTATATGTAACATTGTGGTCTAGGTAGCCATTCGATTTTTTTTTTAAGAAAAACCTGAAATTAATTTTCAAAACGTGAAATACCGATTTTGTAATGCGATTTTTAAGTTGATAAAGTGCCGATGCGTTTTTTTAGAATATCAAACATTATACGTGTTTTAGTAGTTACTATTATATGTAACAAATGTTGGCGTGTTTGAAGATAATATTATAATTTATGTTATTGTAGCTCCCAGGTAAAAATAACAGGATTGTTTAATTGGTTGATACCTATTTTATTAAACAAATTAAGAAAATACAGTAATTATTATCAGTATTTTATATTATCTATAATAGTTTTATTTATAATTAAGATTTTTTTTGTGTGTAAATATGGTACCTCAAATAAAAATTTGCTGTACTTATTGAATAAAATGTTTAATAAAGGAGATATACGATACAACTTAGGATCAGGGAAAAATAAAGACGAATACGATTTAGAATTCACTATAGATGAGAGTGCTTTCAGTCGCTCTAATAAAATGCCGCGAACACCGCCGCGAAGAAGTAGATCAGAAGAAAACATCTTATCTGATAATATGCACGTCCCTGTTTCGTTAAATAAATCACCAAATATTACATTAACTTCAACCCCTCTTTCGTTAGGCCCTATGGCAAAAGTACCAACAACTTCTCTTTCTTTAGGCGCCATACCAAAGGTGCCGATAGTGTCCCACGTAACTACGCAATCAACTACAACCACTAGCACAATTTTTAAACACCCACGAGTTTCCACAGGAGCTAATTATTACGATTCAATAAATGTGCCCCACATATACCCCCAAGAGGAAACTGGAAAATCAAATTCGACCCAGGGAATTTTACCCATAGAAATTCCCTTTGATACAGATGCAAATGCATCAAACATGTTTTCTATTTCAAGAAATCCTGGAAAAATTTTGATTCCACCCCCACAAGACAATAATTATAAAGCGCCTATCCCAACTAAAAAGAGGGTATCACTTAATTAAAACCCTGTTGAAAATAACCAACGAACAACACAAAATTACACTATTTCTTCCATATGGGACAATAAAAGTCCGTTGGTTCCACGGTTCACTGAACCACAGACTTTCGATCCACAAATCGACAATCCGGTGTCATTTCTCAATAATTATAAAATAGCAGCAAATGCTAATGCGTGGGATAACAACCTTCAATTGTGCTATTTCTCTAATTATTTAAAGGGAAGTGCAGCGTCCTGGTTTAGATCATTCGCGAGAAGAAATCCGGGTGCGGACTGGAGCGAAACAGTTGAAGAATTTAAAATAAAATTTATAGGCCCCAGTTATAATTACGATTTAGAATTTAGATTAGCTTCAAAAAAACAATTAATAAATCAAAATATCAGAGACTACTTTTATGAAATAATTGAATTGTGCGACGAATTCGACCCCACAATGCCAGAAGAGAAAATCATGCATAGGGTAATGGCACACTTTAGGATTAGTAAATATTATTCAAATACAAGGCTGTAATTTTAATATCGATGCATTCATGGTAAACAAGTTGCCCGTAGATTTAATTTTGGGGTACAATTTCATTAAAAACAATAAACTGATATTAGATTTTAGTGATAATAGAATTATATTCCCAAAAACTAACAAAATTATTAATATAGGTGAAAAAGATTTAACGTTCTCTGATTTCTTACAGTCACATAATAATGCACAGGTAAAAAAACCCAGTAATATCACATTTCTGCACGATAGCATATTCAACCTTGATAGTTCATTCTCTCTTGCTCATTGTGTGTCAGCCGATATGAAAATGAATGCTGGGTTAGCAAAACAATTTAAAGAGAAATACGTAAATGAACACAAAAAATTGTTAAAACAAGACAGAACGGTGGGAAATTTGGCAATTCTTAATGTACAAAATAAACTAATTTATTACTTGATAACAAAAAGATCATATTACAATAAAGCTACTTTAAAAAATCTGTTTAGTGCTTTAGTTAAAATGAGAGAACACATGTTAGCTCATAAAGTAAATCGCCTAGCGTTACCTAAACTAGGATGCGGTTTAGATAAATTAGATTGGAAAATAGTTAAGAATATGATTTTTTATATATTTGACGTTCCACATATTCAAGTTACAATTTGCTACTACAATAAACATATCAATGCTCCGAGCGTTAGTAATCCGGCATTACTGGCCGATTCAAATATTACAGAACAAGAAAGTAATACGTTAAATTGGGATATCTTACCATCCGATGACTTAGTAGAAACCAATGAGGTAATAAAAATAAGATTGGTAGAAGATTATATATTTAAGCTAAATAGTATAAATAAATATAAAATTGAATTAAGTAATAGCTTTTTAGACGATAAGGAGGAGTTGTACAGTATTTTTATGCCAAGAGGTAGCATGCTTAATAATAATAAGTTAGAATTAGCAGATAACTTTGAATTACTACATACGGGTATTTTAACCATATCTTCTTATAACAGAGAACCTGTCAAATTATTTAAGGGCACAGTATTAGGTTATATTAAACACAGTAAATATTTAAATTTAGAACTTAGTAGTATAGTAAAAAACGTAGAAAATAACACAATACGAGAGACTTTTCCACAACTGTTTGCTGATATACAAACAAATCAATTTAACATAAATGATACACTTAGCGATTATCAAAAACAAAAATTAATTGACCTCTTACATGAAAATTGAGACCTAATGGCATGGTCAAATAGTAAGTTAGGATTAACACATATGGCGGAACATGAAATCGATACAGGGGATGCTAATCCAATACGGTTAAGACCATATAGGGTGTCACATAAAGAAAGAGACATAATAAATGAGCAAATAGAAGAGATGTTAAAGTTAAATGTAATAAGACCATCCGACAGCGAATGGAGTTCGCCTGTAGTTCTTGTTAAGAAACCTGATGGGACGTTTCGATTTTGTGTAGATTACAGAAAACTAAATTCAGTAACTAGGAAATCTTCTTACCCTCTACCTCTAATAGATGATATATTGAGTGCGTTAAGCGGTAATAGATATTTCAGTACTTTAGATTTAAATTCAGGTTATTGGCAATGTCCAATAAAAGAGAGCGATAAACATAAGTCTGCTTTTATAGTTAATGATGGGGTGTATGAGTTTAATACCCTTAGTTTTGGGTTATGCGGGGCTCCTAGTACGTTTCAAAGGTTGATGGACACTGTATTTAAGAAACTAAAATGGAAAGAGGTTGTTATATATTTAGACGATGTTATAGTAATTAGTAAAACGTTTGAAGAACACTTGAGTAGACTACAGAAAGTCTTTCACCGTTTAAGAGAAGCGGGCTTAACTCTAAAACCTTCAAAATGTAACTTTGGGCTGAAAGAAGCCAAAATACTAGGATTTTTAGCTTCCAATAATGGTATACAACCAAATCAAGATAAAGTAGAAGCAATAACCAATTTTCCTACACCAGCTAAACAGAAAGATGTGCAAAGATTTTTAGGGATGTGTAATTACTACCGTAGATTCATTCAAAATTATTCAACCATAGCTAAGCCGCTGTATGACAAAAAGAAATTTATTTGGAGTTTATCTCAGAGCATGGCATTCTCTACTTTAAAAACTAAATTAATAAGTGCGCCAGTCTTAGCACATTTTTCACCAACTGCAGAAACGGAGCTACACGTTGATGCGAGTGGTATTGGGATAGGAGCTATTTTATTACAAAAAGACGCAATAACACAAAAATTTCATCCTATTTCTTATATATCTCGAACTTTAACAAAATCAGAACAAAAATATACCATTTCAGAATTAGAATGTTTAAGTGCGGTATGGAGTGTTCAATATTTTAGGTCTTATTTGTGGGGATTAAATCATTTTGTTATTCTAACCGATCACCATTCGCTTTGCTGGTTAAACTCAATTAAAAACCCTAGTAGTAGATTAGCAAGGTGGTCCTTGAAGTTAATGGAATATAAATATTCGGTACATCACAAAAAAGGATCGGCAAATAAAGATGCTGATGCTTTATCTAGATACCCCTGCAGAATAGCAACGCAGGAGGATGAAGAACAAGCGATAACAGTACCTACATTTATCGCAACAGAAGCAGATATAATCGCAATGCAGAAATCGGATTCCATGATTCAAAAAATTATACACACAATTAGAAATCCAGACAGCGGTACCCCGGCCGTACGAAGGAACGCTAAAAACTTTGACATTATAAACAACATACTCTATAAGCGAAATTCAGACAAAACAAGTGACATAAAGTTACTGGTAATCCCCCAACAACTTATTCCTGAAATTTTGTATTCATATCATAATGAACCATTAAGCGGTCACTTAGGCTTTTCAAAAACATTAAATAAAATCAAAAAACGTTATTTCTGGCAAGGTATGATTAAGAATATACGGAGATACATTCGAGGTTGTCCCGACTGTCAAGTGAGAAAGGGTCCAACTAATGTCAAACCGGCGGGATTGTTACATCCAATATCCGTAGAGACACCCTTCGAAATGATTGGAATAGACTTATTGGGTCCATTTAGAAAGTCAAGTAAAGGTAAAACTTTCATTGTAGTGGCAACGGACTATGCAACTCGTTGGGCTGAAGCGAAAGCGTTACCTAATGGAAAGGCGGAAGGAATAGCAAATTTCCTTCTAGAACAAATCATTTGTAGACATGGATCACCGAAAAAAATGCTGAGCGATAGAGGTGCTGTTTTTCAGTCTCAGATAGTAACGGAACTACTACGGTTAATGGGAACCTCGAGCACTTTTACAACCTCTTATAAGCCGTCGACTAATGGCCTAACTGAGAGATTAAATAAAACTATAGCTGACATGATTAGTAAATATACTAGTACGTCACAGAATGATTGGGATCAATGCCTCCCTCATGTCATATTCGCGTACAATACCGCGGTTCAAGAAAGCACTAAGTATTCACCTTTTGAACTAGTATATGGCAGAGAAGCAGTACTCCTCTCGGACGCGGAGCTGCCCCTCATTCCTACAACGGAGTACGCAATTAAATCAAAAGAACGATTATTAGAAATAAGGGAGAAAGCAAGAAATAATATTCACCAAAGCCAAAGAAAGGACAAAGAAAGGTACGACGAAAAGCATAGAAACGTCAGTTACAATGTAGGGGATAAGGTTAAGGTACGCACACCCTTACGACAAATAGGGAAAAGTGATAAGCTACAGCCCAAATATTTCGGTCCCTATACAATTATTGAAAAAAGAAACGATCTCAATTACGTGATTAAGTCAATAAATACGAGAAAACCAAAAATAGACACTGGGCATGTGTCACGCTTAGCACCATATTACGACCAATGGTCACTAATCTTGTCTAATGAGTAATTGTTTTATTTTACAGATGATTGCTATTATTCTAATATCCATACTGTCCATACTTGTTCATGGGTTAGCACAAGAATTAAAAGCACCCTCCCCGTTAACGATAGAAGCATTAGAATATTCTGCAGGTCTTATATATGAAAATGTAGGTATAATACATATTTCTAATAATTACTGGAAAATAGTGTCATATATTAGCCTTGATAATTATTATAAAAAATTTAATCAAATTCATAATTACACCGAAGCTACAGGAGATATTTGCAAGGAAGACGCTTCTTTAAATAAAACATGCGAACAGTTTCTAATCAAAGTTCAAGAAGTTCTAAATAAAATAAATTTAGAAGCCCATCTAATACCTTCCTTACTTAGTCACCATAGAGTTAGAAGAGGATATTTTAATATAATAGGTGATATTTCAAAAACGTTATTCGGTACATTAAACGATGAAGATGCATCTCACTTCGAATCATCAATAGATACATTAAATAAGAAAACAAACACTTTAACAAATTTATTCCACAAACAAACATCCGTAGTTAAATCATCGTTAGAAAATATGAATGCAACAGTAGGTCAGTTAGAGCATAATGAAAAATTACTATCTACACAATTAAATAAAATAACAGTCGCAATGACACTTGCTTTAGGAAAAATTAAAAATTCCAGTATAATTGAATCATATCTCCCTACTATCTTTAATTATTAGTCAATATGAACTAGAAACACATACTCTTATTGACATCATTTTAAGTGCAAAAAAGGGCATTTTACACCCATTACTAGTAACACCTACAGCAGTGATAGAGGAATTATCAAAAATAGTGTCATATGTACCTGAAGGATTGAAATTACCGATAGAGTTAGAAAAACACTCTACCAATATATTGTTAAATATTATCAAGCCAATATTTTATTTTCAAAATAATAAATTAATTTGCATCTTAAATATTCCATTAATACAGTCATCTCCCTTTCAATTGTTTAAACTTACCCCGATACCAATTCAAGCTCATGAAGTAAAATTTGTAATGTTAAACATAAAACACCAGTATATTGCAGTAAATGAAGGGAAAAGTAGTCACATAACATTAAAATCAGACGATTTAAAGTTATTAATACATCTAAACAATCATGAATTTATATATGAAAATAGCAATCAAATTATATCAATTTCAGGAGATGATTGTGAAATGTCAATATTAAATGCAATAGACAGATTGCCTAAAAACTGTGAACGGCAGTTAATAACGATAAATTCAACAAAGTTCCAGAAACTTGTAGAAGAAAACACATGGTTATTTGTAGCGCCATTTAAAGAAAATTTAACGATATCATGTAATAATTCTAATTATATTGAGAAAAAATCTATTATAGGTACAGGTAAAATACATTTGCAAAATCATTGTCATTTTTTTACAAAATCATTTATTATTTCGTCTAGAAAACATTTAAAAGTTATATACCAAGACTGGCACCAATAAACGTTAATATCTCCACGGTGCAATTGGATAAACCAATCTTAGATAATATCCCGGCACTAAAATTAAATTTGATAAACCACTCCAAAGCACTAAAGGCTAACGATCAATTAGAAAATGTATTAGAACAAATTGAGGATATGCAAAATGATGAACGTTTTAAGTTAAAAGCAGAAATACACAGTTACGTTTTGTATGGAATAATCACACTAACTATAATAATAGTTACAGTTTTTATTGTAAAAAGAAAATGTAGAAATAATCCATGTATAAGAACACAAAATAATGAAATGTCTTTAAATAGTTTTAGTACAGGCACCTTTATATTGCCTGATGGAAGAAGATGTAAAGTTAGTTTAAGAGCCGCTCAAACACAAGAAAGTGAACCTGTTTAAATATTAACTAATTCCAGAAACTTAAAAAATTGTGTAAAAAGCGAACAGAAATGTTATTTATGTACAAAAAAGTAAAAAATATATTAGTAGGTTAAAATTTGTGTAATATAGACATTTCATTATTATTATTAAGATGTGTTGATAACATAGCTTAGAAGAATGAGTATAGATATGCTTCCTGTAGTACGATGCATGTCAATGTAATGTAAAATGCAGAAATTCGTTATTTATCACGTATTACGGGGCATTGTCGTATATACAAAACATTAACATTATGCCTGACTTAGCTCACTTATGTCATGAAATGCAATAGGTCAGCAAGGTCGCAGCCTCTTCAAGGCAGCAGAAGAAAATGCAGATTCTTAGTTTAAGATATATGTAATAAGCGTTTTCGTAGTTTTAATTAGATTATAGTTTCACAAACATATATATGTATATACGTAATGGTAATTTTGCAACTCTCTTTTTAAATGTCATATTAGAATATGTAGAAACTTTATGTTAAAATAACATGTTTTTTAGTATTATATGTAATTTAGTCAAATTATACTGCGAGATATTTTATTGTTACATGTACTACCATCGCTCGGGAGGAGATTCATTCATCAGTACCAAGGGCAAATCGTTCCTGGACGACTAGTGAAGGCAATTAAGCTACTATAAATGGTAACAAGGAAGTAAAAACGACTTCGACAGCTGGAAGAAGACTATAAAATCGGCAGCAAATGGAGTGAGAACGGTTGGCAGTTAAATGTGCACTAATATAAGTAGTAAAAGTATTAAGAAGCCCAAAAATGCAATGGCACACGCAATAAAAGCGTGAAAGGGTTCTAAAAATATACTTGTCTAAATAATAAAATTATGAAGAGGTCCTAAAAATGGAATGGCGCACGTACTGAAAGCGCGAAAACCCCCCAAGAAGTGCAGTAGTATAAGTAAGAAGTGTATGAATAGGTCCTAAAAATGCAATGGCACACGCAATCAAAGCGTGACAAGGTCCTAAAAGTGCACTAGTATAAGAAATAAATATGTATGATATGATCCTATGACTAAAGATATGGGACAATGAAGCACTCCATGTTGCAACATGAAGCCAAAGTTTATTATCCGATGGTCCTGAAGGGTGTCCAAAACCGGTGGAGGAAAGGTCATTCAAAGGCTCAACTCCTGAGGCCATATTCTCTTGCTGCATTGAAGGATAAGAAATCTCACAAGAAGAAAGAAATCAGAAACGCAACAATGCAGTACAGTTCAAGAAGGAGGTCGAAGTTGAAGATATTCTTAACCAACAGCTAAAGTAAACTAGTCGTGCTAGGAACAGCCAAGATGCTCTGATGAAGAAACCAAGGTAGATCAACAAGTGAATCCAGTGACAGTGAATAATTAGGGACAATTAAGAGTGTAGAAATTAAGGTAGAATTATAATCTAGTATAAGTTTAGTTGTACGACAAAGTGTTGATTTGCGACCCCCAAAGTTTTATTGATTGTGTATATGCCGGTGGCATATAAACTGGAGGAGGGGGAGATGTCGCGAATCAACACTCTGTATAGTACTAGAAGTATTGCCGCGGTAACCTGAATCTGGACTTACTTAGCATCCTGTCTGTCCGTAGGTGCCTTTTGCTATTACGAGTATATAATTATAAGCGAGTGCTCGCCTCTGAGCAACCCCTCGTCACGGGATTAGCGGCCTTTGCGACCGTAACGCTAAAGGAGCCGTGACAATACACTGTTTAATATTTATGAAGCAGCCCTGTATATTTAAAGTAAGTGAACATCACAAATGTGCTCGTTTCATTAGACTGTGATTGTAAATAAAAACTGTTCCTGTTTTCAACACTTTAAGCTACACTTTGTACACTACATAGTGTCCTAATGTGTATTATTCTCTTTTAAATATAGGTAGTTAGAACAAATACTGGAAGTATTTTCTACAATCAATGGTAATGATTTTTCGACAAATACCGGTGTATCACCGATAGAATCCCAGTCGATTCGCTGTTATAGATCATGATGTTGTCCTTGTTGTATAAAGCAAATCCCTTTTGTCATGCTTGTCTGATGTATATCCTGAACTAATGAAACTGAATAAAATTGCTATTTGATTTTTTTAAGCTGTTTTCGTTTCATATGAGCTACTAAAAACTGTTTCTGGTTTGTCCCAAATTCACATCAGTCACATTTTCAATCAAATTATTTCAAATGTTTTATTTTTGTGTGTTTTACTAATCGATCTTTTCGATTTGATCTAAATTCGCATGAGTCACATTTAAAATTAAATTGTTTCAAATGTTTTGTTTTTATATGTACTTCGAAATTACTTTTAATGTTTGTTCTAAACTCACATGAGTCACATTTATAATCAAATTCCTTCAAATGTATAGTTTTTATATGTATGTCTAATTTACTTCTATTATTTGTTTCAAATTCGCATGAGTCACATTTATAATCAAATGTTTTCAAATGTTTTGTTTTTATATGTAACTCTAAATTCGGTTTGTGGTTTGTTTTATAATTACATATATCACACCCATAATCAAATTCTTTAAGATGCCTTGTTTTTATATGTATTTCTAAATTACTTTTAATGTTTGTTCTAAATTCACATGAGTCGCATTTATAGTGAAATTCTTTTAAATGTTTTGTTTTTACATGTCTTTTTAAATCACTTTTTTTGTTTGTTCCAAATTCGCATGAGTCACATTTATAATCAAATTCTTTCAAATGTTTTGTTTTTATATGCTTTTCTAAACGAACTTTAAAGTTTGTTTTAAATTCGCATTGGTCACATTTAAAATCAATTTCATTGAAATGTATTGCTTTTATGTGTCCTACAAAATTCTGTTTGTGGTTTGTTCTAAATTCACATATGTCGCATTTATAATGAAATACTTTCAAATGTTTTGTCTTTATATGTGTTGCTAAACGATCTTCGCGGCATGTTTTAAATTCACATTTGACACATTTGTAATCAAATTCTTTTAAATGTATTGTTTTCATATGTAGTTCTAAATTATAGTTAATGTTTGTTCTAAATTCACATGAATTACATTTAAAATCAAATACTTTCAAATGTTTCGTTTTTATATGAATTTCTAAACAATGTTTGCGGTTTGTTCCAAATTCACATGAGTGACATTTATAATCGAACTGTTTCAAATGTTTTGTTTTCATGTGTCTTACTAAATGCCGTTTCTCATTTGATCTATATTCACATGAGTCACATTTATGATCAAATTCTTTCAAATGTTTTGTTTTTACATGTCGTCTTAAATTTGGCTTTAAGTTTGTTCTATATTCACATTTGTCACATTTATACTGAAGTTTTTTTAAATGTTTTTCTAAATAGTTTTTGTGGTTTGTTGTACATTCACATGACTCATGTTTATAATCTATCTTTTTCAAATATTTTCCTTTTATATGATTTTTCAGACACCGTCTGTATTTCGTTCGGCATCCAGATGGTGGCAAACATTTAAATCGTTTTATTTGACTGTGTGAGTTTGATTGTCCTATTTCTACATGTGCGTTCGTTACGCCAACAAAATAGTGTGCATTTTCCACGTGTAATCTGAGATAGTCTAGTTTCTTGAATCGTCCGTGACAAATCCCGCATTTATACGTTTTCACTTGGTAATGTTGGTTAGTGTGGTTCTCGAGATCTGCTTTGTACTTCGTTCTGTATTTGCACTGCTCACATTTAAAAATTTGGGGGCGGAGTGTCTTGCCTTCGCTTACTGTTGTTGCTTGAGTACTCGTTGTCGGCAGAATGCACTTTCTGAAAGAAAATAAAGAGCTTCATTAAAATAACTTACTAGTTCAATATGAAATTAATCAAACCATCTTAGGTATTTGATAAAACTGTTAGTACAAAGAAACATTCTTTTATTTCAATAATATTGAAACTGTACAAACAGGAAGCAAATTCAAAGAGGCTAGTCTTCTTTATGGAATAGGAGAGTCGAAATTTTGCTATTTAAACAAACAATGATATCATATCGTCTTTATAAATGATAAAGAAACTAGTAAATAAAGAGTGATCAAATAAGAACTAGCATTTGAATCATATAAGGGTATGTAAAAAATTACTCAAGAACTATTAATATTTTAATAGTCAATGTACAGTTTTTGTAATAATATGATTGGCTATTTTTTTGTTAATAGAAATATGTATTATTTTCAGGAATAAAACCAAGAAGTAAAATTCTTTTTGAAACTGGTGTTAAGTGTACTTCGCAACAAACACCAAAAGCAAGCAAATTGTATAAGATAGCTGCAGATCTTAGAAAAAGTGTGAGACAATTGTTCACAAAAAAAGCCAATTATAAAGAACGTTTAAAAACAGTTGAACAATTTGCATCATCAGCTGATTATTTGCGGTTGCAGTTAAATTCGACATCATTTAAATTTATTAGCTCTCAGCTGAAACTACAAAAAATACCACCAAAGCTGAGACGATTTAATGTAGATGATAAATTATTAGCATTAGCACTAATGAAACAGTGCCCCAAAGGATACTTCTTGCGTCATTCTTTTTGATGAAATTTCTTTGGAAGCTTCATTATTATTTAACAAAAAAACTGATTTAATAGATGGCTTTCAAAACAATGGTTTCAATAGTAAACATCCTAGTTTGGCTGATAAAGTAATTGTGTTCATGGCTCAAGGTATTCATAAAAAGTGGAAGCAACTATTCATAAAAAGTGGAAGCAACCATTAGCCTATTATTTTAACTGTGGTGGTATGAAGTCAGAAGTAATAGTAAAATGTTTGAAAGAAGTGATTCGTGAAGCAAGATCTATTGGACTAAATGTGGTAGGCACTGTATGTGATCAAGCTAGTGCCAACACAAAAGCTATTAAACTTTTGTACGAGGAAACAAATCGAGTTTGTCTTTTAGAAGGTAGAGAAAATAGTTTTTTTGTGTTTGCAATAGATAGCTTAGAAGTTGTTCCAATTTATGACCCACCACATTTACTGAAGGGAATTCGAAACAACTTATTTGACTGTAGTTGCAAGTTTAAATGGAGAACCGATAAATTCGAGACAGCATCATAGAATGATATTAGATGTCTATATAACTTGGAAGAAAAGGACGAAGAATTTAAAATGTGTCATAAGTTGACCGACATTCACATTAATAACACAAAGAAAATGAAAGTGAAGATAGGTGCTCAAGTACTGAGTCAGCGAGTTGCAGCTTTGATGGGTGGCTTAGCCAGATTAGGTAAGGAATGTGTATTACATACAGTTACTTGTGTATATATAAACTCATTTAAAAACATAACATTTAATTGTTAGATACTGTTTTCCAAAACTAATATGCAAACTTTTTAGGACCAGAACATGTGCCACATAGTGGTTTGGTAACATCAGAATTTCTATTTTTTATAGACAAGCTTTTTGATAGTGTCAACAGGTCCTTTGTATCAGCAGATCATGGAAAACCTCTAAGATGTGCTGTTTCACCAACAACGAGCCATTGTGAATTTTGGACCGAAGCAATTAAAGTGTTTGAAAGCATGATGTTCTTCAATGAGCAAAAAAAGGAATAAGTTCCGCCGTCCGTAAGAAATTGGGTACATACTCTTACAGGTTTAAAATATTTATGGCAACGTCTTCATACTGATGGTTTTAAATTTCTCTGTCCAAGGCACATAAACCAAGATCCCCTTGAAAATTTTTTTGGACAGATCAGAAGTCATGGCATAAGGAATGTAAATCCAACATGCCAGTCTTTTATGCAATCTTTTAAATCATTAACTATTTCTAAATGCCCTTTTGGAGTTCACCTTCGTCAAACTGTGAAGATGACAATATTGTTATGTTAGACACTTTACAAGAACTTTTTGACGATTCAGATATGGTATATGAATTCATACCACTGGAGGAAGTTAGCCTTAGTATTGATATACCAGCAAATTTAAATTATTCTATAATAAAAACTGGAACTTTAGCATATATAGCAGGGTATATTGCAAGGAAAATTATGAAGTACGTCAAAAATTGCAATAGTTGTAGAAATAAATTAATTGGAAATATAGATGCTCTTTCTCAAGCAGAGAAATTTATTATTGACAGTAGATCGTACCAACCAAATTTATTAACTTCACCAAATTCGAATTTTATGATAATTTTTTCTCAAAGCATTTATGTATTGTAACAAATTGTTCCTTAGATATGTTCTCAATATAACATTTCAAAAACTCTCTCTAATATTTTAATGTTAAATGTTAATTTTGAATCTCTTGAATGCCATAAACATAATCTTAAGATTAAGCTTGCAAAATATATAACTGAATTTTACATTTTTACCTATATAAAAAATATAAATAAAATCTTGAAGGGAAAAATTGTTCCGAGTACTACAAACGATGAAATAAAATTATTGGCAAAGAACTATTTTATTAAGCACAGAAAATTTGCGGAAAAATATAGAAAATAAATATTGTATTAAAGTTATGTAAAATGATAAACAAAAACACTAAAAAAACACCTTCACCACACTAAAGCACAAAAGCTAGCGAATTTTGAACAACTACGTTGTCATCATCAGTTGCACTGATTAATAGAAACCGCGTTGTCTATATTCCGCAGGGTATACAGAACAACATTGATTTTAATTTTACAGGGATGGCTTATTTATACATATACTTAAGCAAATAACTACTTCATTAAAGGTAGAGTGAAAACATTTAGATAATATCGCATACGTCATAATGCGCTATGAACGTACTAGATTGGGCGAGTTCATTATATCCCATCCGATCCACTTTAGGGGTGTTTGTATAACAGTAGCGCGCCGCTTACGATTACGTTATATGTAGGGGGCGGACATGACCGAGTTAAACTACGACGGAGTTACAACGGAGCAAAGCAATAATGTAAACAACACACATTTACTGAATAGCACTGATTCATATGCTGAACTGCAACATCTGTTTACGCTCGAGAAGAGCCCGAGAATGAGAGCAAAAAATGGCCATGAAATAAAGAATTTATGAGTAAAATTCTTTCTACATCGGCGTAGATAGCCTGAGGGGTTTTTAAAATTTATTATATTTACCTTATATTTCGCAAGAGAAATAATGTAAATATGTATATACTTACTGTTATTTAGCTTCAATAACATACGCGTACATTTTTAGTTATCGTTTATTTAGATCTAGAACGTTGTTTATATTACTTTTTCTGATATTAAAATGAATTGTCAGTGATTCCGAAATTTATTACAAAGTCTGTAAAATATCGTTACAGAATGCCAAAATATCGCACGTTCGTCATTTGCTTTGCTAAAACATACACAGAAATAGTTTTTATGCAGAGAATTTTGATAGTTTACAAAATTTCGTTAAATGTTTAAATGACGATGCTCGAAGTAGTTCTGAGTGCAAGGAACTAACACAAATCCCAAATTTAAAAAATCAGTTGTTATTCCTTCAGGAACACTTTGGAAATTTGCCTAAACTAATCACATATTTTGAAAATCGAATCTCAAATTAAAAAATGCATTAACCACATTAGATATGGCTATTAATAATTCCAAGTGACTTCGGATGTGGCCGTCGGTAAAAGTTAGACGCAGTTTTTAATAGAAATCCAGATTTAATAACATTGCGGCAATTGTGTATGCTAAATACGCTGAAATAAAAGAATATTTCCAGTACGCACATATAACCAGTTGCGATGTAGAAAGGACGTTTTCTATCTACAATAATGTACTTAATTTAAAGAGAACAAGTCTTACAGAAGAGAAAATAAACAAATAATAAGTTATTTTGTATTTTATAGATCACCAGCCACTTGTTATCCAATTATAAAAATAAAATTAAAACCTCTTTAAAAATACAACATTTCAATAGTGCGCCCATGGGCGATGAGTCATGACTCGCTCGTGTCCGCGCCCTAGTTATATGTATTGGTGTTTATGTTTTGTTGTTGGTTCTTTGAATTTAGTAAAATATTGTTTTTTAAATATTTGTCTTTATCAAGACACTTGAAAATATTTCTATATTATTCGATCTATTAGTTTAAAGTTAACAATTGTGAAGTTTCTAAAAAAATCATCCCTCATACCTCTGCCCTCTTAATCACCTACGCCGCTGGCACTTTTTATTCGCGCAGCTTTGTGATGACGTCATGTTTTCACTCTACCTAATCATTGTTTCGTTAAATTCATCGTATTTAATATTATAATCCTATCCTTTAATTCTGATGTTCTAAGAAAAACTAACAGTACCTGAAAGGGGTATCCTTATTTACGCCACATACTTATACAGGCTGTATTTGAAATAAGGGGACAGAGTATGATTAATGGAAAAATTTAATTTTAATGGACTCAAATCCAAAATATTTTGCGCAAACTCCCTCGCTGACGCGAGAAAAACAATTACAAAGATATGTCTAAAATATTCGTCGCGCCACTGCACTTCAATACGACTGTAGGGTATGGAAGGGTGGGTTACTAAGTAGGAGTGTGAAGGCGTGCGAGGTCAGTCTCGTTCGATTGTTACGTGTGGATGTTTCGACTATGGCTTACACAACACACGAACTGAAATAAATTATGTTTTTTTTAATTCAAGTGCGACCAATTAAAATAAAAGTTTCTCATAAGTAGAGTTGGGCAAATTTTACAACACAAATTTGTTTTTGTGAGAAATAAGAAGTAAAAAGTCGTTGAATTTAATCATAATAACAGTAATAGCAGAAGAAAACGTAATATCTAAATAATCCTGGCAAATATTAAAATAATCACAAAATTCATACAGTCGGCATCTCAATAAAAAAAATTATCGTTGTTGAAAAATATGATATTTTAAAAGAGAAGAAAAGAAATCGAATAAAGTACACGCATCAATTTAATTGGGAAATTCGCCCATATCTATTCACAAGTTTTTCACAGTTGATATTTCATATTAAGGTTGTTGAACTCTTAGCATGAACACCAACGTCTACAGCTGTTATTGCGTATATCTATGCGTGTTTATTTAGTTCGATGGAAATATTATTTATTACGACTCCTCAACCTGTGTGGAACCTCAGTCCCGTTGGGCCAGACAGCCGATGTCTGGCGCGATACCTACGACATATAGACACATGCTAAATCCATAGGCGGCACATTAAACACTTTTCGGGGGGGTTTTAATTTTGGCGTTCGTGTCGTAATTGACTCAAAATTTTTGGGATTTATATTCTACATAATTGCACCTTTCATTTGTCATACTCTGTCCCCTTATTTCAAATACACCATGTATAAACAAGATTTGAGAATCGGCCTGTTGGCTGACTTCATTAATCTATTTCAATTTTTGTGAATGTATATACTCTCATAACTATCTAGTTCTCTATAATTATGCACTTATTTTATACATCATGGCCTGTGTCGAGCTACACTAGGCTTCTCTGTCCTATTAAACCAGAAATGAGCATTGTGCTCTTTATAGCGAGTTGCAATTGAACGTCTAGTTTGCAAGCTACATCAAACAAGAGCTAGTTGGTCGCCTTAAACATAACAAATTCGTTCTGCAAATGGATGAGTCGACTGATGTTGCTGGACTGGCCATCTTGCTGATAATTGTACGATATCCATATATACATTCAATCGAAGAAGACTTGCTTATGTGCGCATCGCTGCCGACTAACACTACCGGAGAAGAAATTTTTAAGACGATTGACACTCTTTTTGAAATACACAATCTCGATTGGAACAATTGTATCGATATTTGTACAGATGGGGTCAAGGCAATGACTGGTAAAACAGCTGGAGCGGTATCACTAATAAAAAGTAAAGCGCCAAAATGTAGTTCTAGCCATCGTATCCTACATAGACAAGCACTTGCCGTAAAGAAGATGTCACCAAATCTAAAAATGGTTCTTGATGAAGCAGTAAAAATAATCAATTACGTCAAATCACGCCTTTCTTCAGTCCCGATTGTTTTCAATATTGTTTGAAGATTATGGAAGCAGACATAAAACACTACTACTCCACACTGAAGTTAGATGGTTATCTCGGGGTAAGACCTTAAGAAGATTATTCGAACTAAGAACTGAATTACAAGCTTTTATGACTTTTAAATTAGATGACTGTTTGAGTGATGTGACTAGGTTGTCCAGACTAGCTTTTTTAGCAGATATATTTGGAAAAATTACTGAATTAAATCTATCTTTACAGGGAAAACAGACTACAGTGTTCAATTCTAATAACAAAATAACTGCCTTTAAAAAAATTATAGTTTTGGATTGTTTGTGTTGGCAACAGAGTACTAGAAGGCTTTTCAACACTGAATGAGTTCGTTGGTGAGACAGCACAATTACCAAATAAAATATTTGAAGAAGTGATCCAATGTCTTAATGATATGCACGCATCTTTTGAGAGGTATTTTCCGGAAGAGCAGAATACAGAACTGAAAATGAATTCATGGGTTCAGAATCCTTTTGTACCGAATTTGCAGAACCCAGAAAATATGTCAAACGAAATCTATGAATCGTTTTTAGAAATGACATCAGATTCAAGCATGGAATCACTGTTCAAAACAATGTCACTTGATAATTTTTGGTGCAGGGTTCGTGATGAATATCCACAACTTGCTACACAAGCTGTGACTGTTCTTCTTCCGTTCCCAACAACATACTTCTGTGAAACAGGATTCTCGACATATGCAGCTACAAAAACGAAATACCGTAATAAACTGGCTGCTGAACCTGACATGCGTATTCAACTCTCTTCTATCAAGCCTGACATTAAACAGTTGGTCGAAAATAAAAAGCAACTACATACCTCCCATTAAATGGTAACAACTAATATACACTCTATCTTTGTGTTATATTTTATTTGTAGATACATATTCATATAACATACCTACGTTTGTATGATTTTTATTATAAAAAAAATTTATAGAATAAAATGTATAAATTACAAAAATGAGTTTTCATATCATATATATTTGCCTACTCCCCTAATATATATAAATATATAAACTTAGGGCTCTACAGGAAACTTATGGTTCAAAAAGTGCTCCGTGGTTAAAAAAGTTTGAGAATCGCTGAGATAGGCAATTAAAAACTTTACATAATTATATTAACACTATTCACCCAAACATCAAATTTACGATTGAAATAAAAGAAAATAAAACTATTAACTTTTTAGATCGCACTATAACCCATATAATTAAGAAACATGAATTTTGAATTTACCACAAACCTACACATACTGACACAACTGTACACGCACGTTCGTTTCATCCCATTACACAAAAATTATCTGCTTATCAATCAATGCTTCATAGACTAATTAACGTCCCTTTGAGTAAAGAAAACTTTGATTTAGAATTAAACAGAATATACATTATAGCGCTAAATAACGGCTTCTCTATAGATTTAATTAATAATATTTTAGCAAAACTACAGAAATCTAAAACGCTATTTTTAATTTACCCCACAGTAAAAATAAATAGAACCCACAGTTATAATTCCATCACATACATTGGTACAATTTCAAACACAGTAGGGAACTTAATTAAAACAAGTAGGGAAGGGACTATTTCATTCAAAACAAACAATTCACAACTTTACATGTTTTAGGAAAAAGTAAAAAAAACTTGATATGCTAAAAAGTTTAGAAATTAATAAATTTAATAAATCAGGTATAATTTTAAATGACCACCTAGATATAAATAACTCCCCCTACTCAATTAAAAATTCAAATATGTCCACCCCCTCTCAGAAAAAGATTATTTTTCTATTGATATATATACAGCAAGAGCGCGCGAGGTATGATCACCCGATGGTATACGTAAACTCGCATCTAAACGTGGTCCGATAATACATATTAGAGTAACGGCACAACATACTAGCATTGCCTGCTCATATTCGAACTCATAGTGATCTGATTATTTTTTTGCAGATTGACAAAAAGAACAAATTAAATTTTCTCTTTAAGTGATGACGATTGCTTAGATAACTAAGTCGATAATAACGCGAAGATTGTAATACTTATAACGTAATTATGATTATCCTAATGAAATTAAATAATAATGTAGTTGTGTACAAAGTTATAGCAGTACAACTGGGTTTTAGAATGAAATAAAAACAACCCGCCTGAAACATCTGCAGAATAAACTAAGATGTCTAGAGAAAAATAAATAAATAGAAATTTCATGGTAAAAAAAAACTATAAATAAGTATAACAGGAATACCATAAAATAACATAAAAACGACCCTTGAAATAGAAATTAAAATTAGAGATTCTCTACAGTAAATATAACGAAATAACAACTCTGGAAAAATAAATCTATATATCTATATCTGGCGAACACAGCTAGCGGAGATCATTTGCCGAATATACGTCCGAAGAATATCGACTAGCATCGGGTGATCATACCCCGCGCGCTCAAGCTGTAGAGGAGCTAATGTGTACTTTGAAATTGTATTTTCCAGTGTGGCGAAACATATGTAGTGTGTGAACATTATAATTTTTTGAATCTAAACAACTGTGTTTTATTATATATATTTTTAAATATATCATATGATACTGCAGATTCCCCCAATGTATCCGCCAGCTCTTGATGAATTTGAGTTGGGTCCATCTCTTTAACTGAATGCTGTAGGCACGCTTTAACAGGTTCAGACTTGTAAATTTGTAGTGTTAGTCAGTACATAGCAGGTTACAATGCTACGTGAAGATATATCATTGTTTTGGTTTATAAATGGGTCAGAGCAAAGGGACCAACCCTCATACATATAGTCCAACAAGTAAAAATAACTTACTACAAAAAATTGTCCTATTCCGATAATGTAAATCAATATAATTATATGAAAACCAATCGTACCTGACATTTCTCTCACTGCAGTAGATAAAATGGTGCTCGAGATGTTCTCGTTGATGCAGGTGGATTTTGCAAAATGGGCACTGAGTAAGTTCTAAAATTGCATGAGAAAAAAAATAATTAGACTACAACATAATGGTTCAATCCATTTCAAATCACCCAATATAAATAAAATTTCTTGCCCAACATTTTTAATTTTCCTGATTTTTTATCATGAGTTCCCTATGCGTAGACAGTCACAAAACACTGTTAGAAAAAAAATTATAAGCCATAGTTTTTTCTGGCAGCCATTTTTAAAATGGCGGTTGGGAAAATTTTTATGAAAAACGTGGTTTGCCGAAAGTTTAATTGCCAAGCTATTTTAAAAGATATCAGAATAATTCGAAAACCAGCGTGTTCAACATGAAATGAACTTCAGACATACAGTTTTTTAATTTTTCTATCATGCGAGAGAGTCAGTCAAAAGCTTTCTGTAAAGACTCCGAAAATATTATCAATCGCTACTTTTTAAGGATGTAAATTTTTATGAAGGGAGAAAGACTCACTAATAATATGTTGTTATTTCTGTGTTGAATATTTACATAACTACCTGCAGTATGAGTTTTAGTCCTGAGAATGTATTCCTTTTTTTTTCTAGAGCTTTTCAAAAAGCCGAAAGCCTTTTAACATCAATTTTCTCAGGTCAACATCTAAAAAAGGACTAAATAAAAACAAGTAAAAAATTTACAGAATGTTCTTTATACACATAGGAATATCTTACAAAAAAAATAATGAATGAGACTCAACTAAATTTTGAGTAATAGAATTTCAGCAAAAACGCTACCGTTCCACACCCTCGTGCAGTGCCAAGTTAGCAAACAAGGGCTTGAAATTATTAGAATTGACATTGGGCAAATTGCAGCTGGCAAGTAGTTATGACAGAAGTTTTAAAACTAAATACATAGAGAAACATTATTGTGTGTATACTGTACGCAAGTGTAGTACAACAAATGTATCAGTAAGTTAGGTTTAAGAATTATAACTCTTACCTATTGTTATCACTGCCCATTGTTATTTAAAAGTAGAAATATTTGATCATTTATTGTTTGTAATGATTTAAACATCATTCGACCAATGTCAACTGCAATAATTTCAAGCCCTTGTTTGCTAACTTGGCACTGCACCAGCGTGTGGAGAGGTATCGTTTTTACTGAAATTCTATGCACAATTTCAATCTAAAAATAGTTGAATCTGTCATAATTTTTTTGTGAGATATTCCTATGAGTATAGAGAACATTCTGTAAACTTTTCACTTGTTTCCATTCAGTGCCTTTTTAGATATTGACCTGAGAAAATTTATGTTAAAAGGCTTTCATCCATTTTTGAAAAGCTCTAGATAAAAAAAGGAATGCTTTCTCAGGACTAAAACTTATACTGCAGGTAGTTATGTAAGTATTCAACACAGAAATAACATATTATTAGTGAGTCTCTCTTCCTTCATAAAAATGTATGGTCATAAAAAGTAACAATTGATAAATTTTTTCGGAGTCTTCACAGAAAGAGTTTGACTGACTCCCTTGCATGATCGAAGAATTAAAAAAATTTATGCCTGAAGTTCATTTCATGCCGAACACACTGGTTTTCGAATTATTCTGATATCTTTTAAAATAGCATGGCAATTAAACTTTCCGGAAACCACGTTTTTCTTAAAAATTTGCCCAACCACCATTTTAAAAATGGCTGCCAGAAAAAAACTATGGCTTATAAGAAAATTTCGAACAGTGTTTTGTGACTGTCTACCTATAATAATAATAATAATAATAATAATAATAATAATAATAATAATAATAATAATAATATATATTTGTCCCTAAGATCACATATACAGCGACATGGGATATGTCAAAATGTGTACATTACAATTCAAAAACCTAACTAGCAGTTACATACAAACATTCAACACACACACCTCTACATCTAATTCACAATATGATAAAAATTAGGCCTCCAAATATTCATCCACACTATAAAAACAGTGCTGATGAAGGTACGATTTAACCTTCCGCTTGAATATAGTTATATTTATGCTGTCTTTAATTTCGGGTCCTAATTTGTTATACAGTCTAATTCCAGCATACATGGGATTACTCTCGAAGGTCGTTGTTTTGTGCCTAGGCGTTAAAAAATCACTACCATACCTTGTATGATAATTATGGTTGAAATTATTTTTTGCAAGGTTTCCAATATTACTTTTAACAAGGCACAAAACATGAAAAATGTATAAACACGGCAGCGGTAGAATGTTGTATTCTCTAAATAGCCGTCGGCAAGAAGAACGCATTGGCACACCAGCCATATTTCGTAAAGCGCGTTTCTGAATTTGAAAAACTCGTCGCGATTTCGCAGATTTTCCCCAATAAGCTATTGCATAGGTCAATTTAGATTGAAAACAAGCGAAGTAATAAGTCAACAGCACATCCCCGGTCACCAATCCAGCGAGCCTGAATAAAGCATAACAAACGGATGACAGTCCACCGCAGAGGACATCAATATGCGTATCCCAGCCAATATCGCAATCAATGTACAAGCCCAAAAACTTGACTGATTTTTCCTGTTTCAAGGATTTCTTATTTAATTTTATTAGGTAACTGTAATTTACCGTATTAGATCTGGGCGTGAAGTTCATGAAGACAGTCTTATCTTCATTTAAACAAAGTTCATTTGAACTGAACCAACTGGAAAAATTACGCAACATTTTCTTCACAGTTACGAGAGTTTCGTCAATACTATCACCGGCACACACATATGACACATCATCAGCAAACAGGACCAAACTACCCTCCGTACAAATGGCAGGTAGGTCATTAATAAATATTAAGAAAAGTAGAGGTCCCAAGACAGAGCCTTGCGGAACTCCACGCTCGCTGTAAAGATAGCCCGATTTTTTGCCTTCCACCTCAACCACTTGACGACGGTCACAAAGGTATGAAGAAAACCAACTGTAAATTACTCCTCGAAGGCCATAGTGATGCATTTTATTTAATAATAGTTCGTGATTAACCAAATCGAAGGCCTTGCTTAAATCCATAAAAACTCCAATTGCTTTCTCGGACAAATCCATTTCACAATACAGTTGGTTTAAAAAGTCTAACATTGTTGTGTTAGTCGAACGTTCTTTCTGAAAGCCATGTTGTTTCGGAGAAAGAATATTATATTTAATGAAAAAGTTGTAAACCCTGTTGAAGACTACACGTTCGAGTATTTTAGAAATGGAAGACAACAATGTAATGGGTCGATAGTTATGCACATACTCCCTATCTCCATTCTTGTACAAAGGAAGTACCTTACCAGTTTTAAAAATTGTAGGGAAGGTTCCTGTTGACAATGACTTGTTAATTAAAAAGGCCAAAGGCGTGACAATATTATCAGCACAAGCCTTTAGTGTACCACTCCAAACACCGTCAACGCCGCAACTATTTGAGGACTTCGAATTAATTATAATCAAGTAAATTTCTTCCGGTGTTACCGGCTCTACAAACATTGTAGGATGTAAGCTAGACTCGAATATGTTACCGTTGTTCTGACCACGATGTGTCAAATTCTTACTTAATGTAACAGGAATATTTACAAAATATTGATTAAATACATTAGCAATATCACAAGGTTCATAAAAAGTGCCCTCCTCAGATTGTATGTAATCAGGAGACGTTCTGGCATATGTAGCAACATTCCTGTTGATTATGCTCCAGATTTTTTTTGTTTTGTTAGGAGCCGAAGAAACTTGATTTGTAAAGTACAGTCGCTTAGCAGCTCTAATATTCGCTCTGTGCTCCCTCTTAAAGTTTTTATATGACTCCCAGTCTGCTGGAATTTGTGACTTAGTAGCTACACGAAACAAATATTTTAGGTTAGCACTCGATGTACGGATATCATTAGTAATCCACTGATTTTGGTTAGTCGAAATTGATTTATTTTTAATAGGAAAAGAAATATCAATATAAAATTTTAAAGTTTCGACAAACAACCCAAAGCCCTCATCAACACAATCGACGAAGAAGATCTCATTCCAACTCTCTCTGGATATACTAGCTACAAATGTGTCGTAATTTTGTTTGGAATAAGATCTCCCGCCTACAGGTGCGTTTACATTTAGTTTTCCCAAATTGTGCATCTTAGAAAACAATTGACCTGAATGGTCAGATAAACCATTATGAACCACTTCACAGACAGAATCGGGAGAGCAATTAGAACACATATAATCAATTTGTGTGGATGAATTAGGTGCAATTCTAGTGGGTTCATTAACTAAGTTTTCGAAGCCGTAGGAGGATAGTAGATTATTCAAATCAGACTTATGGTCTGAATCTTTTAATTGGTCAATATTAAAATCACCGCACACAACTACCTCGATATTAGCATCTATACATATCCTGTGAAGTACCTCACTAAGAGATTGAAAAAACAGCTCGACATCTGAATCTGGAGACCTGTATATATTCAGTAATTTAAATTTTACCTGTTTATCAGGAGATATGAAAGTTGCTCCACAGACTTCAAACTGCTTCTCAACGCAAAAGGATTTCAAAAACTTCAAGGCTATAGCACGCAATTGATAATCAACTCGATTGAATATTGCAACTCCACCATTCCTACTCCGACTCCTACAGTAAGAGCTAACTAATTCATAATTACATAGATTAATACTACTCATCTCAGCCCGCTTTGCCCAATGCTCAGTAAAACATGCCACATTCACATCACATTCACTTAAAAATACCTCTAATGTATCAATTTTGTTCTTTATACATTGTACATTTTGATGTAAGATGTTGATTGTGCAATTATTACTATGGACACGTTTGTCTGTTTTTTTACATTTTCTCGTTAATATTTCGTCGTGTGTTAAAAATTTGAACTCTCACAACCATCACTCACATTCACTTGGATTAAGTTTTCAGTATTTATAAAACATTTTACAGACCCATCACAAGAGATATATAAATCAAGAGATCGGACAATATAATCAAATATTTTTCTTTTTCCCTTTTACTTTCTTATACGTAGTATAAGGAAGTATTGTGATGATGAAAATTTTCGACCCCGAGATTTTTGCAGATGTCCACGTTTTGAGGTCCCCTGATACCAAAAAAGTGGTTTTTAAAAAATGTCTGTGTGTGTGTGACCACGATAGCGGTCAAACCGCTGTAGATATCAATTCAAAATTTTGTATTTACGTGTGTAATCTACCTCTTGAGAACTGATTAGATTTTGAGCAAAATCGGCAGACCGGAAGTAGTAGTTTACTTCAGTGAAAAAATCGAAATTTGCAAATATTTCGTCAATTACTAAGTTTAAACAAACTTATAAAGAATTCATATGTACTTAGAATTAAGTTTGAAACAAATTGTCTTAAAAAAGTTTTTCGAAATTCCTACCGGAAGTAGGTCTTTTACTCTTATCGAAAATCAGTTTTTTGCGAATATCTCGCAAGTCATGCTTTTAAGACAAGTACGTTACGAGTATAAAAGTATTTAAAACATAATTTTCAATATCTTTTATATAAAAAAAATTTCAAAATTCAGGCCGGAAGTACCACTTTTACACCTATCGAATAGCGATTTTTTGCAAATATGTCGTAAGTTATGCATTCTATTATATTTATCAAGAGTACAAAAGTATTTAGAGTTGGATATGGAATACTTTTTGTATAAATGAAATTTCAAAATTCGGAACGGAAGTAACACTTTCATACGTATAAGAAAGTCGTGTGGTGGCCACACCTCATTTTTTGCTTATGTGAAAGCCGTCAGTATTTCTAAAACTAATGCCTACTATCTTATTTATATCAATAAAACCCACATTGGCACAACCGTATGACAACAATACTTTGTAAAGATTGTAATTGAAATCAGCAATTAAGTTGTTCAGTACTGTGCGTTCACTAGCAAAAGGTACGCTTAAAAATAATACATTCGTGTGAGCAAGTCTAGCAATCAATTCGCTAACAATATCAATTTTGAATCTTACACCCCTTAATATGTCATTTGAACCCGCTTCTACAATAACATAGTCCTCAGGACCAAAACTCCCAACCAACTTATCAATATCAGCAACAATACTTCTAAACAACGCATTGGGTTTGCAGATTGTTTGCACCACACAATTATGTTCTCCCAAGCTAGAATTCAGAATTATAGCAGAATCGCGAACATGACTGTCACCAAGCACCAATATTTTACGCGCACGACGCTGCCCATTGTTACGATGAGGGATATTTTGTGTCACAGCACCTCCATATCTTACTTTATGGACATCTTTCTCACCTATTTTATTATCCGTGCTGTACATGTGTTGAACATTTCCTTTCTCGATTTTTTCCTTCTGATATCCTCTGCAGTTAGTGGCTCCCTCCTGCTCCGCTGTAGATGTCTTCCCATGCAGTGGCATATCAGATCTGATTCGCCCTACTGTTCTGTTATCAGAAGTTTTTTCAGTACCGTTCTTCTGTATCGTCAAAACTACAGTCTGGCTCGCGATCATTCTTGTATCTGTTTCGGTTTGTACCTCAACATGGACTAGAATATTTTTGCTTCTCTGTCCTGAAGGATCACTAATGGTTTTTTGAAGTGTCTCTATGGTATCTTTCTGGTGGGAACATTTATTTTTAAAAAATTTAACTTTAATACATTGTTGTGAAAGTTGTTCTTCCAGTTCCTGCACTCGGTATGTTGCTGCCGCTAATTTATCCCTCAGCTCAGTTATAAGGTCTTTCTCAGCATCCATTTCCTTTTCGTTATCAGATACGATGGATATGTAGCTGGTATTGGAATTGGACGGGTTCAGGTTTCCATCCTTTTGATTTTTAATATCCTTGATTTTTTGTGATCTAGTTGTAATTCCGGTAGACATTCTGGGAATAGTTCAATGTATTTCAAAAAATGTAAGGCAAACAACATAAAAATCGACCCCGGATAATGAAGTACAAATCCAACCAGCTAACTACTACGAAAGATAGAGGAATTTTTGGAGTATATAATGATATTAATTTCAACTCAATTTTTACACGTGCTGCTCGTAAAATTCGTCACATACACACACGTATTACAATTAATACAATTACTCATTTCAGGCGAAGGCAAATCCAGTAATACATGAAATCACCGACAAAATAACCAAGCCGTATATGTACGTTATACATATACCAAAGTTTCTTATAATATCTTTATAGTCTTTCTTCACCCGATGTTTTTCCTCACACAAGAAACGTTTTAAAATCGTCGGTACCGCAAACTTTTTCACATAAGAAATGTTAATACAGATAATACACAGAAAAACAAATCGTCCATATAAAGGCTCCCGAATTTCACGCATCAACAAATTTATTTCAATGCGATTACAGAGTTTTTCACCGTTACTTTGATATCACTTTCCCGTCTGTACGCGTCCAGTAAACACTAGAAAAACACATATATAGGGAACTCATAATAAAAAAATCAGGAAAATTAAAAATTTTGAGCAACATTGCTTAGGTGATTTGAAATGGATTGACCTCAAGCAAATATTTTTAGGATAACCTCTTTTTAAAGAAAATCAGTAGATAACTCTAGTTGTTGAATAAAATCTACAATCTTAAATATTATTGAAAAGGTGTTTAATTATCATACCTCCAATTGTAAATTCGCCACCTATATTCTCAGGACACTTGATTTTATGTTTAACCAAATGTGATTTCGAACTGAATCCAAGGGAGCAAAATGTGCAAGCAAATACATCCTTAGCAATGTGTTCTGTGGTTGGAATGAAATTCACTTCAACTTCAACATTTTTATGCAGAGTGTCTTCGTATTCATCACCAAAATACACTAGTAATTCCTCACCATTTCGTATTTGACAAACGCTTTGATAATATATATTATCTTCAAATTGAAAGACATGCAGATTGTGTACAGAAATATTCTTGGTAGGATTAATGTACTGCATCCAATTTACATACTTCGACTTATCCTTCTCCACAACGAGTCTTCCATCTTTTATTTTCCAAAAACAGTCCATTCTATCAAGACCAGTAAAAGGACCAAATTTTACACCTTCCGGAATAACTTTTAAAGCAAATATACCACACTGTCCAAACAAATCCCGAACTTCCACAATACCACCTGGTAAATCTTCATATGCTCTGTTTTCTACATTACTGGAGACGTTTCTGTTCAAAATATATGCCAACATTCCACAGCCGATGCAATAATCTTCATAATAGGCTTGACAATCTTCACAATCTGATGGTCAAATTTAACCAAATTAAAAACAGTACAAACTTGAATGAATTAATCTATATGCTTAGTAGAAAAGTCAAATCAGTTAGAATTTAATGGTTTGGCATTGAAAATGCAATGAAAATAATGCTTTATTATATAATAACATTTTCAATAAATTGAAAACGAAGTAAAAAAAAGAATTATTGACACAATATCATCAACAGATATACCATGACTGTGATCATAATATGCATGCAATATATTACATGAAATTTGTATGTAATCTAAGACATATTTTAAACCATTATCGGTATCTAATAAAGAAAAAAAAGTAACATGTTGAGAATACATATTTGAATTTGTTCTCATCAACTGTCATTGCAACAGTATATAGCAATTACTGAATATTTCAATTGTGGTAAAGTTAATTATCGTTTACTTACATAGTTGTCCATTTTCACATTCAATTTTTATATCACCAGTGCTGCTTCCTTCCTCAATCATAACATAATCGTTTTTTACGTTACACTGTTCTTCGAAAGACGAAAATTCTGTTTTAATATTATTCAAAATAGTAGGTACTTCATACTGTTTTATCTTATCATGATTTATGTGATATGGTAATTTGAAATTGTCTACAAAAATGGTAGTTTCAGAGACATAGATTTTCTCGTCTTCTTCCTTTGCAATAGTTGCGTTTTCCGAAAGCGCTATATCACATTTCTCCACTTGTTCAGCCATGATATTTGATCACAAAAAACTTACTCGAGAAAGGCAACATAAACAGAAATTCCGTGCGTTCAGGGAGTTACGGCACAGTATAAACATATCCAGTAGTTGCAGTCGCTGTCGGTACCTTTGATCTTTAGAAACCAAGTTGTATGTTCGCGCATTGTAAGGCGCAATGTCGCATAACGGAGAGATCGGAAAGTTCTTTAATAAGCAGGTCCGGATCTAGCCCTATTTTAAAATAGTCGGGGCCGGATTTACTAATTTGTTAATAAGTGAATGTATTGAAATTAGTAATATTTAAACAATAATTATGTACGTCATGCATATTATTGTCTTAGATTTGAAACCTGTGGCCAATTTAATAAAAATTTTACAAAATGTTGAAAACTATTTTGGTAAACAGTCTACTACATAGACGGAATAAAATGATTTGGAAGAAAATTATACATTTTAATGTTAGTTTGAATATATGAGTTACATTTAAATGTTACAATATTTGATATATTTTGTAAATGTTGCAAAATAACTTAAAATTAAAAACTATCTTGGAAAAAAAGCCTAATAAATGGAATAAAATTATATATTTTAATATAGTTACATTTAAATTTTACAATATTTGACGTATTTTATAAATGTTGCAAAATAACTTAAAATTAAAAACTCTCTTGGAAAAAAGTCTCATAGATGGAATAAAATTATATATTTTAATGCTAATTACATTTAAGTTTTACAATATTTAACATATTTTATAAATGTTGCAAAATTACTTAAAATTAAAAACTATCTTGGAAAAAAATCTCATAGATGGAATAAAATTATATATTTTAATCCTAGTTACATTTAAATTTTACAATATTTGACATGTTTTATAAATGTTGCAAAATAACTTAAAATTAAAAACCATCTTGGAAAAAAATGTTTTTGTAGTAGTTTCATGAAAGCCTATTATTTCATCTTTAGATCTATTATAAAAAAGAAATGTCTTTAATGACATTTCGTCAAAACACAGCACACAATGCCTCGCTTCTTCACTAATTATTTCAACTTTTCTTCGTTACCATAAAAAGAAAGTCATTCAACCCCACTGTTATGTTCCATTTACTGGTTAATCTGCATAAAGTTGCTTTTGATGGCAAATGGAGAATATCAGATAAGAATCTATAAACTTTAGGGCTGAGAAAATATATAGTTAACGCAAACTGTTTAAATTCATTTGTATATCTGAAACCATGAGCCCTTTTACTTGATAATTTCAGCTGCATTTTAAACAGATTAACCGTGGCCTCATTAAAATGGCTTTCGCAAGATGTAATAAAATCAGCATCAGAAATCGGATTTTCTTTCTCAGTCAGAGTAGAAACCTTCCCTTCCGCTCTCTTTAGAACACCTTTCAAATACCGAATCTCAGTTTTTAATTTGCTCTTCCTGGGACTTGTAGCTGACAGGCTTTGCGGTGTTTGCACATAAATGTTAGCTAAACATAAGAAATATAATTTAATGATATCACATAAAACATCAAAAACTGTTATTACCTGTATGAGTTTCACTATGTTGATCGATAATCACATTAACATCTTTACTTGTGCCTGGTAGTGGATCATCTTTTAACACAGGTGTAACATCTGTACATTCTGTAAAATAGAATTATCATATATAAAAAAAGGTGTATGTAATCTTGGTTGTTAGAAATATCACAGAGGCATCAAAATCAAATAAATATAGCAAAGCTAGTTGCAATCAATATATTTGTGATTAATTTGATATAATCATCATTTAAAAGAACTTTTTATTAAGAAAAGATTAATTTCAAAAAATAAACAGTTGATTTTATAAGTTTATCTATCCTAGGGCTTACCTGTAAGAAATAAAGTGGGCACTGCAGTAATTTCTAGCCTGTTTTTCATTACATTTTTGAAGTAAGAGTTTTCAAGATGAATGCTACAGACTTTGGCATTTTTCTTTACAGAACTTGTTTCTCCAATTCGAGCAATCCACTCCTTACGCCTAGTGCAGAAAAAATTATTAATCATATGCAACTATTATTATGTACAAGTATGCTTGAATGATGTAGCAATTTTAACCATTAATAATTTACGTCAATATTTTTTTATATTTTACAATAACTTTTTATAAATTCTATAATCCTATAATCGTACTTATGTGCATGTATATCTGAATATTTATTTGAATTTTATGCTTACCTTATTTCGTCAGATGGAATATTAAAAAAACTAATGTCTTTTATGTCCTTGGAATACACACTTTTACACTGCGGTACACAACACTTTATACTCATTGTACTCGATTAATTTAACACACTAAATCAAATAAATCTTCCGCAATTATCCACAAAAACCTAATTCACTTTAAAAACGGTTGGTTATACTGTGGTTACGGCGCTGGAAGCGGATACCGCTAGAGCTTGTGGCCAGCGCCTGAAGTCATTGAACGGGTCACAGTAGTACACATGGTACAAATATATAAGGTATGTTCTAGCCAGCGTTGCCAACTATCTTGGGACCGATTATAGTACAGAGTGCTTAAAATTATAGTACATTCAAAAAAAATATAGTACAGACAAGAAATAAGACACAAAAGTATGTTTAATTTTTATTTTACTTATTAAAATTGAACGTAACGAACTAAACAAGACAAGATGCAATACAGATCAAATTTTCGGTGTAAAATATAAAAGTAAATTTAAAAGCCGATCCAAGTTAGCGATAAAATTAAATCATTAGTCGAAATTAAGTTCTATCACAGTATCTTAGTCAGACATGTCAGAATCTTTAGGTATGTACATGAGTTATATCTCTTTGCAATTTTAATCATGTTAACTTTACTAAATATTCTTTCACCCTGGGCATTAGAGTGAGATTTACCACAAATTTGGCTAAATTTTGAAATTCAAAAGCTTTGAGAACATTTTTATATTGTAACAAGCGCCACCAAAATATAGCTATTTGTTCTTCATTTCATATTTTCTGTTGTGAAATTGAGGGTAACTTTCTCCATTCGTTATCAATTAGTTATTTTATATCAACTGTATTATAGGGAAGAAATCTTTTAGCATTTTGAAATATTGGAAAGAAACATGGATTTTTATTTCTAAAACTATTAGAATGCGAATTTCATGGAATAAAGTAGTCTAAATTTTTTAGAAGTGGATCATTAAAACTAAATCTGCTCTTAATTTGTTGACATGCGGAAATCATAAATGATGGACAACGACTCAGAAAACGTGTAATTATATGAGGATTTTTTTTTACTTTTTCTTTCTGAAGAAGGTCGATGACATGTATGCCAATATATATATTTTTAATGTTTAAAAATGTTGTTTCATGACTTTCACGGTTCCTGTCTAAAGAGTGGCTTTATTTATGTATATTATAAGAAATATGAAATTATAGTATAATGTGCGTACTATATTCACTTTGAAATTTTATAGTACATCGAGTTGAAATTATAGTACAAATACTATAATTATAGTACGGTTGGCAACACTGGTTCTAGCGCAGCTTCCTTTGACGTCATTTGCACACAGCTACGTCATTACCACTGATATTAAGAAAAGAACGGTCACTTTTGAATAACCAGAGATGTAATAGTATATAGATTGCTATATAAAGAATAATAAACAAAATACATAGCACAGTTGTTTACGAATGTGTAACTAAAATAAAATTTCTTTACAGATTACTTGTTTAAAAACTCATAAAGCAAAATAATAAGACTGTATTAATGAAAAAGCTCCCACTGGATATTATGTGATACTTTGGTTTATGAAACCTGTTTTATGTCGTTTGATAATACAATTTGTAATTACTTTACTGACAAAGTAATTTATCACAAAAATAAATTTGACTTGAAAATGTGCATTTTTTCTAGTATATTGCTTTAAATTACTGATACCAATGAATATTGCAAAAGTTGAAAGTATAATAGTAAGAAAACTTGGTTTAATATTGGATTTTTATTTATTAATTCTTAATTTACAGGTAATAAATAAAACAACAGATATGGTTATTTTTTTTATTGGTAAATTTAATTTTTTTTTTTGGAATTTTCTTTTTTGTTGATAGCTATTTTTATTCATCTCTTTTATACGTATTGCTGTGGTATTTTCTTGAAAATAAATGAATAAATAAATAAAAGAAACAAACAGATAAAAATCAAGGAAAATAAAATGTCATTATGTTTATTTTAAATAAAAAAATAATTTTTCATATTCAATAGAAATTACAATTTTATATATTTCAATATAATAAATATTTTATTAAATAAAATACAGAATAAACTCACTAATTAAGGTAAATGTACGTAGTTTTAATAATATTTAGTGCTTAATAGAAATTTCGTAGCTATGCAATAGAATATACAAGAATGCAATGTGGGTTGCATACCCGTAAAAAAATAAGAACATTGCCAATCAAACAGAAATGGTATTCAACAATATACATAAAATAATGTAAAAATAAATAAAAACCAACCTCAATGAGAGCACGTAAAGGATACAGAATGAATAACAATTTTATTTCCATTACAGACAGGAAAATCCTGACGTACATTTTAAATATAATAAGGAAGAGCCTGATTATAAGACCGCAGTACACATAGCACTGCAAATACTCACGAGAAGGCAGCAAATACATACAAAAAAGAAGTTAAACGCTAAAAATAGAGAAAGGATCATGCTAAGAGACGGCTTCATCGCACGGGTAAATCACGTAGAAGCAATAAAATTACACGAAGCAGGAAGCACTAGATACCATAAGGGTGAATAAAGGCTTGCACTCAAAGCAGCACATTATTCACAAACACTATAGCAAGAACACAGGCCCATATAAATAAATAAACGTATTCCACTCATTTTATTCTTCACCGGTAAAAAAATAAAACATTATGTTGACTGTGAATATTCACAGAATAAAAGGAATATTGTTGAATACGCATTTCAATATGCATTTTGTACATAGTTCTTTATATTTATAAGTATATATATATCCACTTCAGGAAATTCCAGGCTAAAACAATAAATAAAATACTAGTTAATATAAAATGTAGATCGGAGAAAAACTTACACCAACAAAACTCTGTTTAAAGATTAACGGATTTACAAAACTCCCCGAACACAACAAGGTGGTTCAATGACCTCGAGGAAGATGACCCGAAGGAGGAAGAGGACAAAAGGCATCCAAAACAAACCAAGGCGATAAAGACAATATGTAGCGTATATCCCATATTACCGATTCCTAGGAACAAAAAAGGGAAAGTTAGAATTAAATTAATTAACGAAAGGAGAATATATATAAAAAACAGTAAAGAAAGCAATGAATATATATATAAATACAACGCCAATTGGAGGTAAAGTGAATAAAAATAAAAGACAATAAAAGAATACTTACCAACGAATAAAACCATTCAAGGTGTCCATGGAATAAAAAAATAAAGATATGTAAAATAATAACAACAACAAACATGGTGGAAACAAGGTCACGTGATTGCATAAGTTCGATAGTTACCGAAATTAACACTGAGGGCGTGACAGACAAAAATTTAAACAAAACGCACGATTTAAAAAACAAAATAAGCCGCTAGTCAAATGTTTATCCCTATAAAAAGCGGGACAGAAGCGAAAATCAGTGAGTCGATAAGTGGTCCGGATTCTCTTAAACTAAAAAGAAAATAGTGAAAACAGTGCGCCGAAGAAAATAAAGGGTCTAAAGGCATAAACGCCTTAAGATTCCAACACGGCAGTCGCAAGAGGCGATAATGATAAGTGCGTTCGAAATACACGGAGGGACGGTTAGAAACACGATTGGACCGCATAAAGAACCCACAATAATAAATTCAATTAAAATG
The DNA here is from genome assembly GCA_963170755.1 of Amphimallon solstitiale. Classification (NCBI taxonomy): domain Eukaryota; kingdom Metazoa; phylum Arthropoda; class Insecta; order Coleoptera; family Scarabaeidae; genus Amphimallon; species Amphimallon solstitiale. The sequence goes on from OY720677.1 coordinate 71,212,208, forward strand.
GAGGGATTGAAGTATCAGGAGGAATTTGAAATGCTATATAACGAAGAAAAGTGAGTACAAGCACAATAAATAAAATCCATCTTGCAATTCTAAAGTAAATAAATAAAAAAGCCTTCATGACTGCTATATGTATATATTAGTAAATTTCGCCGGATAGCAATAAATTTTTAGAATATTATTTAAACAATTAAAAATAAATTCTTCTTTGAATACGTCCTTGGGTCGACGTGTGAATCTTGGCTCGAGACGTTTTCAACGAGGTATAGGTAAACTCTCCGGATAGCAATAAAAATTTAGAATATTATTTAAACAATTAAAAATAAATTCTTCTTTGAATACGTCCTTGGGTCGACGTGTGAATCTTGGCTCGAGACGTTTTCAACGAGGTATAGGTAAACTCTCCGGATAGCAATAAAAATTTAGAATATTATTTAAACAATTAAAAATAAATTCTTCTTTGAATACGTCCTTGGGTCGACGTGTGAATCTTGGCTCGAGACGTTTTCAACGAGGTATAAGTAAATTCTCCGGATGGCAATGAAAATTCTGAACGTTATATAAACAATTTAAAACAAACTCTTCTTTGAGTAAGCTCTGGATTGACGTGTGAATCTTGGTTCAGAGCGACTTAACGAGGTGCTAACGCTTTTATAGGATAGCAGTAATCTTTGAAACATGAGCATACATGAAGGACTAGAGCAGTAAATTTTATTTTTATTCATCATTAACAATTTTGTAAAAAATTAAAGATTGCAAGGTGCTTGTACCGCGGATGAAAGAGACTGGATATGACAATGGAATAAGTAATGTATTATATTGCATAGTTATGATATTTAATGATGTTTTTGTAAATATTTATATATATAAAATAAAATAAGTTGTGCTGACATTCTATATGTACTTATTTATACCCATCCCAGGAGAATCTAAGGAAAGTAAACATCACATTCACAGCCAGAACTCACTATAAGTATAAGACTGTGGCACATCATTCGATATAAAATATAATAAATTCACACTTAGACCCTGAGATCAATAAAATATTTTAATTTATTAATTCAATTTTTGGTCATTAACCAATATAGAAGAAGTCACAGCAGTATGTAAGTTCGTACTCTAATATATGATTCTACAACTTCTTGTGGCAAGTCCGTCTTTATATTTTTTGCCAATCGCTTTAGTATTTTTATTGAATTTTTAAGAAAAAAATTAAAAAGTTGTTCAATGTCTTCTGCCATTTTTTTCATCATAGCACTAGGTTGACTCCAGAAATTAATGCAATCCAATTGCTTTCTGGTGTTTCAATTTGTGTATTATCATCTAATGAATATTAACAGCTGTTTTATGAAGTATTCGGGAAGATTTTACTGGATATATACAGGGTGTTCCTAAATATCATGTACATAAGGAAGGGGGTAACTATTTGGTTTATTTTGTGCCTAAAATTTCATATAAACATAGGTCTGCAAACGCTTCGTTACCAATATGCAGGGTGTTGAAATTTCAAGAATTTTTCACTTTTTACTGTATAGCTCCTGCAGTTTTTGAGATATTTTGTTCAAATTTGGAAGGTAGGTTACGCTATAAGGCCTGCATCATTAGCCATGCCAAATGATTATGTAAATCTACAGGGTAATAATTTTTTCGGGGTCATGCCCTCTTTTCTCACCCTGAACTTTTTTGCGATGCGCCACTGCTAGATTCTAAAATACGCAATAAATTTTCTGTCTTGTTTAGAAACTTTTTGATCTCTTGTATTTTTTTCTTATCTCTGACCGTTATCGAGAAAAAAATAGAAAACAATTTTCTGTAATTCGCCAGAGAAAATTAAATTTTTTAAAATGGTCTAGTAGGCTCTGGCTTTATTCAGATAATCACTTGAGTTTATTAATTTTAAGAGTTAAGGTGCTACTACCTGTTAAAAAATAGGATGACCCGGTTTTCGTAGCATTGTTTTATTACAATACAAAGTAACATAACTAATAACAATAAAAACCCTAAGTAATAACAATGACAATGAAACTATGCTACAACAATTGTTGAAAGTGTCCTCCTTCAACCCTTATACAGGCGTCCGCTCTTCTTCTCATTGATGCTCGCACTCTCTCAAATACTCCTGGAGTATTTCTTATCGTTTCAAATCCATCGATTATTCGATTTCGTAAGTCATCAACAGTATTCACAGGTGTTGTATACACTAGAGATTTGAGATGTCCCCACAAAAAAAAATCTAGACTATTTAAGTCAGGGGACCTAGGGGGCCATGGCTGAGGTCCACCTCGTCCTATCCACCTATTCTCATATACTTCATTTAAATACTCCCGAGCCAAAATAGAAAAATGTGATGGGGCGCCATCGTGCATATACCACATTTGATTTCTAAGTAAAAGGGGCAAGTCTTCAAGTAATAAAGGCAATTCATTCTGCAAAAACAGCCTGTATGACTGACCAGTAAGTCGACCAGGCAAAAAACAAGGACCAATCAAATTATCTCCAATTATACCACCCCATACATTTAATGAGAACTGTTCTTGAAAATGCGTTTCTACAATTTCATGTGGATTTTCATCTGCCCACGTGTGGTTGTTGTGGAAATTCATAATTGAAGTCCTTGAAAAATTCGCTTCATCGGTAAAAAGGATTTTACAATCAAAAATGCGGTCTACTGCTAGCTTATTAAGGTACCATTGGCAGAAATCAAACTTTAAAGGGAAGTCTCGGGGAAGAAGAGCCTGCACTCTCTGAATGTGGTAAGGGTATAGCAGGGAAACACGTAGAATACGCCAAACCACTTGATGACTAATATTTAAATGTTCACTGATTTTTCTGGTGCTGGTGCGAGGATGTCTGTCTATTTAATTCAGAACAGCTTCTTCGATCTGTGGTATTCTAACAGTACGTGGTTTACCTGCATCATTAGTATTCTTTTTAAAAGTTCCAGTTTCTCCAAGACGCCTATGAATATTTGAAAATATTCGATGATCGGGTATCATTCTATTGGGATAGCGCTCCATGTACAGACGCCTGGCTTCTCTTGCATTTCCATTCGCAAGGCCGTAGATAAAATGCATGTCAGCCATTTCAGAATTCGTGAAATTTGGCATATTTACAAAATTATAACGAGTATTTAAAACACTTTTACACCTTACAGTTTGCAATTTAAAACTTTACTTATACAGACACAAGTTACGATTTCTAATGTCAATTGTCAAATTAATAAACTCAAGTGATTATCTGAATAAAGCCAGAGCCTGCTAGACCATTTTAAAAAATTTAATTTTCTCTGGCGAATTACAGAAAATTGTTTTCTATTTTTTTTCTCGATAACGGTCAGAGATAAGAAAAAATATAAGAGATCAAAAAGTTTCTAAACAAGACAGAAAATTTATTGCGTATTTTAGAATCTAGCAGTGGCGCATCGCAAAAAAGTTCAGGGTGAGAAAAGAGGGCATGACCCCGAAAAAATTATTACCCTGTAGATTTACATAATCATTTGGCATGGCTAATGATGCAGGCCTTATAGCGTAACCTACCTTCCAAATTTGAACAAAATATCTCAAAAACTGCAGGAGCTATATAGTAAAAAGTGAAAAATTCTTGAAATTTCAACACCCTGCATATTGGTAACGAAGCGTTTGCAGACCTATGTTTATATGAAATTTTAGGCACAAAATAAACCAAATAGTTACCCCCTTCCTTATGTACATGATATTTAGGAACACCCTGTATATTTCTCTTTCATCTGTCAATTATTTAAGTAGCAGTTCTCATATGCATCTCTTGCAAAATGAAGCGAACATATAAAATCTATAAATAATAACATCATTAAAAGGTATACAAATACATCCAAACGCAAAACTTACGATTTCTTGTGTTTTGTATCCTTCTACCAGTTCTACCACAGGCCTGTATCCACTGCTGAGATAGGTTTTGATCTTTAGGAAAACGAAAATATCTAATATTCCTTCCTCGAGTGTGTTCTGACCTGCTTTTGCAGTTCAAGACAGCAGATTACCATATTAGATGAGGTAAAGGTAGAGGCAAATGTATTGCTTTATAATACAATGTTTAATAAACTTCTAAGTTCTAAATAAATCAAATTAAAAGTCTTTGGCTTAACAAAAATATTTACAAATCTTAATAACTACACTAAATACATGAAATAATAACTATAATTACACAAAATACGATATAATCGGATATAACTTCTTGGAAATATAAATATAAACAAAACACAAACTACAAGCATATGATGGATGACGCAACATTGATGACGTAGTGTGTGCAGCGCAGAAATAGACGAATTTTAGTCAAAGTTGTAGCATACCTTATATATTTGTACCATGGTAGCACAGACTAAACAATCCAGACCGGCAACTTAATCCTAGATTTTATCCATAGTACTCATTCTTGTTTAGCAAGCGTAAATTTCAATACCCTACCATCTTTGTCAGATTCACTGAACTTGGAGATGAGATGGCGCTAGCGTCAATTGAAATGTTTGTTATGCTATGGTTATATGTCATTCAAAACTACATTTCAAGTTTGACACGTTTGACATATTTTTGCAATCCTTTGTCGTACATCCTATTAATTATATGTTGATACAAATATGGTGTCCAAGTGTTTAGTGTGCGGGTTTGGGCACGATGAAGTTAACAAAATGCACAGGTTTCCTGCAAATATCGACTAGTGAGTATAAATATTGTAAAGTTGTGCTTTAAATATGCATATTACAAAATTTCTTAGTCATCATATTATATTATATTACAAGATTTGTATTATTTTTGTCTTCTCGTTACTGGTTGTGTAATTTAGTTTTACTATGTATTGTATAAGTATATGTATCTATAAAAACTATTATTATTATATCCCTATGTTTTCCTTGACAGTTTTCACTTGATTATTATATTTCTTTTAATCTTAATAGTTTATTGTGTATAATAGGTCACCGTAAGAGCGATGTTATAATACATGTAAGTAAAAGATTAATATTTATATTTCGTATCACATATTTAATATGTTACACCACAAAATTACACATAAGATGCTCAAACTATGACTATAATTGTTACAGTAAGTAATATTTATTACCATAGTTTTAGTAACTTTTGTGTATGTTTCTGTTACATAAATAACGTGTTTAATAAGCGTATTCTAAAAACAAGTTCATTTCAAATTCCGCGCCAATATGCTGCTAGCGCCATCTTCGTACTAAGTTCACTGATGTGTGACAAGGATAGAAGATCTTGGATATTTTTTTTTCAAGTAGTTGCCGGTCAGGACGGGAACTACGTAACTTGATAGAAATAGAGATAGAAAAGAGATAGGGAAGAAAGAAAAAGTTCTCGTCGTACTACATAGCGGTCTTTCTACGAGAGTCGGAATCATTCGGGTCTAGAAACTCTACTGTGTACTATTCTAAAAATGTAAGCTAAAAACATAGGCTTTTAGTGTAGTTTTTAGTAAGTTTCATTTGGTTAGATTGGTACATCACATTATTTTATTATAATATTCGATTATATTTTATTGGCGCGTCTTTGCTTTCTACGTGTATGCCTATGTTTACAATCACATTTCCGACATCGGAAAAATCACAACTGCATGCAGACACAGTAAAAGCAATGATATTAATGAAATGTAATACTTCTGAAGATTTTCTAAAACAAATTCAGTGTGTGAGTAAATATTACTTTTGTTTTCATGTTTCCTATAGCTTTTTCTTACACTTTGTATGTATATTTATTTTTATGTATTTCTATTTATATTTAATGTTTACTATCTATATAAATATTATATAAAATGAATATTTTTTGATAAATTTGAGTTACTTAAAGAATTTTTTTTTAAATAAATTTCCAGGCGCACGTATTTACGTGTGCTTCGTACGCAATGAACGCAGTTTGTCCCGCATTATGTTACGATAAAAATGGTCATTTATTTACATAACATTTTCACTCATCCATTTCTGCTATTTTGAAATAACAACTTACTGGCTTCACTACTTCGCAGACAATACATAGCTTGCCTTGGCGGTAATAGCAAATGCACATATAACCTAAATTTATGAGAAAGATAATCTTATAGTAAATGGTATGTCCTGAACAAAGACAGCCTATAAGAAAGAAGCTGGGAAACAGGTCCGTAGCTCTTTCTATTCTCTTCCTTACCGAACTCATTCGGGCCGCCCGGTTATGAACGACTGCACATACAGAGTACCGGTTTAGAAAATAGAAAGAAAATTTCTTTCTATTTAGTTACAGAGTTCCCGTGCTGGGTTGTTTAGTCTGTGATGGTAGTACATTTTAAAATTGTTGCTTGGACATGCGTAGATCGGCGTAGATGCATACTTTTACTACTTCTGAAGTCTGACAGCGGCAATATGGTGTTGCAAAGTTTATTATTATTTAATTAATTATTATTATTATTGTTTGAAGTATGAAGACATGACATACGCACTTTTAAAATCTATACTAAAAATAAAGTCGACGTATTAGGTGTGTATGATAGCAATATAAAATCCTTATTTTAAAATTGAGACTGAGGTGATGGTAAATTATTTACTATAATATATAGTGTGCCTAAATATTTAATACTACATTTTACAGTGGATTATTATATGGATTATATGGAAGTTTTCAATGAAGATGATGTATCTATTATCAATACTATATTAGCAGTTTTGGTTAGAATATTTATCGGCACTGTGAACAGTATTCATTTCAATTTTAATTAGTTGATGAATTTTCTGAATGGTATGTTGCAGAAGAGTATAATCACAGAATTATAACTGATAAATAAATTTAATACAAAGAAATAACTTTGTGGATTTATTTTATTACTGTAGTTGTAAAAACAATATTCTTCCAATATTTAACTTATCGAAATCTGATGTTGGATTGGATTGTTGGATTATTTTGTTGTTTTTGTTGAAGATGATGTAACGATTAACACTATTATATTAGCAATTTTTGCTGAGATATTTATCGGCACTGTGAATAGTTGTTCATTTCAATTTTAATTGATGTATTTTTTGAATTCTACTTTGTAATAAGTGTATAATTGCAGACTATACAACTGATAAATAAATATGACATAAACTGATAACATTGTGTTTATTTTATTGTTGTAGTTGACAAAGCAATATTATTTCAACATTTAACGTATTGGAATCTGATAGCAGATCTTGTTAAAAGTCTTAAGTCACATTACCTAATAGACTGCGTAGCTATCTATACTTATACATAGGAAAAAATTTTACAGAAGGCAGTACTAATGTATCTTAGAACACGAAAATATAATGAGACGATAAGGCCCATAAACCAGCATTATTATATATATAGCTCCTTAGTTTCAGCACAGGTTTCAGTAGCAGCTATTAATATTTTTGATTAAATTTAGTGCCAAATTAGAAGGAATTATGCTGTTTATTAGAAGGAATTGTGCTGTTTGACATTACTTGTTAGTTATATCTATGTCAAAATACATTTCAATATATAAACATATCAAAAAGAGTTATTAGGCACTATTTAAGATCTATTGTACAACATAATTGAAGTTTCTATTGATCGTATTATTCACAAGATTCAAATTTGAATTTTAACCGTTTTCTTTTACCGCCGCTAAAGCTTAGTTCACAGAACTTCGACGGTCGCGGGCGACACTTCCCCCGCCAACGAAATTTGGTAGCGCTGCAGTAGTCTAGTCTAATGCAGAGAAATAGAGTAGGGGAGAACGCGCTTCGACGAGTGCGCATCCAGTTTTAAGCAAACGCTATAGTGGTCGCCATTTTGCAGGAAGGCATTTCTTTTCACACGTAAGTTTGTTTACATTTTTCTAAGTCAATGAACTTTACATGCGAATTGTTGAGCTAGGTATAAATATAACCTTCAAAATGGCGGAATTCAATTTAACTTAGTTGGCGCATCTTTAAGCGCGTTCTCCCCTACTCTATTTCTCTGGTCTAATGTCGCTTGCGACACTTTACCATATAACCTAAAATTCAAAGAGATTTATATTTAAAAATGATAAATAAACGAATTTTGTTATACACTCTAACTTATTTGTGGTGGAGAAAAAGAAAACACGTAAAGAAACAAAGAAAACGGTTTGTTGTATGTTTTTATTTATTTTAATGAACATAACCTCACTAATCTGGGCGACAGTAGTTGTGTAGTTCGCAAATTCCAACTTCACAGCGACAGAGGGGAATACGAAACAACAAACAACGCTATTGGATGATAGTTGTGTCGCGCGCGACCGTCGAAGTTCTGTGAACTAAGCTTAATAAGTCATCGAGCCAAATTTATTTTCATATACTACTTAGGATTCACTCAGGGCTAGTGATGGGAGAACTCGAGTGAAAAATAACCGGGTACCCGATTATTCAAATAACCGGCGTAATTCGGTTTTTGAATCCGAGCGACGAGTGACGGGCGATCGGAGAACCGACACAATAACCGAGTTGCTGCAAATCGGAAATGCGAACTGGCAGTTATTAGTCGTACTTCATCACCCGTCACCTGGTACTCGTCGCCTGCTTTGAAAAATCGCCTACCGGGTAATTTTTCACCTGGTAAGTAGTCGTCGCCTGCATTGAAATATCGCCCACCGAGTACCGGGTTGTTATCTTTCGCTCGCGTTGTCGCACTACTCTGCCCTGTTAAACATAGAAGTCGTAACTGACAAAATTATTGTTTCAAGATATTTCACATTTAGTAAAATTTGTAATGCCACCAAATGTGAGTATTTTATTGAAAACTGAATGTAACATTTCCTAAGCTGTTACAAAGCAAAATCTTATAGGCCAAAGCATATTTTCAACATGCAAGCAGAAATTAGAGTTTTGATAGATACGACATTTATTACTAACATTATACCAGGGTTAGCAGAGTACGGAAAAAGCATATCTACACAAAACTTAATCAACTTTATTAAAAAACTATTAACTCTATTACAAAAACAAAGAAGTATTACAAAATCCAAATGTATTCTTATTGCATATCAAAAACAGTCATTAAATTTAATCATCTAAATCTCGAACTTCGGTTGAAATAGGAATATCCTCCCAAAATTTCTTTCTGTTCATTGGCATTGTAGTACAAAGTTTGGATAGTATAAGATCCCTTCTTTCTGCGTAATTCCTCGTGGGATGTTTTTTGGTGAAGGTTTTGGCACACCTTGCTTAGCCATTTTAGCATTTAAAAAATTTAGTTCCTGTTCTTGCACAGCGTCAAAATCTGTCTTGTACAACAGTGTTTGTTTCCCTCTTAAAAAAGTAACTTCTACCATGTCATTGAGGTAAGGGCGAGGAGATATTTTATTTAGTTTGTATTGCGATCCCAATTATAAAAGTCGCCTACGCACATGTTAATAACTTTTACATTACTGGCAGCTTCTTTTACTGCGTCACTGAAATCTTTAAAATCGTAGACCTTACCTTTTCGTTTGAGACATCGCTCAACCTGGTGATGAAAGGAATCGGCCCCCATAAACGTGTGCCCTGGCTCAAAATATTTCACCCTAAGTGATTCAAGAGAAACTTCTGCTGAATTCACAATATGAACAAAAAAAGTAAATATTGTCCAGTTTTTGTTTTGAGAGGAGCAATTGTCCAACCACAAAGTAACATGTCTGGCATCTCGAATTGATAATAAAAATGCATAGAACGTGCTGGTAATATCTTGGGAAGATCGGCCAGATATGGCTTCGTGCCAAATAACCGCCGTTGGAAGTGTTTGTTTTTGCCGAGTTATAACAAAACATTCGTTAAATGCGATTATTCGAGGTGTAAAAATCACCTCCTTAAACATTTCCATTCTTGGAAGCATTATCACCTACAATCAAATGATTAAATTAACTTCTTAAATTTTTATATTAGTGAGATTACCTTTTGGAGATCTGCAGATGCAATTACTTGATCATCTGTGGTGCTAGAACAAGCTTCCTGATAGTGTTTTCTAGCTGCAGTGTACTTTTTCCTGTGGGAAGCAAATTTCTTACATTCGTCGCAGTTGCCGTCTAAGACATCCTTTTTATGGGAAGTCAACTTTGAGTGTAACTCGAAGGACTCACAAACCCAACATTCCTCGTGTCCCAATTTTACAAAAGATATTTTCAAGCTGCTGACTACTTCTCTATATAAATAATATGAAAACTGAATGTTTGGATACGTTGATCGAAAGTTGTTGTACATCATTGTAATATTAATATCGGAGGGAAGATAGCGTCTCTCTGGCGCATGTTCACGACGATAATGAGCGATAGTTAGTCTAAATGATTCTATATGTTTGATTATTAAATCTCTATCAAATTTCATCTTGCTGTGCTTTCCTTGTAGATTCGGCTTAACTGTTACTTTCCAATTTGTCTTATTTAGTGCATCCCTTACTACTCTGTCATTTTTACTGTCATATCCCAAGGTTCCTAGGAAAAATGTTTTGCATACATTTTGCTTACTGCCTCCTGCATCTTTTAAAAAATAAAAGTAAGTATTAGATCTCCTTGAGATAAGACAATAATCAGTAGTTTTTCTTTTTGTACTTTGTTGAGAGACACTGTGTAAAATAAAGTTTTTTTGCTCATTTACATCTAGTTTCCAAAACTCTCTATTTATCTCTACTCGTCTCTGCATGTTAATTCTCTTAATACACTGTCTTTTACACGTATTTTCTTTACAAGTTTGCTTTACATTATGTTTTTGTGTCTTGGCACTTATTTTTATTTTTTTTCTTTGAGTTGGGCTCAAATCAAACTTCTTCCTTTTGCGAATTTCCCCTTTTTTAGTAAAATTTTTTTGCTGTACTTTGTCCAGGGCATTGTCAATAATATTTTGCAATATTTCACTGATAAACCTAACACTTTCATTTTCTATGCATACCCCATCGCTTGAAACAACAGTGCTCTCTTGCCATACAGTGTTGCTGTTATTAAGATTTTTATTATGCAGTTCAACCTTATTCTCTGAACTTGTGAAGCTAACATTACTTAAGATAATGACGTTTGGTCTGGGTTCTTCTTGTTTTTGTAAATTATATATACTAGAACGATTTCAGTTAAGTTTAGAAGCTTCGGTTTCGGAAGTTTCACTGCCTGAATCATCACTAGGAATATTATAGTCTGGATCATTAACAGTATCCGGATTATTATCACTTAAAGTTCTGTTATTTCTTAATACTTTCAAATCACGTTTTTGGTCTTTTAGTTTATCTTTCTGTGCTTTATTTAGCGCTAATAACATTTTAAAAGATCTACTTTGTGGATTCATTATTGCATAAGGTAAGTATGCGTTGTATCTTAATCTACAAAATAATCCTTATTTGCAAAACCCTTCACTCACCAAGCAGAAAATACAACTTACCACAAAAATATCTCAAAAGAGTCAAGGAACTCTTATTGTTTAAATTTATTTCACAAAAAATTACTAGCTAAAACTGACACCTCTGACATCACAGGAACACAAAATATTGAGGTTAGAATAAGCTTAGTACTGTTACTGTAAATTGTCGTAAGTAACAAGTTGTTAAGGGAATTTGTCGTAACTGCGTACTGTTTTTGTAGTTACGTCATATACTTCTAATTTTGTCAGATACGACAAATCAAATTAACAAATACAGCAGTTTTGCAGATACGTCAAAAGATTGTATGCATATATAGGCTATACAAGTCGTAGATACGACTTGGAGTCTTAACAGAGTGATAGATACATCAGTAATGAAGTTGTAGACGCCCTAAGCTGAAAACATGAAAAAATGTAGATACGACTTCTATGCTTAACAGGGCAGTACTACTTGGACATTGATTATATTTACTGGGAATTGGAGTAGTATATGATGAGAGTATTAGCAAGTATTAAATTGCTTTGTTAAATAGAGAGCTCCAGGAAAATGTCCATCTTTAATTTAAAAATATATACAGTATTAATAAACAACATGTAGGTATTTACATAAATACTAACAATAGCGTTTATTAATATAATTAATATGTAATAAAAAAATATATAAATGCACAAAAATAAATAAAAATATATAAAGAACGTAAAAATTATCAGTATGTTTAGGAAACAGTCAATTTATTCTTAAGTTAGTTAATTGACCGGTGGCAAAATATAAGTATGTAATAAACGCAACTTAAATCTGCAATTTGTGTTTTTTTGTAAATATCTGTTATTTATTGATATATACATATATTTTTTATGGATAATGAAGTAGAAATGCGACAACCTGAGTAAGGAAGAACCGGGTTGTCGGTGTTGCATATAAGGTGAGCGATAAATGAAATATGACTAATGAACTAGTTCGTAACTTAAATATACGATTTACGGCAACCAGCTTTTCGTGTTCTTAAAAACCTGCATACGAAATAAGCTTGAAGGTATTAGTGTTTTGTACAATTAAGAACTATATGAAAATGTATATTTATAATTTTGAAAGTACACCTTGCTATTGTACGTCGTTTTTTAAATAAAAATTAGTACTTTTTTATGGAATACCAGAATATTATACAAGGAAAAGTCGTAGTACATTCTGCGGGTTGTATCATTTGCATTGTATACATTATACATGTTGGGCATTTTAATAAATATTATTATTATTGAATAGAGGGAGATGATGCGATTGAAAACTACTCGAGTGATAATTCGATTATCAAGATCACTCGAGTAGTGAGTAACCGGTTATTGAAATAATTCGATTTTGCCCATCACTACCAGGGCTGCGTTCATAAACGTCACACTGCGTGCACTCTAGGGTAAAATTTCACACAAAGCCGTTCAAAAACAGTTGAGTGATTCAATGATGTACGCGTGTAATGTGTTCATAAAGTTCGCTCTCGAATCACTCGAGCGTTTGAAAAACGCCGGATTTGAAACCACGGTGAAGAAGACTCGACATGCGCACATGGAAGTATGATTGTAATTGCCGCTTCTGTTATGTGGGGTTATATGACACATGTGCTGTCATACTTGTCACCACTCTAAAACCGTTCATAAATACCAAAACGCTCTGTCAACACTCCAGCTGCAAAGCAAATTACTCACACACCACACACACGATTATAACGATTCATTTATGAACGCAGCCCAGTTGTTTATTTATCAGAAATAAATAATCTATTTCAAGTAGAAAAAAGATATTCACTTTATATGTAAACCGAATATAATAGTACCGTATAGTACTTATCAATATCTATTTAATATGATAAATTTACCTATAACTTTCGCATAACATTAAATATAACAACAACAAGTACAACAGCAACCGTAAAAATGATATTACCTACTACAATTAATAAATTAATGTTTTTATTAATCCGCGGGTTTGAATTTTTAAATTCATATTTGAATATTCACCGCTTATCCCCACTTCTTTCTAGCGCCGCTTAGGTCATCGAGCGAAATTATTTTCGCTAGACAAGATGGCGACCGCTAGCTCGAGCGCCGGCACTCAGCAGTCGCGTTCAGGACACCGCTCGACCTAGCACAGCTCAGCGCTAGCGGCGCCGTAACTCCCTGAACGCACGGATTGTGTTCAAAAATTAGAGCTATCTATATTCTGGCTGTGCGTAAATGGTGCGTAACTTTGCTATATTCGGCATTTCTCTACACGCGGGTTTTTTAAATTAATGCTTATAAAATATGAAAATATTAAAGATGTGTTACAGTACCCATGCAACATTTTTCGAATTTCGCGAGTGTTTTAAGATTGCAATGGACACCTGCAAAATTCGAAAAATGTTACATGGGTAGTAGATCTCTAGTTACTAATTTTAGTCCTATATTGTACAACAGAAAATACAATTTAATTCTTAGGAGTAAAATTAATATTCAAGAATATACGTCAAAGAAATAATGGTAAACCTATATATTATTTACAACACATTTTTAATAAAATATATGTATTCAATAACAATATACAATAATAATATAGAATACATGTGTACAAAAAAAAATAACACAATATAAAAATGTATGGTAACAGGTACCTATTATATATTCTCATTTTATGTTTTATTTTGAATGTTTAGTCAAGACATATGAAAACTTATTATAAATATGTGAATAACATTTTCTTTCTGAGAAATGTACATATTTTTATTACATAAAATACACAACCAAAATTTCAATTCTAGCTAAAATTGTCCACTACAAAAATATTTGATTTTGCATGTGTCTCCAGAAAGTATAGTATGAATATCAAAATTCGGACCGAAAGAAACACTTCTACAGCAAGTAACCTTTTTTCAAATATCTCGCAATCACTTACAGGTTTATTTTTCTAAGATAAAAGATTTAAAACAATTCAGAACAACTTGTGCATAATTTGAAACGCTCATACGTATAAGAAAGTCGTGTGGTGGCCACACCTCATTTTTTTATAATTAAATAATGCTTATCTGTTGCTGTTAACCAATGAAATTATTCGAAAGATTCTCATCCTCACTCTCACAATTTAACCCGGAAGTTTACAAAAATGTATTTGTTATCGTTTGCCCTTGAAATACATATCAGCGTAACCTATACAACTATTACCAATTGACGGGAAAAATCGAATTATTTCAATAACCGATTACTCACTACTCGAGTGATCTTGATAATCGAATTATAACTCGAGTAGTTTTCACTCGCAAATGATACAACCCGCAGAATGTACTACGACTTTTCCTTGTATAATGTTCTGGTATTCCATGAAAAACTACTAATTATTATTTAAAAAACGGCGTATAAAAGCAAAGTGTACTTTCAAAATTATAAATATACATTTTGATATAGATCTTCATTTAACAAAACACTAATATGTACTTTCAAGCTTATTTCGTTGACAGGTTTTTAAGAATACGCTAAGCTGGTTGCTGGTAAATCGTGTATTTAAGTTACGAACACGGGTGTTCAGCTACTACGGTCGGCTCTTCCCGCGGCAGCCAATCAAATGTAAAAGCGTCATTTGACGTCACAATAGCCCTCGCTAAAGGCGCGAACCACCTTATGCGGAATTTTATTAAATATATATCTTAAATATTAATAAATACAAATAAGAAGTACTAATTGACACTTCGTATAATATATATGTACATACATAGAGGTTTGCAGAATCGTTATGTGAAGTCCGGTAGTGATAAAAATACAAGACAAATTGGGATTAATTTTACTTTCAACAAAAAAAAAAGAATCTAAAGAAAATGTATTCATTAAATTAGTTTTTTGATTTTTTTCCGTTTTTT
Organism: Amphimallon solstitiale; assembly: GCA_963170755.1. Classification (NCBI taxonomy): domain Eukaryota; kingdom Metazoa; phylum Arthropoda; class Insecta; order Coleoptera; family Scarabaeidae; genus Amphimallon; species Amphimallon solstitiale. The sequence continues at coordinate 71,227,424 of OY720677.1, forward strand.
TTCTTTCTTCACGTTTTGTTTTTTGATTTGTCAAATGCGTCTATGTTAAAAATTTCAGTCTTACGTAGGAACGTTGATGAATAAATTACATAATTACTTCTAGAGGTTATTCTGGCAGATGTTTGTGAATTCTTGTAGCAAACTGTTGTAATGCCTTTTCTATGACGAAATTCATTTTTGTGAAATTTTCTAAAATGTTTCTCGCAGAATTCCGCATCAAGTACCCGTCTGTCCGAAGGCATCATTAAACCTCCAAATGATAACGAATCCAACGAATCAGATGGATTAGTGTATGTGTGATCTTCAGTTTTATCTTTCGTGTATGTTCCCATATTGAATTTCCTTGCTGTGAAGCCTAATCTTAAAGCCAGCTGATTCCATAGCAGTCATGGTTACAGAAGAATCGGAATTTGAAGAACTGTTCCTATCTGAATCTGGAAGAATACTTACGTCCCTTACAATTTCATTTGTTTCTATCATATTCTTCATTTACAATATTTATAGTGTGTTTACAATTTGTATGTTTGATCTTTCTTCTATAATGCCAAGAGGATTATTATTATTAGATTATTTTTGTGGGAAGTATTTTTTCCTAAAAATACTTTACACAAAATTATTTCATTCTAAAATTTTAATAAAACATACTTAAGTCATTGACCATTATTTACGAGTAATACACTCAATATTAACAAAAAAAATGAGGTGTGGCCACCACACGACTTTCTTATACGTATGAACGCTTCAAGCTATACAATTTTAAAAATTTTTGTATACAAAAATTATTGAAAATACTATTCTAAGTACTTTCATTCTCTTAATAAATAGCTATAGAATGCATACTTTGCAAGATATTCGAAAAAAAGTGCTACTCGCTAAGAGTAAAAGAGCTACTTCCGGTACGAATATTGAAATTTCATGTATACACAAAATATTGGAAATCCAACTCTAAATACTTTTGTACTCTTAATAAATATATATAGACTGCATAATTTACGAAATATTTGCAAAAAATTGCTATTCGGTAAGAGTAAAAGTGGTACTTCCGGTCCGAATTTTGAAATTTTTTTTATACAAAAGATATTTAAAATTATCATTTAAATACTTTTATAGTCGTAACGTACCTGTCTAAAAAGCATGACTTGCAAAATATTGGCAAAAAACTGATTTTCGATAGAGTGAAAGACCTACTTCCGGTAGGAATTTTGAAAAACTTTCATAATAAAACTCTTCTCAAAATTAATTCTGAGTACATATGAATTCTTTATAAATTTGTTTAAAATTAGTAGTTGACGAAATATTGGAAAAATTCGATTTTTTTACTGAAGTAAACTACTACTTCCGGTCTGCCGATTTGACTGAAAATCTAATCATTTCTCAACAGGGAGATTATACTCGTAAATACAAAATTTGGAATTGATAGCTATAGCGGTTTGACCGCTATCGTGGTCACACACACACGGACACACACACACAGACACACAGACATTTTTTAAAAACCACTTTTACGGTATCAGGGGACTTCAAAACGTGGACATCTGCAAAAATCTCGAGGTCGAAAATTTTCGTCATCACAATACTTCCTTATACTACGTATAAGAAAGTAAAAATGAGGTGTGGCCACCACACGACTTTCTTACACGTATGAGCGTTTCAAACTATACAATTTTAAGAATTTTTTTATACAAAACTTATTCACAATTCTATTCTAAGTACTTTCATTCGCTTAATAAATCGCTATAGAATGCATACTTTGCAAGAAATTATCAAAAAAGTGCTCCTCGCTAAGAGTAAAAGTGCTACTTCCGGTCCGAATTTTGAAATTTCATATATACAACAAAAATTGCAAATCCAGTTTTAAATACTTTTATACTCTTGATAAATATATATAGAATGCATAACTTACGACATATTTGCAAAAAATCGCTATTCGATAAGAGTAAAAATGGCACTTCCGGTCAGAATTTTGAAATTTTTTTTATACAAAAGATATTGAAAATTATGTTTTAAATACTTTTATGTCCGTAACGTACTTGTCTAAAAAGCATGACTTGCGAAATATTCCCAAAAAACTGATTTTCGATAAGAGTAAACGACCTACTTCCGGTAGGAATTTCGAAAAACATTTTAAATAAAATTATCCTCAATTTTAATTTTAAGTACATATGAATTTTTTATAAATTTGTATAAACTTAGTAGTTGACGAAATATTGGCAAAATTCGATTTTTTCGCTGAAGTAAACTGCTACTTCCGGTCTACCGATTTTACTGAAAAACTAATCAGATCTCAAGAGGGAGATTATACACGTAAATATAAAATTTGGAATTGATATCTACAGCGGTTTGACCGCTATCGTGGTCAGACACACAGACACATACACACCTACAGACACACAGACACACATACACAGTCACAGACATTTTTTAAAAATCACTTTTTCAGTATCAGGGGACTTCAAAACGTGGACATCTGCAAAAATCTCGAGGTCGAAAATTTTCATCATCACAATACTACCTTAAACTACGTATAAGAAAGTAAAAATGAGGTGTGGCCACCACACGACTTTCTTATACGTATGAGCGTTTCAAATTATAGAAAAATAAGAATTTTTTTATACAAAAATTATTCAAAATCCTATTCTAAGTACTTCTATTCTCTTAATAAATCTCTATAGAATGCATACTTTGCAAGATACTATCAAAAAAGTGCTACTCTCTAAGAGTAAAAGTGATACTTCCGGTCCGAATTTTGAAATTTCATATATACAAAAAATATTGCAAATCCAGTTCTAAATACTTTTGTACTCTTCATAAATATATATAGAATGCATAACTTACGACATATTTGCAAAAAATCGTTATTCGATAAGAGTAAAAGTGGTACTTCCGGTCTGAATTTTGAAATTTCTTTTATACAAAAGATATTGAAAATTATGTTTTAAATACTTTTATATCCATAACGTACTTTTCTAAAAAGCATGACTTGCGAAATATTCGCAAAAAACTGATTTTCGATAAGAGTAAAAAACCTACTTCCGGTAGGAATTTCGAAAAACTTTTTACATAAAATTATTTTCAATTTCAATTTTAAGTATATATGAATCCTTTATAAATTTGTTTAAATTTAGTAGTTGACGAAATATTGTCAAAATTCGATTTTTTCGCTGAAGTAAACTGCTACTTCCGGTCTACCGATTTTACTGAAAAACTAATCAGATCTCAAGAGGGAGATTATACACGTAAATACAAAATTTGGAATTGATATCTACAGCGGTTTGACCGCTATCGTAGTCACACACACACACAGAGAGAGAGAGACAGACACACAGACATTTTTTAAAAACCACTTTTTTGGTATCAGGGGACTTCAAAACGTGGACATCTGCAAAAATCTCGAGGTCGAAAATTTTCATCATCACAATACTTCCTTATACTACGTATAAGAAAGTAAAAGTGTTGGGTGTGTTTGAATACACAAACTTGCACCAGAATAATTTGCTGTTAGAAACTTATCCAACGCTCATCACACGATAGAATGAAAATAAGTAAGGATGTACCACACTGACTAATATTTGATAGGATGCGAGGGCTATTGTGACGTCACGCATTTTCTTTCCATGTCTCCGCGTGGAACGATGAGCCTACCATAGTAGTTGAATACCCGTGGTTACGAACTAATTCATTACCCATATTTCATTTATCGCCCTCCTTACATGCAACAGCGACAACCCGGTTCTTCGTTACTCAGGTTGTCGCATTTCTACTTCATTATCCATAAAAAATATATGTATATATCAATAAATAACAGATATTTACAAAAAACACAAATTGCATATTTAAGTTGCCTCTATTACTTATATTTTGTCCCCGGTCAATTAACCAACTGAAGAAGAAATAGACTGTTTCCTAAACATACTGATAATTTTTACATTCTTTATATGTTTTTATCTATTTTTGTGCATTTATTTAGTTTTTTATTACATATTAATTATATTAACTAACGCTATTGTTAGTATATATGTAAATACATGTTGTTTATTAATACTGTATATATTTTTAAATTAAAGATGCGCATTTTCCTGGAGCTCTCTATTTAACAAAGCAAATAATACTTGCTAATATCACAGTATATAGCTATGTAATAGAAACAATAGTTTCAGTAGAGGGAAATAATTGTCCACCGTCAAACCGACGCGCGCGTGACTGCGCAGTAGTCAGCCATCAGCTGTTGAGTCGTGGCGGGATTATTTTGTGTTGTACGTATAATGTATTACATTTTAAATGCGTGTGTAATATGTACTTAATAAAAAGAAAGTGTTATGTCTTTTTTTTGCATTATTGATTTAGCGTTTTCATAATTTTAAAAATAGATTAACATAATTTTCTCATAAACGATTTGGTTCTGACGCCACTGGTTTATTCCTGAATAGAAGAATTGACTACGCCTCTGGTTGCGCGTGCGTAAGTGCGCTGTACCATTTTGGGACACAAAGGACACAAACATCAAAGGTGCCGACGGCGACTGAAACTACAGTCACAGTATAAACATATCCAGTAGTTGCAGTCAGTGTCGGCACCTTTGATCTTTAGAAACCAAGTTGTATGTTCGCGCATTGTAATGCGCAATGTCGCATAGCGGAGAGATCGGAAAGTTATTTAATAAGCAGGTCCGGATCTAATCCTATTTTAAAATAATCGGGGCCGGTTTGACTAAATTTGTTAATAAATGAAAGTATTTGAATTAGAAATATTTAAACAATAATTATGTACGTTATGCATATCATTGTCTTAGATTTGAAACCTGTGGCCAATTTAACAAATTTTACAAAATGTTGAAAACTATTTTGGAAAAGTCTACTAGATGGAATAAAATGATTTGGACGAAAATTATACATTTAATGCTAGTTTGAATATATGAGTTACATTTAAATATTACTATATTTGATATAATTTATAAATGTTGCAAAATAACAAAATTAAAAACTATCTTGGAAAAAAAGCCTAATAGATGGAATAAAATTATATATTTTAATGCTAGTTTTAATATATGAGTTACATTTAAATTTTACAATATTTGACATATTTTATAAATGTTCCAAAATAACTTAAAATTAAAAACCATCTTGGACAAAAGTCTCATAGATGGAATAAAATTATATATTTTAATGCTAGTTTTAATATACGAGTTACATTTAAATTTTACAATATTTGACATATTTTATAAATGTTGCAAAATAACTTATGGAAAAAAGTCTCATAGATGGAATAAAATTATATATTTTAATGCTAGTTTTAATATACGAGTTACATTTAAATTTTACAATATTTGACATATTTTATAGATGTTGCAAAATAACTTAAAATTAAAAACCATCTTGGAAAAAAGTCTCATAGATGGAATAAAATTACATATTTTAATGCTAGTTTGAATATATGAGTTACATTTAAATTTTACAATATTTGACATATTTTATAAATGTTGCAAAATAACTTAAAATTAAAAATCATCTTATAAAAAAGTCTCATTGGTGGAATAAAATTATATATTTTAATGCTAGTTTGAATATATAAGTTACATTTAAATTTTACAATATGTATTATAAATGTTGCAAAATAACAATTTCCTTACTTTTTTTATTTTGCGTTTTAAAGTTTCTATTTGCAAATTTAAGTGTGTAGTAAATGCGAACTCTTATATATAAGCAAAGTAAGTAATCGTGTGGAAAATTTTGACATGGACTAATAAATTGTATTTCTTGGAGCTGGGCTTTAATTTGTGACCCAACATTTGGACCCACTGACAACTGAGGAAAAATGGAAGAAAAGGTTTCTTCTAATTGTAGAAGATACTCAATAAAATTGGAACAGGGCATCAGTAATTTACCAAAAGTATCTCTTTCCTTATTCTGATACGCTTTGAAGTAGCAAAATATATTGTTTTCATTAAGTTCTGAATTACTTTTTGAAAAGGCAACGCACTGCTCACACTGATGTCTAGAAAGACACTTCTTAAACAAATAACCAGCGATATACACAACAGCATTTTGTTCAGGTAAATCTAAATTTTGATAATCAGTGGTATCCACTGCTAATACATTAATAAAAATAGTTTCTTCAGGAAAAAGTACATCTAACTTTTGAAAAGATGCAGATTGCAAGTTTAGTAAAACTGAATCTAAATCATCAACACAATTGGATCCCCCTGATAAATGAAAATAATTCAAAGTAAATAACTTTTTGAATGCTCGAGAAAACTGTATACATGTTGGATTAGTAGAGTTTCCTCCCTGTTGTCGAACAGTTCCAAAAAAATTTTCAATTGCATCTTGATTGAGCCTTCTGGTACACAAATATTTTATACCTTTACTTTTAGTAATATCCCATATTGCCATAACAGAAGAAATTGAAATTATCCAACCATTAATAAAATTTAAGGTCTGTGTAACATCATCATTATTCACATTTAACACGATTAAATTCTTGAAAAGGTCCAACATGTCATTTAGAACTTTAAGCTGGCTTTCAGTTCCGGAAAAAGGTCTATTTAATACCTTGCTGCTCTTAAATGATTGTGAATTCAGCACATCAAATAAATCATCCATTTTGGATATAAAAGTTGCAGTTGCCATTGCTGTTTGTGGGAAAAAATTAAGAGCTATATAAGTATTTAAACCAGCAGCAACTGATGCACTTAAAACTTGTGCAGCCAGCTTTACTTTCATTTTTTGGAAGTTATTAGGTTCTAGATGCATATCTGATAAACGAGGGGCTTGCCGAAAGGATTGTTGCTTGTCTTTGTTATAAAATTCACTAATATAACACTTATTTGTTATTCCTTCTTTTATTACAAATTTATGTGTAAATATGTTATTTCTTGTAGACTTTAAAAGATGTGGTATATCAAATATATAGAATTTTTTTTTATTATTTACTTGGAAATAAGGTGTTGTAGCAGATACCCCAATTTCTTTGGAAAGTTTTAAAAAATTTGTTCCTTGATCAGATATGCATGCTGGTACATTTAAATTAATTAGAAATAATCTTTCAATCGTATTAAAGATTATAGCTTTTAAATCATTTACCTTACAAGAATTATTTATAAAAAAGTATGCCAGTGGCTGTTTCCAATTTGAATAAACACCTCTGGCCATCAAAACCAATGCATTATTAGCTGGACTATATGTTTTTGTAGTAGTTTCATGAAAGCCTATTATTTCATCTTTAGACCTATTATAAAAAAGAAATGTCGTCAATACACAGCACACAATGTCTCGCTTCTTCATTCATCATTTCAACTTTTCTTCCTATTACCATAAAAAGAAAGTCATTCAACCCCACTGTTATGTTCCATTTACTGGTTAATCTGCATAAAGTTGCTTTTGATGGCAAATGGAGAATATCAGATAAAAATCTATAAACTTTAGGGCTGAGAAAATATATAGTTAACGCAAACTGTTTAAATTCATTTGTATATCTGAAACCATGAGCCCTTTTACTTGATAATTTCAGCTGCATTTTAAACAGATTAACCGTGGCCTCATTAAAATGGCTTTCACAAAATGTAATAAAATCAGCATCAGAAATCGGATTTTCTTTCTCTGTCAGAGTAGAAACCTTCCCTTCCGCTCTCTTTAGAATACCTTTCAAATACCAAATCTCAGTTTTTAATTTGCTCTTCCTGGGACTTGTAGCTGACAGGCTTTGCGGTGTTTGCACATAAATGTTAGCTAAACATAAGAAATATAATTTAATGATATCACATAAAACATCAAAAACTGTTATTACCTGTATGGGTTTCAGTATGTTGATCGGTAATCACATTAACATCTTTACTTGTGCCTGGTAGTGGATCATCTTTTAACACAGGTGTAACATCTGTACATTCTGTAAAATAGAATTATCATATATAAAAGAAGGTGTATGTAATCTTGGTTGTTAGAAAAATCACAGAGGCATCAAAATCAAATAAATATAGCAAACCTAGTTGCAATCAATATATTTGTGATTAATTTGATATAATCATCATTTAAAAGAATTTTTTATTAAGAAAAGATTAATTTCAAAAAATAAACAGTTGATTTTATAAGTTTATATATCCTAGGGCTTACCTGTAAGAAATAAAGTGGGCACTGCAGTAATTTCTAGCCTGTTTTTCATTACATTTTTGAAGTAAGAGTTTTCAAAATGAATGCTACAGACTTTGGCATTTTTCTTTACAGAACTTGTTTCTCCAATTCTAGCAATCCACTCCTTACGCCTAGTGCAGAAAAAATTATTAATCATATGCAACTATTATTATGTAGAAGTATGCTTGAATGATGTAGCAATTTTAACCATTAATAATTTATGTCAATATTTTTTTATATTTTACAATAACTTTTTATAAATTCTATAATCCTTTATGTCGTACTTATGTGCATGTATATCTGAATATTTATTTGAATTTTACGCTTACCTTATTTCCTCAGATGGAATATTAAAAAAACTAATGTCTTTTATGTCCTTTGAATACACACTTTTACACTGCGGTACACAACACTTTATACTCATTGTACTCGATTAATTTAACACACTAAATCAAATAAATCTTTCGCAATTATCCACAAAAACCTAATTCACTTTCAAAACGGTTGGTTATTTCACAGTATAGTAACTATAGAGTACCGTGACTCTACCGCGGTCCCTTTGATGTTCGTGTTCGAGTTTTATTTTTTTAAGACGACGGCGCAGTGAACTACGCGCATAGGGGAAGTGAATATACAGGGGTCGGCGAAAAAGTTATAAATATACAATCATAATGAAATAATAAATAATTTGATTAGTTATATGAATAATAAATATTAGATATTCTGCACACTATATTAGATAACAAAATATATATGGTAGCTAGTTTTTAATATTTCACATTATAAAAATTACATAACACTCCTATAAAAATATAAAATAATATAATTATACCACTTTTAGTGATTCTATTGATAAAATTGGTTAACTGTAAGCATAAACAATGATTTAAAAAATCTGTGCCATACAAATATAATGTAAAAGACATCAACGGTGTTTTCTGTTGTGTTGTCTAGAATTTTCAAACCAACCATCATTCCAAGTGGAAATGAACTTGCCGATTATCAACAAAATTCAAGAGAATGATGTGCGTGTGTGTAATGTGTTTACTGAAAATGTAGTTATTTATTGTATTTTTTAAAGTTTGCTTTACTTATTACCACTTTGTAGGTGGCAAATAAACAAATGCTCTATCTCACTTTCAAGGTCCTTTTTTTAATCAAGAAACATAAGCACAGGAAAAAAATCTATCATAATAAATGATTATTTTATTAGTTCATGGGTTAATGTACACATATACAAGGTTACAGGTAATAAAACACGATATTAGTAGAAATAATTATTTATTGATAATAATATAATTTAATAATTAAAAACATGAACATAATAACAACAGCATGATTGGCAATATCTGTTGAACGACTATTAAAAACATCATGGAACCGAACAATTTCATCAATGCTGGCATTATAAAACAAATGTGATTTCAAAGACAGTTAATCTATGCAAAGGATACATTCTCGATTCTTTTCATCTAACGTATTCACTTTCAATTTTATAGCTGAAAATAAGAATTCATTAAATCCGCTGCTTATTTCCCAATTATGCGTAATAGACCTTATAGTTGATACTGATGGTAGTCGAATTATATTTGATAGATATTTATAGGCATTGGAACCATGTAAATATAATGTTAAAGCAAACTGTTTTAATTCAATGGTGTATCGAATACCTCTGGAAGACCTTCCAGCCACATAAATTTGAAATTCAAGAAAATTAGCAAACTCACCAGTAAAATACTTACCTAAGTTCTTCTTAATATCCATACTTACATCTTCCTGTTCCTTTAATATTTTTTCATATCTTCCTTGTGCTTTCGATAAGGTCCTGATCTGTTTCCTTAATGTCTGCTTGGTGATGCAGCTGGTAGAGCTTGTGAAGTTTGTGTTGCTGCATCTTAAAGTAAATAATGTTATGTACAGCTTAACACACAAATAGCTATATATACATACATACACACATACATACATAAAATACCTTTCATACTCTTTCTTGATTTAGCATCTTTTACTGAACTTGAAGAAAATCACTTATTGAAATGTATCAGTAACTGTTTTTAACAAAATTCAATAAATGCCAATAAATCACAGTAATGCTAATATAATAACTTAGTATGTGTAATTGGGATATATATCTCAGTGATCTGTTAATTACATTTCAGGCTTACGACAATATTTGGTGTTTAATTCTAACCTTTTCACAATATTTACTGTGGAACTGCATATCCCAATGATACATTCACACTATATTGTGTAAATTCATATGTACTACATCTTTGTGCTAATTAAATATGATGAAGTGTTAAATTTAATAGAAAATGATACCTGTAAAAATCTCATCTTGAGACACATCAAAACTTGTGGAAGGTACTTTACCAATACAAACGACACTGGATATATCTCCTCGATTGTCTAGAGAAGACTCTCAAAAAGACAGACTCTACTGATGTCTTGCAGTACTTCTTATTTCTTGAATTTTATATTCTGAAATAGTATTTCAATATTTTCAACACTTAATATCAATTAAAATATATTAACATACGATGTTTGAATAATGTTGGTATGACACCCTTCCTTAGTTTATTCTTTCAAGTAGTGTAGAAACAATAATCTTCAAAAGGCTTATTACATAATCTCAAATAATCATGACATTTTTTCGATGAGAAATTTCCATATTTGTGATTTTCATTAAAACCAACCCTATTCATCCATTCAAAACATCTAAAAAATACATTACATAACTAAAATAAATTATAAAATATACCTATTTAGTATTACTACTGAGATTCATCAAGTGGAAATCGAAAAAAGGATATTCCTGGATCACCTATAATACTTCCACAACCATTAGCAACACATTTCTTAACCATATTGTAAATGATTACAAAATGTAAACCTAGATAAATTCTAAATAAAGTATCTAAACACTTAAAAAACAGTAATAGAATCAATTAATTATTAAAAAATGCTATTTATATAACATGTACACAAATCAAAAAGTAAAACAAACAGAATGTAATAAAATCACTTCTTTTTAAATACATTTCAAATTTAGGGTTATATAAATGTAAACAAACTCTCGTTACCGAACCAGAGAAGTATACTGTGCTACAGAGTGGTGAACTATGCGCATGTATTTTATGGAGGGGATCGAAACGGGATTTTTAAGGGAGACGTTTTACTGTATTGGTACTATACTGTGGTTATTTTCAAAAGCACGTACTAAGATCTGTTGACAAACAAACTATAAACAAGTCTAATTCTGTTTCTTACCGTCACTGCGCATTACAATGCGCAAGAAACAACTTGGTCTCAATACATTTTGGGAGTGCAACTACTGGGAAGGTTTATACTGTGCTACTGTGTTTCTACAGCTCTATACTGTGCTAATACTCTCATCATATACTACTCCAATTCCCAGTAAATATATAATCAGTGTCCAAGTAGTAATGCGACAACGTGAGTGAAAGATAACAACCCGGTACTCGGTGGGCAATATTTCAATGCAAGGCTGCGTTCATAAACGTCACGCTGCGTGCACTCTAGGGTAAAATTTCACACAAAACCGTTCAAAAACAAATGAGTGATTCAATGATGTACGCGTGTAATGTGTTCATAAAGTTCGCTCTCGAATCACTCGAGCGTTTGAAAAACGCCGGATTTGAAACCACGGTGAAGAAGACTCGACATGTGCACATGGAAGTATGATTGTAATTGCCGCTTCTGTTATGTGGGGTTATATATGACACATGTGCTGTCATACTTGTCACCACTCTAAAACCGTTCATAAATACCAAAACCAGGCGACGACTACCAGGTGACGGGTGATAAAGTACGACTAATTAATAACTGCCAGTTCGCATTTCCGATTTGCAGCAACTCGGTTGTCGTGTCGGTTCACCGATCACCCGTCATTCGCTCGCATTCAAAAACCGAATTACACCGGTTATTTGAATAATCGGTGTAAATTATAACCATTTGCTGCACATCCCATATTTCATAAGACAAAAGCCACTTCAGTACAACATCGTTACTGGTAAATATTTAACAAAATCAAAAATTATGTGGAGACATCTTTCTACTTTGTATCCAAAGAGAAAATGAAGGACATCCTTCTTCAAGAAGTATTTTACGATATCAATGACATTATAATTGGTCCTTTGATTACCTGCGTTGACGTTATCATTACATTTTGGCTTGAATGTGCTATTGTGTAAAAAAGTATGTAAGTAAATGTTATTATTGATACAATAAATTTATTATTATAATAGAAACACTATCCTTCTTACTGCAGAAGTGTTATAATTATCTTTCATTGCAATAATTCTGCTTTTACAACCACAATACCTCATCTCATCAGGGAAGTCGCAGCAACTTTCATTATACATTTACATTCTTGATAATTATCAATATAGTAAGTACTGCCTACACGTAGTCTGTATATGGACGTTTCTTCAATTTCTATTTACCTGCGATTTTAAAAACTGCTTTCAATAATAGTAATTCCTAATAATTGAAGTTACTCTGGAGTTATGAAACAAAACAAGCTTAGTTGTATTTACACCACTTAATGTTTCATTTACCCCCGTCTTTGATTATGTATACTATAGATATACAACTGAAGGTTAGTTCGGGTAGGTAGCCACCAGAGGGGTTCGGCAGTAGGATGTGCCCATTCATGAGTTTCTCCCGCTAAATTTGTTATAGTAAAAGCAGTCTTCTTGTAGTAGTAAAAAGAAGCCAATGGGAGCTTAAGGGAAGTGACGCAATTGTCCAATTACAACCAATCGTGTTTGTTACAATTTCCATTTACATACAATGAAGTAAGGTATATACTTCAATGAGTATGAAGGCTAAAATTCTACAGATATGACAATAAAATCCATAAAGATTTCAGACAATTGCAATTATACGTGGGTGAAAGAAAAATTAAGTAGTAGAAATACAAGTAAACTAGTTTTGTTTGAAAACCCGAACGTAACTTCAATTATTGAAAGCAATTTTTAAAATCCCAGGTAAATAAAAAATTGAAGAAACGTCCATATACAGACCACGTGTAGGCAGTACTTACTATATTGATAATTACCAAGAATGTAAATGTATAATGAAAGTTGCTGCGACTTCCCTGATGAGATGAGGTATTGTGGGTGTAAAAGCAGGATTAATTATATCACTTCTGCAGTAAGCAAGATAGTGTTTCTATTGTATTCCATTTCCACAAGACAACTGGGTGCACCCGTGGGACCCAATGTAGATTCCGTCATCCGCCAATAACACGAACATGGAATAGTGTGTTTCGGGACGAAACGCAGTTTTTAAGAAGGGGGCAATGTAACGAAACAAGCAGACATTCGGGCGACGACAAAAAGAGGTTGTAAATCATCTCGACGCGACTGGTAAACATCATAAAGCAATAAATATGTACTGCAAAGAGACAGAATGTCTATCGAATGTTCTACAAACATCGAGAGGAAGATGGAGTTTACGCGAATGCTTCCAGATGTTTCGTATGTGTATATAAGGCGGCTGGGTCACCGATGGATGAGTAATTCCGAAATAAGAACTTCCTTAAGTAGTCTCGTGCGGAGCAGACCAAATAAATATAAGAAATAAATAAATAGTTCTTTAAGTGGTAGCCGAAGAAATGACATAAATATTAGAGTGTTATATAAATAGAAGTGATATAAATACGGTGCAATTTCTAAATTCTGAAGATACCAAAACCTTAAAATAATGTGGTGTTTATAATGCATTTTCTTTGTAAAACGTACTACATTACTGGTTTGAAAGCCTCACATAAACCAGTCAAGTTGATGAAACCATGCAAAGCAACTTAATAAATGTTGTGGTTCGGATAGCTTTTAATTACTTTTTCTTCTTTTACATAATATATCTAGTCATACCGAATATATAGAAGACTGTTTTAGACATACATACCTGTTAAACACATTGAAAAAAATTAGAATAACCCAAACTCTGAACCCGAAACAGACTGACATTTCATGTAGGTGAGTATTTAATAAAAATGCTGACTTTTTAATATCGTTTTCTTGTTTAGATTTATTTCTTTAAAAAACATGAATACGTTTTTAAAAAGCCTTTTGTATGTCTTTTTTTTTATTATTATGTTATAAAAGGGTAATTGTGAGTATAATAAGGGAAAAAAATAGTAATCCTACGATTCTTCAATAAAACATTTACTTAAACCACAGTATAGTACTAATACAGTCAGTGTTGTCCCAGCGACATGTGAGTTGGTAATAGAATCCTGCTCAAAAACGTAATAGATTTACCTTGTTTCGTAATAGATGGCGTAGCTATTTTCAAGACTATATAAAGTCCCTGGATAGTAGGCTGAATAGTTAAAAAACCGCAATACGGTAACCATTTTTTGTCCAAAATCTGACAGCCAATAATATTTTTCTTGATGTAGGTATTAGTTGGATGTACCCAACCAGCAAAATCACAATTTTAGCGAAGGATCAAAATATATATTTGCTAATGTAGAACAAGTGTACATATAGTAATTTTGCTACAAGAATACTGTTCCAAAAATATAGGACACAGCCAGGGCCGCCGCGTGGGGGTGGCAAAATTGTTCACCGCACAAGGGCGCCTGGGCCAGGGGGGGCGCCAAAATTTATAAATAGTACTTATAGTTTTTTAATTTAATGTTACTTAAATAAAAGTTGTTAATTATTCGCTTGCAATTTTTTATATTTTCTAAGCAATAAAATAAGATTTTATTTTTATTTTAATTTTATATTTTAATTCTATTTTACTTTTGTTTTCGTTTCTGCGGGCTGTTTTCGTTTGTGTAAAACAAAATTTGATTGCCGATGCGAACAATAAAAACACGTTCCGTGTGGAATTCGCGCTACCACACGGAACGGTGTTAAAAATCTAAGAATTTGTAACATGTAACAACAGGAATTGGGAATGTTTTGTATCGGCATATATTTATTCTTTATGTGCTGAGAAGCTGTTGCGGTTCAACGTCGTTGTTTAGTTTGCCTTATTTTTGCAATGATGATACACATTCATTTTTTAAATGTGACAACCAAAAGTCGAGGAAACGAGGAAACGAGGAAACCAATAAAGCCCAAATTGAAGAAAATTTTTTAGGATTTCAATCTGTCGACGACACTACTGGACAGGTTCTGTTTGAATTCATAAATGGACATTTAAAATCGTTGGAACTAAATTTTTCAGATTTACGAGGCCAATCTTACGATAATGGTGCTAATATGAGAGGAAAGCACAAAGGATTGCAACAAATAATTATTGAAAATAATTTGAGGGCACTCTATATCCCCTGCTCTGCGTATTCTCTAAATGTAGTTGTAAATGATGCAGCTAAAATTTCCTTCGAAACAGTTAATTTCTTCGGAGTAGTGCATGAGCTTTACAACTACTTTTCTTCATCCGTTAAACGTTGGTCTATTTGCAACAGTATGTTGAAAATCTAACTTTAAAGCCACTCTCCAACACCAAATGGGAAAGTAGAATTCAAGCTTTAAGACCGTTGAAAAACGATTTGAAGGGAATTTTGAGAGCGTTAATAAATATTCAAGAAGATCAAACAAGAGACATGGAATCAAGAATTCAAGCAAAAAAATTTATTCAGAAGGCTTCCTCGTTTAAAATCATTTGTTCCATTAACATCTGGCACGATATTTAAAATTTTGTAAATGTGGTAAATGAAATAATGCAAAATTCTAAATGTGATTTACAAATCGTGACTTTACAAAATCTTATATCAGAACTAAATAATCGTAGATCAGATGAAACGTATGCAAACATGCAATTGCCAATGCAAGTATCGTTGCTAATGATTTGGGGGTGGATACTGATTTTCCACAAAGTCGAAACATGTTTAAAAAGAAACTACTAAAAGATGAACAAACCGACGAACCAATCAACAATCCAAATACCCACGCGGCGGCCCTGGACACAGCCGTAGTAGCAAAACCACTATACGCATACTTGTCCTACATTAGCAAATATATATTTCCATCCTTCTCTAAAATTGTGATATTGTTGCTTGGGAAGATTTGAAATTAAAGTAAAAAAAATCGTTGAAAAATCAACGAAAACGTAATAGATTTATATGCTTTCGTAAGGACGTAATAAAACATAGTGAAACGTAACAGATCTGTTACAACTGTAACAGCAATCGCAACACTGAATACAGTAAAACGTCTCCCTTAAAAATCCCGTTTCGATCCCCTCCATAAAATACATGCGCATAGTTCACCACTCTGTAGCACAGTATACTTCTCTGGTTCGGTAAGGAGTGTTTGTTTACATTTATATAACCCTAAATTTGAAATATATTTAAAAAGAAGTGATTTTATTACATTCTGTTTGTTTTACTTTTTGATTTGTGTACATGTTATATAAATAGCATTTTTTAATAATTAATTTATTCTATTACTGTTTTTTAAGTGTTTAGGTACTTTATTTAGAATTTATCTAGGTTTAGATTTTGTAATCATTTACAATATGGTTAAGAAATGTGTTGCTAATGGTTGTGGAAGTATTATAGGTGATCCAGGAATATCCTTTTTTCGATTTCCACTTGCTGAATCTCAGTAATAATACTAAATAGGTATATTTTATAATTTATTTTAGTTATGTAATGTATTTTTTAGATGTTTTGAATGGATGAATAGGGTTGGTTTTAATGAAAACCACAAATATGGAAATTTCTCATCGAAAAAATGTCAT
Source organism: Amphimallon solstitiale (assembly GCA_963170755.1). Lineage (NCBI taxonomy): Eukaryota > Metazoa > Arthropoda > Insecta > Coleoptera > Scarabaeidae > Amphimallon > Amphimallon solstitiale. The sequence continues at coordinate 71,244,274 of OY720677.1, forward strand.
GATTATTTGAGATTATGTAATAAGCATTTTGAAGATGATTGTTTCTACACTACTTGGAAGAATAAACTAAGGAAGGGTGTCGTACCAACATTATTCAAACATCGTATGTTAATATATTTTAATTGATATTAAGCGTGTACATATTGAAATACTATTTCAGAATATAAAATTCAAGAAATAAGAAGTACTGCAAGACATCAGGAGAGTCTGTCTTTTTGCGAGCCTTCTCTAGACAATCGAGGAGATATGTCCAGTGTCATTTGTATTGGTGAAGTACCTTCCACAAGTTTTGATGTGTCTCACGATGAGGTTTTTACAGGTATCATTTTCTATTAAATTTAACACTTCATCATATTTAATTAGTACAAATGAATTTACACAATATAGTGTGAATGTGTTATTGGGATATGCAGTTCCACAGTAAATATTGTGAAAAGTTTAGAATTTAACACTAAATATTGTCGCAAGCCTGAAATGTAATTAACAGATCACTGAGATGTATATCCCAATTACATATACTAAGTTATTATATTAGCATTACTGTGATTTAGTGGTGTTTATTGAATTTTGTTAAAAACACTTACTGATACATTTCAATAAGTGATTTTCTTCAAGTTCAATAAAGATGCTAAATCAAGAAAGAGTATGAAAGGTATTTTATGTATGTATGTGTGTATGTATGTATATATAGCTATTTGTGTGTTAAGCTGTACATAACATTATTTACTTTAAGATGCAGCAACACAAACTTCACAAGCTCTATCAGCTGCATCACCAAGGAAGCAGGCATTAAGGAAACAGATCAGGACCTTATCGAAAGCACAAGGAAGATATGAAAAAATATTGAAGGAACAGGAAGATGTAAGTATGGATATTAAGAAGAACTTAGGTAAGTATTTTACTGGTGAGTTTGCTAATTTTCTTGAATTTCAAATTTCTGTGTCTGGAAAGTCTTCCAGAGGTATTCGATACACCAATGAATTAAAACAGTTTGCTTTAACATTATATTTACATAGTTCCAATGCCTATAAATATCTATCAAATATAATTCGACTACCATCTGTATCAATTCTAAGGTCTATTACGCATAATTGGGAAATAAGCAGCGGATTTAATGAATTCTTATTTTCAGCTATAAAATTGAAAGTAAATACGTTAGATGAAAAGAATCGAGAATGTATCCTTTGCATAGATGAAATGTCTTTGAAATCGCATTTGTTTTATAATGTCAGCATTGATGAAATTGTTGGGTTCCATGATGTTTTTAATAGTCGTTCAACAGATATTGCCAATCATGCTGTTGTTATTATGGCAAGAGGTATTAATTCAAATTGGAAGCAACCTATTGGGTATTTCTTTTCTAATTCTGCTGTAGCAGCTGCAGATCTTAAAAAAATTATATTTGAAGTAATAGAAAAATTACATAACATTAATCTTAACGTTTTGCTAGTGGTTTCTGACCTTGGATCAAACTTTTATAAATTAGTACGCCGCGAATTAGAGGTTGATGTAGATAAGCCATATTTTTATGTAAATGGTAAAAAAAATTTATACATGTTTGATGTACCACACCTACTTAAAGCCACAAGAAACAATTTTTTTACACACACATTAGTTTCCAATGATCATTTAATCAGCAAAAATTACTTAGAAGACTTTTATAAACAAGACAAGCAAAAGCAGTATAGATTAACACCAAGATTGACAGACATGCACATATACCCAACAAATTTTCAAAAGATGAAGGTGAAACTTGCTTCACAGGTTTTTAGTAATTCTGTTGCTGTAGGCCTTAATACATACATTAGCTTTAACCAACTTCCACAATCTGCTACGTACACTGCAATGTTTATTGAAGATATGAATAAACTTTTCGATGTTCTCAATTCAAGTAATTTTACAAATTGCGCTCCATTAAATAGAGCTTTCACAGGTAGTGAAGCACAAATTACTATGCTTAAAAAAATGGCTGGTTTCTTTGAAACATTAAAAGTTCAAACGAAAAGTGAACGCGATATTACCAATAATATGAAATTTATTTTTGGTTGGAGGTTAACAATTTCAAGTTTTTTAATACTTTGGCATGACCTACACAGCAGAAATAGGAAATACGTATTTACACGGTACTTAAATCAAGACTGCTTAGAAAATTATTTCGGTAAAATTAGAAATGCGTGCGGAAATTCAAGGAACCCAACACCGATTCAATTTATTAGGGCATTCAAAAAATTATTTTCATTAGAGTATCTTGACCATTCTGAAGGAGCAAATTGTATTGACGATTTTTCTGTTATTTTAAGTTCTATTAATGCAAACACATTGAATAATGCCGAATTTATGTTTAGAACCACTTCCTACCAGCCTTTAAAAGTGTATACACAAGATTATTCAAATTTGGGAACAATTGAAGGAAATGGATTGGTATATGTGTGTGGATATTTAATTCGAAAATGTCTAGAAAAACATACATGTCAAACTTGTGAAGAATACGCAAAACAAAATTCCATTCTTCGAGAGAGCAATATATATTCATATTTTAAAGCCTACGAAAATAAATCTGGGGATGCATTTGGAAATTTGTATATGCCTGCTGAAAATTTCGTGGAGTTTATTGTCCAATTAGAGATACTTTTTTGTAAGTATTTCAATATATATTGCATAAGAAAAAATGTGGGCCATAATTTGAAAGAAGAATTTTTGAAAGTTCCCTTTATTCAACCATGCCCAGATTTTCCATTAGAATATTTACTTAATTTATTTACCAGGGTCAGAATATATTATACATTGAAATTTGCAAATAAGGATTTAAAATCACAGAAGGTAAATAAAGTTTCCTCAAAATTAAATATCTTACAACATTTGTAAACCCTAAAGAATTACATGAAACTAAACCACAGAAAATCGTCAAGACAAATTGTTCGCAAATTAGATATAGAATAGAATTTTTATTCAATTTCTTTGGTTGGAATACGTATATTTTCCTTTTCATATTATGTCCCACTTTTAAATTGAATTATTATTTAGTTTAAAATTCTATATTAGAGAATATAAATTATTTTCCATTTTTGTTATTAAGTTTTGTAATTTTAGAATGCTTATTTTGTTTTTGTTTTGAATTTTTATTTAATTTCTTTGGTTGGAATACGTATATTTTCCTTTTCATATTATGTCCCATTTTTAAATTGAATTGTTGTTTAGTTTAAAATTCTTTATTAGAGAATATAAATTATTTTCCATTTTTGTTATTAAGTTTTGTAATTTTAGAATGCTTATTTTGTTTTCGTTTTAAATTTTTATTTAATTTCTTTGGTTGGAATACGTATATTTTCCTTTTCATATTATGTCCCGTTTTTAAATTGAATTGTTGTTTAGTTTAAAATTCTTTATTAGAGAATATAATTTATTTTCAATTTTTTATTATTAAGTTTTGGAATTTTAGAATGCTTATTTTGTTTTTGTTTTTTTGTGAAGTTGTGATGAAATTTATTACTGTAATCTATCAGTAAAAGACCTGATGCTTCAAATATTACATAAATTCCCCTGTTTTATTTTGATTTTGTTAGGACAAACGACGTTTTTTAGTAATTCTGTTGCTGGGAATGCTTCGGAATGCGATAATACATCGACATATATTATACAATTTCCGATATATTTTGTATTCACATAATTAATCTTTCTTTTTTGCAGGTTATTTTTCTTATATTTATATTTTATTTGTTCATGTTTTTAATTATTAAATTATATTATTATCAATAAATAATTATTTCTACTAATATCGTGTTTTATTACCTGTAACCTTGTATATGTGTACATTAACCCGTGGACTAATAAAATAATATTCGTTTATTATAATAGATTTTTTTCCTGTGCTTATGTTTCTTCCTTAAAAAAAGGACCTTGAAAGTGAGATAGAGCATTTGTTTATTTGCTACCTCACAAAGTGGTAATAAGTAAAGCAAACTTTAAATAATACAATAAACAACTACATTTTCAATAAACACATTACACACACACATTATTCTCTTGAATTATGTTGATAAATGGCAAGTTTATTTCAACTTGGAATGATGGTTGATTTGAAAATTCTAGACAACATAAAAGAAAACACCGTTGATGTCTTTCACATTATATTTGTATGGCACAGATTTTGTAATTCATTGTTTAATGACCTGGCTTACAGTTAACCAATTTTATCAATAGAATCACTAAAAGTAGTATAATTGTATTATTTTATATTTTTATACGAGTGTTATGTAATTTTTAGAATGTGAAATATTAAAAACTAGCTACCATATATTTTTTGTTATCTAATATAGTGTTCAGAATATCTAATATTTATTATTCATATAACTAATCGAATTATTTATTATTTCATTATGATTGTATATTTACAACTTTTTCGCCGACCCTTGTATATTCACTTCCCCTATGCGCGTAGTTCACTGCGCAGTCGTCCTAAAAAAATAAAACTCGAACACGAACATCAAAGGGACCGCGCTAGAGTCGTGGTACTGTATAGTTACTATACTGTGCTTAAACCTACTTTATCACAGTTAAGCTATATAGGTTATGTTGATATGTAATTCAAGGGCAAACGATGTGAAAAGCAAATCAAACAAAATATACTCTTATGTAAAATTTAATAGAAAATATCAAAATATATTTACATTTTTTATAAACTTCCGGATTAAATTGTGGGAGTGGCGTTGAGAATATTTCATTGGCTGAGCACTTTCATTCATTCGTATTAATCCATTTGAAAGATATCAGAGGACGACACTTTACTACATAAGAAATATTTACAGTTTTCTCTAGGTTGTATAACTATAGTATTTATAAACAAGGATAGCGCTAAGAATTTGGAAACAAATGAAATCGAGGGTTACTGTTAACATCAAAAAATTTGTCTTAAAAAAGTATCTGAAGAGTTTAAAAGCGATCGCATTTGGCGTTATCGAGTTATTGAGGAAAATTGAAATCGGCAAATATTGGTTTTTTCAAAATATCTCAAAATTGTAAAAAGTCCGAATGAATTTGAAATGAGATTTGTTGCGGGCACTGAATTCTGTAAAACATTCCCCATTTAACCGTTCCTCTAGTCTTCTAATAACCGATACACCAATGGCGAACATCGAAATCTGGACACACTGTTTAAACAAACACAACCTTATACCCTTTTTTTATTTGGGGGGGGGGGGGTAATTAGTTTCTGATTAATAAATCTTCTGAATGTAGCGGTAATAAATATTATATGTATAATAGGTCTTAAACCGAAAAACTTTAAATATGAAGAAATTATGAATGAATTCTTAAAAAATATCGTGTTCGGTAAAACAGGAAATGTCTTTTATTTTTAAATTGGATTATACATTTTCTGCACACTCATTAAAAATAATTTCAAGTTATTTATATTTACACCTATATTGCACATTTAGAAAATAGAATTGTTCTATTTAATCAGGTCATCCTAAATATTAACAATTATTACATTTCATAAAACCTGTTGTAACAGTAAAATATTTGATGACAGATCTTAAAACTTCTAATTTTTATAAAACAGTATGTGCAATTTCCCAATTTAATTTGTGCAATTCTTTAACAGTTGAATTTAAAAATTACTATTAAGATGAGGGCAATTATCCGTGCCCTCAAAAAGCAATAAGTCAGTCAAAAGCATCAATGTTTGATGTCAATTCGAAAAATTATTCCATAAACCGTGACTGAACACTCCTGCGTGACTACTTAATTTCATCTGGCTGCCACATCCCGAACTCCAGTTATAACTGTTATAAGAAATGAGGACGTAAAAGTATGAAATTCAATAATGTAATGAATATACATAAAATTTAAATAGCTAGAATTACTCCACTAAAGTATTTAATAACTGAAAGTAATATTGCAAAGAATAAAGAATCAAAGTTGCCCACAAGAAATAAAATGCAAACGCTCTTGGACGAATGATTATTATCAGTATTCATTATGTTCTCTTCAGTTAAAACACAATAGACAGGCTCAAAGAACTGTAACCGTATACATAGATGCTGGACAAACTATGCCTACGAATTCAGAAACTATAGAACTAAGAAAACAAAATACAGGTACACTCAAAATATTTTTATCAACTTTTTTGTATTGTAGAGAGAAGTGCCGTTGAAGGTAATGAAGTGAATTCAGAACCAGCATATGACAATAATCCAAGTAAATAAATATATTAGTTAACATGTAACATAATTTTATAGTTTCAGAACAGATACTTGAAACGTTATAAGCATAAAATATGAGATAAGAAAAATTAAAGAAGAATTACAACATCTTAATTCAAGTCATCTTAATTCAAGTCATAGTAGGGGAACTGGGGGCAGTGTGAAATGGTGGGGCAAAGTGAAATTTTGAATTAAAAAAATTTCAAAAACGCGCGCTTTAATTCTAGTGACATCAAAACCTTCTGCTTAACGGTTGGTACCATGGGACATTACAAATGGTTGACATTTGCCTGTTAAATGCAGTGTTTGCAATGAAAGAAGAATTTTGCAACTAAAATTGTAATTTTGTAAGTACCTATACGTCTTAATATTTCAGTTATTTTATATGCAGTGAATGAGTTTTATTTTTTTTAAGTAATTAAGCCATTATTTGGTATATTTGAGATAGAAAATTCAGTGATGGCTTGTATTTTTTTTTGTACAGAATTTTTCATATAATTGACATGATTTGGGGCAACGTGAAAAATCGGAATTGGGGCAAAGTGAATTATTATTTCACTTTACCCCTAGGTTTCTCGCAGTTAAAAATATTTAGTTTGTCCTGTTACTGAATATTTTTTAATTTATTTTGAAGTCAATTATACATTAATCTTTTTTCTTACAGTTTGAAGATGGTGCGCAATTATGTAAGAAAATCTAAACAGCATAGTTGGGAAGAGGAATCGATGATTGCTGCTCTAACATCTGTAAAAGAAGGAATGTCCGTAAATGCAGCGGCAAAACAGCATAATGTTCCTGTAGCGACTCTCTTTAGAAGGAGCAAAATGCAAGGAGAGTTAGATACTTTGGCTCAGAAGAAATTGGGGAGGTACCGAACCACCTTCACACCTGAGCAAGAAAAAGAGTTGGCCGCTTATCTTCTTGAAATGGATCGACGTCTGTTCGGCCTGACGATCCAAGACCTGAAATCAGTTGCATTCCAATATGCCGAGCTAAACCACATTCCAAATTATTTTAATAAGGAAACAAGGAAAGCTGGCTGGGATTGGGTGCATGCATTCATGAAGAGAAACCAACAGCTTTCTCTTCGCTTACCCGAAAACACTTCAGCAGCCAGAGCATCCGCTTTCAATGCAACAAATGTCAAACGATTTTTTGACCTCTTAAATGAATTATACAATCAACACAACTTTACCGCAAGCCGCATTTACAATGTTGATGAGACGGGGATATCAACTGTGCCCAACAAGCCATCCAAAATAATATCGAAGAAAAGAAAAAAACAGGTTGGCAGTTTAGCTTCGGCAGAAAGGGGGACGCTGATTACAGCAACGATTTGCTTCAGTGCTGCTGGAAATTATGTCCCTCCTCTTCTGATTCTTCCACGAGTGAGAAATAATCCTCTTTTTGAAATTGGCCTACCTCCAAATTCCGTAGTTGCGCCTCACAAAAGCGGATCGATGCAGACCGACATTTTTGTTCAGTGGTTTGAACATTTTCTAAAACATACAAAACCTTCTGAAGAGGATCCGGTTCTGCTCATTCTGGATGGACATGCCACCCATGTAAAAAACATTCGGCTAATAGAAATGGCTAAGGAGAAGCATGTAAAATTTTTAGTTATACCACCCCACACGTCGCATAGACTCCAACCCTTGGATGTGACGTTCATATTTCCTCTGTCGGCATATTACGAACAAGCTGTTCGAGTTTGGTTGCGTGAAAATCCAGGCAAGGTTGTGACTGTTCTTCAAGTAGGAAAATTGTTTGGTGAGGCTTATAACCGGGCTGCTACAGTTCATAACGCAATGTCTGGGTTTTCGAAAACTGGAATTTATCCGTACAAACCAAATTTCCCTGATAATGTTTTTGAAGCAGCTGAAACAACAAATCGACCTCCAGTGCCTGGCTCGGAATCTAGTAACTCAAATCCTACGTCAACACTACATTCAGATGCTCCGACACCGGATAGACATTTAGGTTTAACAGTTTCACCACACCAGATCTTGCCAGTTCCTAAAGCTCCAATGAGATCCACTGAGGAAAAGAAACGAAAGAGGGGAACGTCAATGATACTCACAACTTCACCATATCTCGAAGAGCTAAAACAACTTAAAGCATCAGAAATGGCGAAGACAGCACAAACATCCAAAGCCAAGAAGAAAGTCAAAGCGAAATTATTTCAAGAGCCTGCCAAAACGGATACAAGTTCGGAAAGCGATGGCAACCTAAGTCTGCACGACTCAGACAGTGATTTGGACTATTTATCGCCTGATGAAAATGAACAAAGAACTCCTGACAAAATCACAGAAGACATGTTAGCAGTTAAGAGCTGGGTTCTTGTGGAATATAACTGTCAGTTGTACCCAGGCCAAGTGAAGGCAAAGAATTATAAAGGAGTGTCTGTAAGTTGTCTAGAAAAGACACAGAAATATTTCAAGTGGCCACAAAAGGAAGACCAGCTCTTCTACGAGTGGAGTCAGGTAAAGAAAATGATTCGCACCCCGAAAAAACTAAAAAGGGGCTTTTTCGATATTCCAGAGATATCTTCTTATGTTTAAACTGATGTGTAATAACTTTCTTTTTGTATTTTTCAATAAATTTATGCGTTCTTAACAATTTCCTTTTTTATGTATTTACCTTAATATAAATTTCACTTTGCCCCGTACACACGGGGCAAAGTGAAATTTGCAACACATTTAAAAAAAAAAAATTAAGGAAAAAATATCAACCCTAGTTACAAATTATGCTTTTTAATTTGAAATATAACATTGAAGTAACAATATTACCAAAAATCACAAACGAGATATCAATTCTGAGGACGATGTGCTTATATAAAAATTAAGTATTTCACACTGCCCCTACTTCCCCTACCTTGCATCAGGCAGCTTTAACAAACATGAATAAATACATTCCCGTAAAGACTATAGATGAAATAAAGAAATTAGAAGAAATGTTATCGTAGGAAGAACACGGAAATCACTTGGTATAATTCATTAAATTAATTGTTTTCATATAAAATATGCATATACAAATTTTAATTTTTAGGAACACATATTGATCAAGGTCGGTGGAAGGGATGCCAAAGATTTTACTTTTCGATGTTTGGCACGCCTTTTTACAAACACTGTGGCCTTATAAAGTGTGCATGGACAAAACTAAAAAGCAATTTCGAACTGCAAAATTTGAAAATTATATCTATATTAAGAGGTATGTAGGTACGAGAGAAATAGAAATGTATTTTCTAATTTAATACAATAATATATACCAATCTGTTTTCAGACGTGGTCGAAATGTCATTTTCTGAGTACAAAGATCATTTATTTAAACGATATACACAAGACTGGTTTAGGCATTGTGCTCAAAGAGTAAAAAGAAACTCAATATAAGTAGTGACTCATATATAAAATACCTACTTACGAATTATAATCAGTGTTGTTCGAATAATATAAGAATTTCATATATAATAAGTGTTTTTTTAATTTAATCCTTATTTCCTTTACCACTTACTTAATAAACACAAGACTTGATATTGGAGTATGTTCCCAAAACAATAATAACTCATAAGGTCATAAGTGGGTCGTGAATTCGTTCTTACCTTAAGATTTTATATTTATATAATCGCATTAATTTTAGATTTACAGTAAAAGAAACGTCAACTTCGAATATTAAGGAATATGGGTTGGTAAGCATAAGCGCAACCAGCTAAGGAAAAATATTTTTTATAGAAAAATATGTTTTTTTTAATTTTATAAGGACCGTAACTTTGCAAACTATATGTATAACAAATTTTCAAACATTTAGTTAATAAACAAAATATAGATAAACATTGAATTGTTTCACATGTTTTTCGGGCGTTCGTAGCGCTGCTTGACTGGCCCGTCATATTTGAGGTGATCAAGTTTAAATGTCTCAACTTCACATATAAACCTCTCATAGCAGTTAAGGAATAGAAGTTCTCAATATCATCACAAATAAACCTCTCGTAGTAGGAAGAATAAAGAATTCTTAAGAACATCACAAATAAACCTCTCATAGTAGGAAGAATAAAGAATTCTTAAGAACATCACAAATAAACTTCTAATAGAAGTATACGCCAGAATTCTATGTAATGTTCTAAATCTTGATCACTGTTCGGTGACATAAAACTTGCCTAGGTAGTCCACAAGGCAAATGCACCAAACCTCACACTCACAAATGTGAAGTTTATGTTACTACTATGTGATTAACTCTTGCATACTGGGTATGTAAATAAACAGCATAAATGTTTGAAAGGAGTTAAATTATATAGCAAAAGATTACTTACACATTTAAGGCAGAAAATATGGGATACAAAAAGTAAAAAGGAAGTTATTTATAAGATAGAAATACTGCTATCTGAATATATTTTAAGTTTTTTTTAAAAAGCCATACATTTTTTTGTTGTCAGTAAGCAATAAATCTCTTTGATAGGATACTTATGTGTGTATATTTCATTCATAATCTTGTTTTGGTGTTTTTATTTAGTTCTCCAATTACAGTTCCAAATAAATTCCGTATGGTTTAGTTTCGTTCTTAGTGTATAGATGGTAATAGTTGTCTTATCTGCTTTCTTCCACCAGATACCAGCACATTATTACGGCAATACACAGGATTTACTCGAAATTTTATGTTACCCGATTGCCTATTTAATGGGCTCTCTATATATATTCTCTCTACGGTAATAGCTATATAGGTTATGTTGATATGTAATTCAAAGGCAAACGATGTGAAAAGCAAATCAAACAAAATATACTCTTATGTAAAATTTAATAGATAATATCAAAATATATTTACAATTTTTATAAATTTCCGGATTAAATTGTGAGAGTGGGGTTGAGATAATTTCCTTGGCTTATCAGTTTCATTCATAAATATTATCCATTTGATAAATATCAGAGGACCACACTTTACTACATAAGAAATATTTACAGTTTTCTCTAGGTTGTATAACTATAGTATTAATAAGCAAGGCCCCCGTGTAATTGCAATAGTTTGAAATCTTTATGGATTTTATTGTGTTATATATGTAAAATTTTCGCCTTCATACTCATTGAAGTAAGGCATAAAATAATTATAACCTTTCACTTCGTAAAAGGTAATTAGATAGACACTTGAATGTACTCAGCTTTGACATTACATATTTTATTATGGTTCTAGTTATTTTTATTTTATCCAATCCTGAATCATGTAACAACTGCTAAGATGCAAGAGCCTGGATGAATACTCATTAATTATTGTTGAGGATAGTACATACCCAACAATTTATACAAACTAATTCCTAACCAAGCAAATATTTTATTAAAGGTTAGTACTTTGAACCTTCTTCAGCTTGTACTGCAATATCATTGTCAATTATAAGATAAAATATATAGGAAAAATGGCATTTCTTCGTCACATCGTCTTGCAATATGTATTTCAGAATAACATTTAACATCCACAATCACATCATTACTTATTCTTGGCCTTTAAAATATAACAGTCAGTAGACTTATCATATCCCTTATAATTCAAAATATTTTAAGATATTTAAATCTAAAGCAAAACCCCTATAAAATTGTAACAAACACGATTGGTGTAATTGGCTAATTGCGTGACTTCCTTTAAGCTCCCATTGGCTTCTCTTTACTACTACGAGAAGACTGCTTTTACTATAACAAATTTAGCAGGAGAAACTCATGAATGGGCACATCCTACTGGCGAACCCCTCTGGTGGCTACTGCCGCGAACTAACCTTCGGTTGTACATACCGTAAGCGTCAAATTTTAATTTCGGTTTGCACTTCTATCATATGCAGAAGATGATCTTATCATATGCAGCGATGCCTGTTTGCTAACAGTGGAGGGAGAGCAACGGAGTGGCGGGGGACCCCCACGCCTTACAAATGTCCAGTGTGGCAGCCTCGCTTATGTCTACCTTTAGTTTAATTCGTCGCGCTCTTTTCCTCTTACTACTTTCCTATCAGAAATTAAAATATGTCGACCCCGGTATATAGTATACATAATCAAAGGTATAGCTTTTTTATGTTCGTTTAATATTGTTTTTATGTTTCTTCCACTTTGTCTGATATAGATTGTCCTTTCTTAATTAATATTTTATTGTGGGGACGTAGTGTATTATATGCCACTTTTTGTGTTCGTTTCTTTTATTGTGGGGTGAAAATATTTTTGTAAGTTTCTTCTATATTTGTGTTTTATTCTTTCATCTATTATTTTATTTGTATTTAATTCTTTATTATAATCTGTTTTATTTAATGGTATCTTTATTAATCTGTGTATGAAGCTATGGAACGGGGACATTTTAATTTTCCAGGATTGTTTTGAATATCTATGTATTATTGTGTCTGTATATATCGGTTTTCTATACAGGGTTAGTTTTAAATAGCCTCATTAAAAAAGGGGGTGAAAGAAAAGTATGAGTAACGCTCGTACAAAAAAAGTCGCCGTCCAAGGTGCACGCAGTGACGAGAAATTGATTTTTCTTTCCTCGAGTCCAAGTCTGTCGCACTTAATATACAAACATAATAATTTTCATGTAGAGGAATTTAAGTTTCAAAATAATATTCTTCTATAGTTGAGTCGCTCTCGCAACCGACATGCGCCACTAAATTAAAATGGCGTCAAATTTGAGATGCTGTAAAATTTTACCTGTCAAATAATATAACCTACAAAAGCCATTTCAGGAGTGTCGTAAATACACCTTTTGACATTTGTCATAATTATCTTTTGACGTTTGTTATAATTGTCATCTAAACATGTTAAACTTGTCAACAATGTTTGTCTCCTAAACAGTATAGCCAAATGTTATATAAAATATAGGTGTAGTGGTCTTTAGTTCGTTCTTTGGCCGTATCGGTATATCGACTCGACTATATTTAACGAAAAAAAAACATGGTAATGCACCGAGGTTGTCGACCTTTTCCACATAAAGGCGTGCTATTCACAAAAAAAAACCGGCATAGAAAATCTTTTCAATTACCATTCATTCTCGAACAAAGGTTGTAAACCTTAAACTGGAATTACTATAAGTTATGAACCGACTTTAAATACATTTTGGCCCTAAAAATTTAGAAATTTTTGATGAGTTACAAATAAATTTCGTTTTTGATTTCCAGTTACGACATTTATACGTATTGTTCAGATTCGCATAGCCTGGTACCTATTTAGCGGTAACGCTGAATATGTTATAAGTTAATTTGTTATTTTATTTTTGATTGTGATATCTAGGAAGTTTAGCTGATTGTTATTTTTCATTTCTATCGTGAACTGTATTTTGTTATTAATTCTATTAAGGTAATTTACTAATTTGCTTGCTTGTCTTTCAGTTCATAAAAATACACAACAGATGTCATCTACGTATCTTGTCTAGTGTAATATCTTTTTTATGATTTTATTGTTGTTCTTGAATAGTTCTTTTTCAAAGGGTGCCATATACATTTCTGCTAAAAGGGGACTTAGTGGATTGCCCATTGGCATGTTTCACCAAGAACTGTCAGCTATACCTATAAATAGAATATTGACTAATTTGTATTTCTCCCACTCCTCTACCTTTCTCTTTAACTCCACCTTTATTTGTACCAATTCTCGGTTGATGATCTCTACTTCTTTGATTTTTTCGTTCTTACTGTACTCTCAGGTGATCTAACAATCAGTTTGCTTTTCTGAAAGACTTCTCTTTCATCAGGTTCTTCTTTTTCTGAGCTTGGGAATTTTCGTTTTATTTCGTTGTTACTACTATTCTTATTTGTTTACATATTATATTTTTTTATTTATAACTTTCCGTGCTTTAATGCTATTGCTACTTGGTCATTAAACTCTGGAAGTATATTAAACTCGGTTTTGGGAAAAATAAAGTTTATATAGGGAGTGAATGGAAAATATCAGAACCTAGAAAAACATTTATTTATCTATCTATGCACATAAAAGGTAGTATTTTTTTACAAATATATGTATATAAGAACAAGTTTTATTAGTATTATAATATTTATACACTATGTTACACAGCAACACTATAAAAATGAGAAAAACATTTTAAAAAGCCAAATCTCAAAATTAAACCTTTTCTTTTGTATTATTCTATTTTATCTGACACACATTTCTTTTACGTGTTACAGGATCTTTATTAATCACAGCTAGCATACTGATATTTTTATGACGTATTAGGTCATTTTTGACCTTAAAGGTCATTCGACCAAAATATTACGTCCTCGGTACGTCTCTGTTGAGACGTTCATGTGACGTAGTACGTTATACGACGTTTTATGTACGTCATTTTTTGGGCAACTAACTTAAACGTAATTACGAACACAGGTACAATCGAATAATAATACGTATTCATAGGAGATGTCGGTTTATAATATAATGTGTGTTGTTTAAGCAAACATACTCTATTTATTTTGAAAAATATATACAGTACTTATGTAGTAATGTACTGTTTTATGTAAAAAACTGAACATAAAATATTCATTTCAAGTAATTAGTTAATACAAACCGCCTAAAAATTTCCTTCGGAGTTCGGTGTTATTGGATCGCGTACGTGGTACGATCGTTTCCCAAGTTTTTTGTACTATTAACGGTTAGTTCACAGAACGTACAGTTCTGTGCATAAACTGGCGTACACTTATTATACGATTATGTAAATATGACTTTTGTTTGAATATCTGTCATGTATGACAAATTGAATTGACGCTATAATTCAATTTGTCAACTTAACTTAAGCCATTTTCACAATGGCAAAATAATGTCAAAATTAGCAATAAGACGTGTACGCCATTTTATTGCACAAAACTGTACGTAGTAATTAGTATATAGGCGTCGGAGCCTGACCAAGGAGACGATCAGTATTTGCAAAAAATATTAACTATTAAAACTGGTATCGTCCGAATATTATGTTGTTAGGGCTCGTATGATAAAACTAAGACAGTATGGGACCATGTAGAATATGCTTCCTAATTAAATTATATCAAATGATTTGCTTTTGTATGTCTTTCTAAATTTTATTTGATGTCTGTTTCATATCGACACAAATCAGATTTTAAACCAAATCTTCAAACGTTGTGTTTTCAATATGATGTTCGAGGTTTATTTTATATTGGCACGATTCACATTTAAAATCAAATTCTTACAAATGTTTTGATTTGATAAGATTTTCTAAAATATTTTTGTTGTTTGTTTAAAATTCACGAATCACATTTCTTATTAAATTGTTTTAAATGTTTTGATGTTATATGCTTTTTTAAATCATTTTTGTAGTTTGTTCTAAATTCGCACGAGTCACAATTATAATCAAATTGCTTCAAATGTCTAGTTTTTATATGTAGTTCTAAATTACATTTGTTGTTTGTTTTATATTCGCACGAGTCACATTTAAAATCAAATTGATTCATATGTTTTGATTTGATATGATTCTCTAAATTATATTTGTTGTTTGTTTTATGTTCGCACGAGTCACATTTAAAATCAAATTGATTCATATGTTTTGATTTATTATGATTTTCTAAATAATCTTTACGGTATGTTTTAAATTCGCACAAGTCACATTTAAAATCAAATTGATTCATATGTTTAGATTTGATATGTCTCTTCAAAGCAGTTTTATTGTTTGTTTTTAATTCGCACGAATCACATTTAAAATTAAACTCTTTCAAATGTTTTGATTTGATATGCTTTTCTAAATTAGATTTGAGGTTTGTTTTAAATTCGCACGAATCACATTTAAAACCAAATTGCTTCAAATGTTTAGATTTGATATGATTTTCTAAATTAGATTTGAGGTTTGTTTTAAATTCGCACGAATCACATTTAAAATCAAACTCTTTCAAATGTCTTGATTTCATATGAATTTCTAAATTAGATTTGTGGTTTGTTTTATATTCGCACGAATCACATTTAAAATCAAATTTTTTCAAATGTTTTGCTTTGATATGACTCTCGAAATTAAATTTGTGGTTTGTTTTAAATTCGCACAAATCACATTTGAAATCAAATTCTTTCAAATGTTTTGATTTTATGTGTTTTTTAAAATCATTTTTGTGGTTTGTTTTAAATTCGCAGGAGTCGCATTTAAAATCAAAAACCTTCAAATGTTTTGATTTTTTATGATATTGTAAACTGTGTTTTTCGTGTGTTTTAAATTCACATAAGTCACACTTCAAATAAAACTCTTTCAAATGTTTTCTATTTAAATGTCTTTCAAAATGATCTTTGTCGTTTGTTTTAAATTCGCATGAATCACATTTATAATCAAATTCCTTCAAGTGTTTAGTTTTCATGTGTCTTTTTAAATTATTTTTAATGTTTGTTCTATATTCACATGAGTCACACTTATAACAATTTTTTTTCAAATGTTTCAGTTTCATATGTCTTATCAAAGAATGTTTGTGTTTTGCTCGGAGCCTACATTGACCTTGTAAGTTCGATTGTTCTACCTTGATATATATATTCTCATAATTACATCTGGAATGTACTGGGTCCTCCCTTACATCAACAGAGATGTGTGTATTTTCTACGTGCAACCTCAGATATTCTTTTGCCTCGAATCGTCTGCAGCACATTCCACATTTAAACCTTTTAACTTTGTTATGTAGTTTATTGGTATGCTTCTTGAGATCTGCTTTATACTTTGTCCGGTAGTTGCACAGCTCACACTTATACGATGGGTTGCGGCGTTTGTTGCTTCCGTTCAACGTTGTCATTTGATTGCTTAGCGGCTGTGCACGGCGTTTCCTGGAAACATCATAAACCATGAAATAATTGGACAGTAAGCGCTAAAAATCAACGAAAGTGATTGTAACATAACACATTATTTTAAACTGCTCATTTTCTTGGCCAAGAATTAGTTGGTATTAGCCCGTTTTGGACTATCAAAATTTTATTCAAAAATTAAACACTATGTCAATTTACAAAGCTCGGCTGCTGTGGGTCGAGAATGTTCGTTTCGAATGCCTGGCTCAGCTCCACTCACGACTTTCCAAATTGGCAATTAATAGACAAATGCTTTCGTCAATTTGTGTTTTCTTTTCACCTTTTGCTAACTTACAGTTGTATCAATTAATGGAAGAATGAAACAGTTTGAATGAACAAAGAATAAACATTAAGCTTTTATGGTTATTATGACTACAATCAAACAAGTACAGAGCATTCTCTCTTAGCGGACACTCCTTATACGCGGACAGATTGCCGGGCACTGAAAGAAATGGTATGATTTACATATTGTAACGTTTTCGGGTTCCAATAAACAACTCGTGCAATTATTTATTTAAAACAGTCTGTATATTTATATACTTAAAATTATTTAACAATATAAAAACATAAAACTAACTTAACACACTTAAACTACTACAATTTAATTATCACAGGTATTTATTTACTACTACTATTATTTATATCTCTGTCCGTATTTATTTATATAACAGTTCTATTTATATAAGACGGCACTACTATATTTATTTATTCGGCTACCACTATTCGTTTCCACCACTCGAGACTACCGAATTACTCCGCGATTACTTTTCCGCAATGAATCCCGTAATGAATGTCCCTTTCTCTGTATCGGCTGCTTTTTATACCGGCACACAAGACTCTCGTAATACTCGGGAACATTCCATCTTCCTCTCGATATTTGCCAAAACATACGTCGGACATCTGTGAGATGACTCACTGCATTTACGATATTTACCAGCAGCGTGAGAGATGATTTATGGCAGTGTGTAAATAAGAGCGTTTTTATACGTTGCTCGGTCTGTCCTTTTTTTTTTGCGTGTGACAATTTCGTTTTTATCGCGCCGAGAGATCTCATTCTTTTATTTAATGTAACCACATTTCGTTACAATATCAAAGTTTTCCTGTTAGGCGGACTGTCTATTAACCGGACACGGACACACGATAATAGCAATTTTTACGGTACTGATTCCTCTTAAGCGGACAAATGAATGTAGTTCCGAAATGATGGCGGTAGTTCCCCGAATTATGCCTCCGCCCTTCAAGGCATACTTTAGTCGTTGCGTAACTATAGTGTAGTATGCAAGTACATTTACATTTTTGGTTTTATTTTACTATTAGTGCGTGGAGTTCTATATAAAAGCTATTGCTAATCAGGGAAGAATTACTGCAAAATATCAAAAACGTGTTCTTACGCTTCAAGAAAAGCACTTCACTAATAATATCGACGTCTACAACAAAGAGAAGGTTAGTGTTCATGCTTTAGGAGCAAAATTTAAAATAGGAAAAACACAGGCAGCTAATATTTTAAAGGATAAGGAAGAATTACTGAATAAGTTTTATTCTGGTGAAAATATTCAACAAAAAAAAACGTTTTAAAGGTGAAGAGTACAATACTGATAAATTAACCTACAAATGGTTTGTAAAAGCCAGGAACAAAAAAAATCCAGTATGTAAATCCATATTCCGGTCAAAAGCAATGGAAATAGCTCAGCAATTGGAATATAAAAACTGCCTCATCTAGTAGGTTAGAACGCTTTAAAAACAGACACAATATTACTTTTAAAACAATATCAGGAGAAAGCGAAGTGCTGATGTTGATGAAGTTCAAGCAAAAATTCCGGCTATGATTAATTAGCGATTATAATCCTAGAGACGTTTATAATGCCGAAGAGACGGGCCTCTTTTTTCGTGTTCTGTTCAACAAAACTTTCACCTTTAAAGGAGAAATGTGTGCTGGTCGAAAATGGCAAAGAAGCGGTTAATCATTTTACATTGTGTGAATATGGTCGGACAATCAGATAAACTACTTTTGATCAGTAAATCTGCTAGGCCTCCTGCATTTCCGAAAACATTTCACCCTAATTTGGCGATTTATTAAAAAAAAAAAGGCACTGATGACATGTGAAATGATGACAGAGTTTTTGCAAGAATTCATTAAGAAACTTTCTCGATAATAGAATCTCATCCACGAAATCCGACACTAAAAAATATCAAAATAGTTGTTCTACCTCCAAACACCACCGCAGTTTGTCAACCATTAAATCGAGGAATTATCAAAAATTTTAAAACACATTTTAGCAAAAATGGACACAGTTAATTCTCTAGAAGGTCTGACCAAGTCGATTCATTTACAAGACGTTCCGTATTTTATAAGAAGAACGTGCAATCAAGTGACTTCAGTGACAATCCAAAACTGTTTTCGCAAAGCTGGGTTCACGTATTCCAAAGTTTCTCAAACTGAGAGCGATTTTGATCCCGAAGATGAGCTACCTTTATCTACTACTGCAGAAATGTATAACATGCTTCACCAATCTGGATCTAATGATGTTGATTTTGATAAACATGTAATGACAAACACTTGGCCCATGAAGATAAATAAGTAGAAATGACCGTTGGCATTGGTGGAATCTTGCAGCAAGGAGAATCTGATTCTAATGAGGAAATGCTAGATAATGATTAAGAGAATACAGTCAAAACGTATAAGGATACAATACCAATCGTACAAAGCATAAAACTGTTTACATCCAAGAACAGCAATGCAAAAGGTTTTGAGTTGGTGTCTGATTTAGAACAACACTCTGAAAATAAGTTTTTTAAAAAAAAATATATCAAAAAGAATCTTAGATTTCTTAAGTTTTAAAGTACGCATGTAGATACATATTGCTGTGATATGCTGTACTATGGTTGATAACCAATAGTCAATTTAATAAATTGATATTCTTTAATAATCTCAGGGTCTTAAAGGTAAATTTCTTTATTTTTATAAAAAGAAATATGTCACAGCTTTTCCTTATTGTGCGTTCTAGCTGTGATTGTGATGTTTACTTTCCTGATGTTCTCCTTTGGGATGGGTATAAATAAGTAAATAATGAATGTCAGCACAACTTATATTTATTTACAGTATGAAGATTTACAAAAACATAAGAATATATTGATTATTATACAATACAATAGTTTATTTCATTTAGGTATATTATCTTCTCAGTTATGGTACAAGCACCTTGCAAATCTTTTATTGTTTAAAAAAAATTGTAGAAGTCTACTAAATTACCTCTTCATGTATGCTTACTATTCAAAAGAAATTACTAAATTTATTTTCTTTATTCTTTACTTACGTATCCCCATTGGATCATCTCGACCTGAGATTTTCACGTCAAAATCGAGATTTAAACAATGAAGAACCTGTTAGATATTTCTAACAATATTTTGAAACCATTGTTATTCAAGTGAAAACGTTAATACTTCGTTGAATCGCCCTAACTTGAGATTTTCACGTCAAGCCAAGACTTATCCAAAGAAGAATTTAATAAATGTTTAACTAATATTTCTAAATTGTTGTTATCCAGATAAATTTGTTAACACTCCGTTGAATCGCCTTAACTTGAGATTTTCACGTCAAGCCAAGACTTATCCAAAGAAGAATTTATTAAATGTTCAAATAATATTTCTAAATTGTTGTTATCCAGGTAAAATTGTTAACACTCCGTTGAATCGCCTTAACTTGAGATTTTCACGTCAAGCCAAGACTTACCCAAAGAAGAATTTGTTAAATATTTAAATAATGTTTTAAAACTATTATTATCCAGTAATTTTGTATAACACACCTGATGATTCTTTTATTTATTGACTATAAGATTGCAAGATGAAGCTTTATTAAATAGTGCTTGTACTTACTTTTCTTGACTGTATATCATTTCGAATTCTTCTTGATAATTCTTGTCTTCCATTCCTTTGAAATTTATTATGGCGGGTTTTATAAAATCGAATAATAGTCCAGGAATTTTAGCACCAAAAACGGGGTTCGCTTCGCAAAAAATCCTATCACTTGATTTTTCGATTGGATTATGTCAGAGGGTGTCCCCTAAGTATAAAACCAAATTTGTGTCGTCCAAAACCGCGAGCGTTAGCCGCCATCTTGAAAAACGCCTTTTTGCAAATATCTCGAAAACGGTGAGTTTTACGTTAAAAATTGTAAGATCCTTTTTTGTAGAAGATAACATTTCCCGTCTTTTTTGTTTGAAACTTTTCCCCCTATTGTCAATATTTGCCAAGATATAGTCGATTGAAGAAAACGATTTTTGGTTTTTGGAAAATATCTGGATAATTTTTGGAAATACAAAAAAAATGTGATTATCGAAGTTGTAGAGCATAACATTTTCTACAATTTTTGTATGAAACTTTTTTTTGTTCAATCGATAGTTGCTAGGTTATAGCGCATTGAACGTTGCCGTCAGGTCTAGGAAAACAGCGATTATTTATAATACGTTGCTCTAGCATCCCAACAACAAGTGTAAGGAGACGCGACATCTTGGCGTCAAGTATTGCAGGAGGTAATTAGTACACGTCTGTGTGTTCTTTAACAATAAGGATATATGGATATTCATTTATACATGTATATTCATATATGTATAGCTGTGGAAGATGCTGACACGCTGATTATCGAAACAGCTGTGGATTTTTCTTCGCATTACGAGACAGTCATCGTCGTAGGAGAGGACGTCGATCTGCTAATATTGTTGACCGCATTAGCGCACAAGATAAAAAATATCTATTTTCGCAAGCCCGGAAAAGGACGCACTCCAGAATCTTTATACAACCCACGTTGTCTGAAGCCGGAGTATGGTGAAAATTTAAGAGAAAACATTCAATTTTTAGATGCATTCAGCGGTTGCGACACAACGTCAGCTCCGTTTAAAATTGGAAAGTACAAAACTCTGACGACATTGAAGAACCACGAAGAATTGCTGACGGCTGTGGCATTGTTCAAAGATAGGAGGAGAGGAGATTAATCTACACTGGAGGAGTGTAACATCTTTATTAATAAAAAAATTATTGTTGCAAAATTTCAAACTTCGATGATTGGTTTAAAACACTTTCCTTTGTTTAGAACAGGAAGGCCGATTTTCGAAGGTTCGCGAATGTTGCTCTTCCATGTTCGAGTCATTAATAGTCAAAGGATCAAAAAACGATTCATTTTTTTTTATACAAAAGATATTGAAAATTATGTTTTAAATACTTTTATACCCGTAACGTACTTGTCTAAAAAGCATGACTTGCGAAATATTCGCAAAAAACTGATTTTCGATAAGAGTAAAAGACCTACTTCCGGTAGGAATTTCGAAAAACTTTTTAAATAAAATTATTTTCAATTTCAATTTTAAGTATATATGAATTCTTTATAAATTTGTTTAAACTTAATAGTTGACGAAATTTTGTCAAAATCCGATTTTTTCGCTGAAGTAAACTGCTACTTCCGGTCTACCGAATTTACTGAAAAACTAATCAAATCTCAAGAGGGAGATTATACACGTAAATACAAAATTTGGAATTGATATCTACAGCGGTTTGACCGCTATCGTGGTCACACACAGACACACACACAGAGAGAGAGAGACACAGAGACATTTTTTAAAAACCAGTTTTTTGGTATCAGGGGACTTCAAAACGTGGACATCTGCAAAAATCTCGAGGTCGAAAATTTTCATCATCACAATACTTCCTTATACTACGTATAAGAAAGTAAAATTTCAAAATTCAGACCGGAAGTGCCACTTTTACTCTTATCGAATAGCGATTTTTTGCAAATATGTCGTAAGTTATGCATTCTATATATATTTATCAAGAGTACAAAAGTATTTAAAACTGGATTTGCAATATTTTTTGTATATATGAAATTTTAAAATTCGGACCGGAAGTAGCACTTTTACTCTTAGCGAGGAGCACTTTTTTGATATCTTGCAAAGTATGCATTCTATAGAGATTTATTAAGAGAATAGAAGTACTTAGAATAGGATTTTGAATAATTTTTGTAAAAAAAATTCTTAAAATTCTATAATTTAAAACGCTTATACGTATAAGAAAGTCGTGTGGTGGCCACACCTCATTTTTTATATTTAAAAACTATGTCAGGATTTTCCTGCCTGTAATGGAAATTGAATTGTTATTCAAGTTGTATCCTTTTATGTTTTCTTATTAAGGTTAGTTTTTATTTATTTAGCGTTGTTTTATACAATATTCAATATAATTTTTATTTGGATTGCTAACGCTTTCATTTTTACGGGTATGCAACCCACATTGCATTGATGTGTATTGTATTGTATATTCATCAGTTCGAATATTTGTTGTGTTATCCAATAGTTTAAACAAAATATATATATATATATAAGTTAATGGATTATTCTATATATTTATATCTGATGAAATGTTGAATTCTGACTAATATATCAAATATGTAAACTTATATTTATTTAAATAAATTGTGCTGGAATTTATTTTTGTTGGCATTTTATTTGTTTAATTTTTTTTTATTTTTATATATAAAAGTGTGTTAACCAGATTCACTGATATCTGGTTATATTCACATTTATTTAGTAATAACCACTTATATCTAGTTTTATCAATGTTTTTACATATATAAAATTTTTAATATTGAAATCTGGTTATTGCCAGTTTCTCATTATTTTTTTTTTAATTATATTTTAAAAATACAGAAAAATACCACAGCAATATGTATGCACTTCAATGTTAAATAAAAAAAGTGTATAAATACATATACCTGTACTGTTTCACTTTTTTTTTACATAGAGAACTAAAGGCTGTATTACATATATCAATTTCTTGACCAAGTTATTGATCAAGAAATTGTCGTCAATTTCTTGGTCAAGTTATTGTTGACCTTGCCTGTTTTGCACTTATCAATTTCTTGACCAAGTTTTTAGGTGAATTAGTAGTACCAATAGTGCAACAGTACGAAATAAAAAAATTAAAAATTTACCGAAGATTTGTGTTTGATATTGAATGTAAAAATAACTGCACAAGAGATGAAAAAAATAATTTACGTACACAATTCTTTCAAGAAGTATCAGATTAACATGCCATTTTTAACGGTATTCCAAAATGGAATTTGTGTTTACATTTTATACAGTTGGCAAAAAACTTTATAACATGAATTTTACTAGAAATCACTAAAAACTTGATCAAGTTGAGAAGAAAAATAGAACATGTTCTAATTCAACAAGTTCTTGGTCAAGAAATTGATCAAGTCGACTTGACAAGTGTAATACACGACTTGTTAATTTTAACTTGATCAAGTTCTTGGTTAAGAACTTGATAAATGTAATACAGCCTTAATAGTAAGTTTGGAAAGTATGTATATGATACATATAGTACACGTGTATGTATGTACATACACATTTCCATATCTTTTAAAGAGACACCTCTTTTAAGAAGACATATTTATGGCGACTGGAGGTGTGCTTAAGAGAGAGTACACTGTAATTAATTATGATTAATTGTTGGTTACAAAACATAATTAATGTATGGTGCTACATTAATAAAATAATATAAAAACGAATGATACCTGACATTTCTTGCAGAGCAGTAAGCAAAATGGTGTTCCAAGTATTCATTTCGACCGAAGTGGATTTTGCAAAATGAGCACTGTGCAAGATCTGAAATCCAAAAGATACACAGAAATAGAATCATAAGTAATTACTTTCTGATAATCAAATTAACAACTAAATAAATCCTTTACAATTTATTAACAACAAAGTGACACAATTGATTCACCAAAACAGTGACACAGTTTGTTGGTTTTTGTCTGAAAAACCGACTGTGTTGGTGAAACAATTGTAACATTTTAATTTATTTTTGATTATGAACCTTCAGTAATTCTACTCATCAATTTAATAAACTGTATTCGTTAGCGCAACTAATTTCAACAGAAAAACTATAATAAGAAGAATAATTAAACAAGAAAATGAATATCACCAAAAATTTGTCTAAAAATTTCATTTTTTTCATACCTTGAATTGAAAAGTCATTACCTACATCCCCCAGGCAAATTTTTTTATGTTTGGCTAAACATGATTTCGATCTGTACCCAAGGCAGCAAAATGTACAGGCAAATATATCCTTAATGACATGTTCCATGGTGGGAATAAAATCCATTTCAACACATCCATTCAAGCTGTCTGTTAAGTCTTCACCAAAATGTACCAGTAATTCTTCACCCGGTTGAATCTGACGAGTGCTTCGATAATATAGACAATCTTCACATTGTACGACAATTAGATTTCTTTCAAAAGTATTTCTGGCAGGGTTAATGTACTGCATCCAATTTAAGAAATTCAATTTATCGTTGTCAACTACAAATTTTCCTCCTTTTACTTTCCAAGCACACTCTGTTCTACAAAATCCAGTGAAAGGACCAAATTTTACACCTTCAGGAATAACTTTTAAAGCCAATATTGCACACTGGCCAAACATATGTCGAATTTCTAAAATACCATTTGGTAACTCATCTTGTCTTTTGTTATTTGAATTATCCGGAGCATTTCTGTTCAAAATATGTACAAGCATTCCACACTCAATGCAATAGTCTTCACAATAGGCCTGACAATTTTCACAATCTGTTGATAAAGTTCAAACAGATTAAAAAGCAGGTAATATAATGTTTGCATATGTCAGAAAGAAACAAGAGTTTATTGGTCATTTAACCAAGCTAAGACTACCTATTTTATATAAACATGTTTTCATCCCAAGGTTCATTCCCAGTAAACTTTTCTTGGGCATTTATTTTTAAAAAACTAAAAATGTAAAATAAAAACCTTTTTTAGCATTTCGACATTTTAATTAGTAATGTTTCATGATTAGTATCAAAATTACAAGAACATATTTTATTGATATTCCACAGAAGCTTATTTCATTTGATTTTTATTGAACATGGCCATAAATTATTGTAATATGTATACAATAAAAGTATACAGTCACCATATCTCTCACCTTTTTAAATCAGTTTACATAATTTTTATAAGTTCTGATAATTTTTATAAAGACTATTAATTATGTGATGAAAGGTTAAAAATGGTTTTTAATTTATACTTTTAATTTTTTAATAATTTATGGTCGATATGATGATATCACACATTACAACTTATGATAGTAGTGATCGGCAGTCAATTTTACATTAATAAAGTAAGTTATAATATTACTAATACTGTGCTCAACTTGAATTACATTATTCATTAAGTCCAGACCTGCAATGTAATTCTGACTGCCATTTCAAATTAATCAGATTATCAGGAATTATATACTTATAGGTACCTATATGACTTTTAATTTAAAAATAAAAATTTTATTACTTGACTTAATGAGACAGAAACACTTTTTAAAAAGATAATTGCAGTTTCAATAAAACGGAAAAGTATAAAGAACCTGCAGAGTATGATTACAATAAGAAGTAATTAAGATTTATTTTGCAGTTGTGGTAAACTTAATTGTGCTTTTACTTACAGAGAAGTCCATTATCTACTTCAATTTTTATATCATTGGCAGTGATTCCATCTTCAATTTTAACATGGTCATTTATTACATTATATTGTGCTTCAGGTGATTGCGATTCTGTCTTAATATTGTCTAAAATAGTGGATGCCTCATATTCTATCTTATCATGACACTTTATGTGGTCTTGCAATTCAAACTTGTCTGCAATAATAACAGTTTCCGAGACGTGAACTTTATCATCTACAAAATCGTCCATATCCTGTGTACTGGATGTATTTAAGGAAAGCAATGTTGTATTCACATTACAATTTTCAGTTTGATGAGCCATCACAACTGCTAATTAAATATGTAAATCTATGGTGTATACTCACTGGTATATAGTATATACAACATACAAACCGACGATATTTGATTTATGTGTAGAGCACAGAGGTCAAAATATACCTATCTAGATATTGAATATAAAGATGGTGGAGCAACGACAAACAAGTTTCCTTCGATTGTTTTCATGTAGGTTATGTTCTGTTCTGTGTTGCTTTTTGTAAATTGTCTGATAACATCTACTTGTATCTATTATAATATTCTTTTAGAATTAGAACACTAATAAAGCAAAGGATTCTTTACATATTACCTAAAGTAAACCACAATTATTTACGTACAATACGCCCAAATGCAATTCATACTACATTCGGGCAGGGTTGCCAGGTGAAAAAAATAAATATCACCAGATTTTTATATGAATGGTTGTCAAATTTGAAAAAAATCACCAGGTTTCTTTTATTATATCTTTATTAATAATAAAACAGTAAAGGATAGATATGTTGGTAGGCATTTATTTCTGAAAAGAACATAAAACACTTCTAACTCAAATAGAATAGATTACAACACTTCTAAACACAAATAAAATAGAAAACAACAAAAATGATAACAGATTCCTGTAACAAACTACCTATCAACAAATTCACAATTTTTAGGAACTTTAGTGCAATCTGTCAATGTTGCCAACTCTGGGGAAATATCCCTATTTTAGAGAATTTCAGAGCGCGTTAAGTATACGGTTCGCCCAATCTCGTTTGACCACATTGGTCAACATGAATTTTAACGGATACTGCCCAATTCATTCTGACCAATCAGCTGATTGGTGTTTATTTGTGACATTTCACATATTCTGTCAGTTATGTTGGTATCGTTATAACCATAGAGAAATTAACAGTAAAAAGAGTACCAACTTAATGTATTAAAATTCGAAGCACAATAGCGCCGCCATTTTTAGCCAATGGTACTAATTTTCAACAGCGCCATATTTGAATATTTAAATACCATACTTTCTGAATTAAAATTTAATATTATTTTTAAATAAAGATAAAAATGCAGTAATTGATCATTTGAGTGACATATTTATCAACTTAATAATCAATTACACATTTTCATCTACTTTCACAAAACACTACTTCATGGAAGTCAACTATTTTAAAAATAAAAAGAGAAAAATTGTTATACATAGTAAGTTTAATTTTAGAAAACAGTTAATAAATAAAATTAAACATATTATAACATTATATAAAATATAAATAAAATTCTCATAAAAACAATAAATAAAGACATTTACAGATATTAAATTTTTACAAAGTATCAACAATAAATAAAATGCAAACTGAATTAACGAAAAGTAGATTCTTGTAATAATAATAACAATAATACATAAACAGAAAGTAAACTCTTATAAAAATATTAACAAAAAATATATTCTATAACAATTAAAAATATCACAGTAAAGGTGTCTTCCTCGGTAATCAATGCAGTCATCAGGCCAGTTAACGTAAACATGTAAAAAAGAAAGAAAATGACAAGTACCTAATCTGTATCTGTATAGTATATGTATCTATATATAACAATTACCACTAACAAGTTCCACACTTATGTTATGTTGCAAGATATACTTATTTATACTACACTAATAATCACAAACATCAGTAACAACACAATATTTGTTCCAGATTTATACTATGAAATTTTTGTCAATATTTTAGCAGCACTTTCTTTTACGGCACCTCATTCTATTCTTTACCCTTCTTTCCAATTCACAAAAAAACTTTTTAAATAACATATTAAGAACTAACTCAACTATTTTATTTTTAACATTAAATTTGTGCACAGTACACTGTAGCCACTCAAACGTTACATTTTCACTAATGCAAAACTTCAACTTTTCATATACATTTGTATTATGTCCTCGCTTTTCTAAATATTTATAGATAATATGATACATATGGGCTATACAATATATTAATTCCGTTCGAGCATATTTTAAATGGTCTTTCTGTGTATGATATTCTTTAAACATTGTAAATGTATGTTCAGGTAAAATTTCGGTACTTAATAAATCACTTTCGCAATCTTTGCACTCTAATTGAAGCCGTTTAACAATATAACCTGATACATACGTTACTGCCTGTAATTCAGCAAAATCTGCATTTTCTGGTTTGTCTGGTACATTCCAAGGTATAGTATCTTCTTCTCCAAATGTTGTTGAGTTACCTTTTCTTATGCAATAATTTGGTAGATGTTACTCGTAATGCAGCTTTCTTCTTATGTTTTGCTTTAGTAATAGTTTTCTTTAATCTCAAAATTGTTGTTTGTTGCTTACTTGATAATTTATAAAGTGATTGGCTGTTTTGAGGTAAGTTGTTCACATACTTTATTCCATATTCCCGTAGTACACTCTGTTCTTTATAAAATAAACTATTACTTTTATTATTTTCCAAGCTTGATGATGCTTCTATTTCCAATAAGTGCTCTTGACTCTCTCTTGGTGGTTCTTTTTCATGACAAGTATCTTCACTAATTGTAGAATTAATATTCACAGCTGTTATGTTATTGTTGAATATATCTGGTTCTGCAAATTTTATTAGCCTACGTTTCAATGTACTTGTAAAATTTTTTTCTGAAAAGTGATCTTGGCATATGTACCGCTTTCCAGTTGTGTCGGAGAATTCCGGAAAATGGATTTTCAATACATTTGTCCACCTCCTTCCTCGTGAAGTTTTCGGATCGAATAAAAAAAAGCATACATTTTGTGAGGTATTTTTTTCCAATAATCTACAACGAACATTTGCACAGAATGGAATGCAGCACGATAAACTTGTTTCACTCATGATTTAAGGATAATAAAAATTAAAACAAAGCCTTACCAAACAATTTTCCATACGATACCCGGAACCTATACTACAACATGGCTGACAATGTGATAAATGGCGGTAAATGTACGAGTAACCACGCATGCGCTAAAATTGCATTAGTTCATAGGATTAAAAATGGCGGAGCCACCATCGTGTAATTCAAGTTGGAGCTCTTCTTTATTTTCTCTATGGTTATAACTCTTGAGAACATTCCTATTATTTCGTATTTATATTTGAAGTGATTTGAAAATATTGTGTGATGTATATAATTTTTTATATTTATATCAAATAAAACAATAAAAGCACTTAACAGATTTATTTATTAAATAAGTAAGAATAAAACAAAATAAATATAGAATTTCTAAATTTTCAAATAAAACCCCTTAACATATTTATATATTTAAGAATAAAACAAAATAAATATAGAATTTCTGAATTTTCAACATAACATTCACTATTATGGCCTTCCACATGCTCTGACTAGGCTACTATTTGTTTGCAAATTTTTCGAAGCTAGCTGCAACTCTATTAAGAATACTGTTTCTTTCCCTTTGGATATTAACAAATTCAGTCATTGTTTCTTTTACGTCAGATAAATTTATGTTTATGTCTTTAAAGTGAGTTTCAAACCACTCCCATTCTTCTCTTTTCCTTTTTTTTTGATTCAGTTCTTTTTCATCATTAGATATTACCTCTTCTGAAATGCCAAAGGCAGCTGTAGTGGCTGGATTATATGCAGGATCTCTTGCTAAAATATTATCAAGCATATCGAAAAATTCCCATGTCACTGCTCCATTACCACTCCTATTTCTGTCTTGTTTAATTTTTTTATACATTGCCTGGAGGCCACGCCATTTTCTTTCGCATGTTTCCCACCTGACATTATATCCATGGCTTAATAAAATTAGAAGTATATCACTGAACACTTTTCTTTTTTTGTGAGGCTTTAGTTTAAATAGTTCCTCTAGTAAGAGTAGCACAGCTGATCGTGGCCATAAATATCGATCAGAATCTGAAATATTCAATTTTATTGCATATAAAACCAAAATATAGACAAGACATTACATACCTTCATTGTTTTCTTTATTCTCTTCAGTGCCTCTATCAGGAAATGAACAGGAAGTAATAGAATTGTTAATCTCACTTGCATTTGATTTTTGACCATATATTATTCCATTGGTATGTAATTTATAATATTTCTCTATTAATTTGTTCATAAAATCCTCATCTAAATAAAATTAATCTATACAGAAACTATTCTACATAAGTTTATTTATTCCATACCTGTGGTAGCTTTATCCAATTCACAATATGTTAAAAAAACAAATAAAACACATTCCATTCTGATGTTCTAATGTAACTTTTTTAGTATTTGAAGTAGATGCTTGCACAATTGATGTTAACGATTGTATGATCAAACAAACTAAAATGTTTTAGAAGAGACAAGAGGTTATGTTTTTAAATTGTAAACAAATCGAAGTTGGTATTGCAGGTAAACAACACACTTAACGATTTCGCCCAACTCAGGCAGCCAGCGGGCGCGATTTATAACATGACCGGTTTTCCCAAACAGCTGATCGGGAATTTGACTGGTCTGCCCTCATACTTAACGAAATGAACTAGTCCGACTCATAGGCGGATCCAGGGGGTGGCACAGGGGCACGTGCCCCCCCTGTCATAATTTCGCGAACAGGCGAAATAACATACTTGAACAGAAAATCCCACCCAAATAGAAAATTAATACTGTAAAATTTAACTTTTAAGTGCAATTTGATAACTAGTGAAGAACAACCGTGAAAGTAAGTTACACACATAACCGTGATTTGATTCATATCTTAAGTCATGGCGTTGTCAGGTATAGAAAGCTAGCGAGTGACTATCTCTGATATTTCAAATCAATTTATCAGTGTTTTTTTGTTGTTGTTTTATTTCCAAGCTGTTTATTGTGTCCAAACAAGGAGCCGAGTATTTATTGTATAAGTTTTTAGTTCCCAGTTGTGTTATAGTGCGCCTACATCAGGGTTGCCAGGTGAAAAAAATAAATATCACCAGATTTTTATATAAAAAGTTGCCAAATTTGAAAAAAAAATCACCAGATTTTTTTACTAACGCAACTCTATCTACATAGGAGTATTTATTTATAAACTAGTATTGTGAACATTAATATTAATAATAGAACAATAAAGGATAGATATGTAGGTAGACATTTATTTCTAAAAACAACATAAAATACATACTTCTAAACTCAAATAAAATACAACAAAAAGGATAGCAGATTCATATAACACCTACAAACAAATAAATTCACAATTTTTTGGTCAAGTAGTACAATAAATAATATTAATAGTCTTAAATCTTGATCTTGATCACTATCCATATTGCGTATATAGTATCTTTATACATATTGTTATTATGTTTACTTATTAACTGCGTTCCCACATTAAAATCAAAACATCTGCGTTCTGATTCTGAAATTAACCGTTTACTGTGCATAATACCACTTAAAGTAACCGAGCTTAACCGGTTCCGTATTTTAGTTTTATTTAAATTTATGGAGCTAAACTGTCTTTCGACACTTGCGCTGCTATGAGGCAAAGTAAATAATAAAGAAATTAAATTTGAAAGTTCCGGGAATATTAGAATTCCGTCTCCTCGTTTTGAATTACACACGATTTTCCAAAATTCTTCTTCCTTTAATGTAAAATCATATTCAGATGAGTATTTTAAAGTTCTAAACTCCCTATCTAGATTATTAATATCATTAATACTATTTGGAAATAGCGATGCTAATGGTCCTATGCTTTCAATGCTTGCAATGTTTTTCGGATTAAGAATAGTAGCCAATTTAAGAATCTTTACTTCTTTAGAATGAAATGGAAAACGTTTAAAAATTTGGTGGGCGGCTTCAACATAAAAATTAAGGCAGTTTAAGGAAAAATTGTGCTTTTCAGTGTCCGTTAAAATATTTTCTACAAATGCTGCAGTTACTTTTGGTCCAAAATATACTTTCTCGATTGAAACGTAATTATGTGGATTTCGATACTGTAAACATTCAAGACTTGTGTTTTTCAAATATTCTGGTTTAATGTAAAAACTTAATAACAATTTGAACGCATCAGACATTCGGGGATATAAATTTTGAATTTTTGCTTTTTCAGATTGGAACTCTAAAGTCATATCATTAAAAATTGGAAGAACGTACTCTAAAAAACTTAAGTATAATTTGTTAATTGGACTGTGTAGTGCATCATTGATGTCTGCTGCACTTGATACTCTATTAAAGGCTTCGGCTCTAAAGTAAAGTGTAAGAGCCGCATATTGCTCTAAAATTCTTACAACCGCTGAATTTAATGAAAGCCACCTTAATTAATTAGTTCAATTTTATTGTTTTGAAAATGTTCCGGTCGATCGAAATTTATAGTGGTATTGAATCGTCGTCTCCAGTTCGTATTTTGCCCGTGTCGGTTGCCAAAACGACTCAACAATATATTGAGTTATAGAATATTTTCTATATTTTTCTTTATTTACTTTAACAAAATAATTTTCCTAAAAATCACCAGAAACATGACAGTTTTTAAAAGTTTTCACCAAATCACCAGTTGCAAAAAAAATCACCAGATCTGGTGAAAAATCACCAGACCTGGCAACGCTGGCCTACATATACATAGTTTGTTTTTAGGTTAGACAGCGCGTGACATTATCTGTCAAGTCAAAATCAGTTTAAAAGAACATATTAATGTTCTTTTGCTTTAAAGTAGTTTATTGTCTCCAAAGAAGGAACCGAATTACCTTTTCTACTGTAAGATTTTAGCTCTCAATTGCATCATAATGCGCTAATATTTATTTTGTTTTTAGGTTAAGATCTAAGTAAGCATGAATAATAAACGAAATAAACAAACACAGTTAAATCTCATAAACTTTTTAAAGAAGACAAAAGTTGATTATTCCGATTGCGCTGATGTTAGTTCCAGCGTAGAAACTGCAACTCATGATATTCTTGTAGAACACCATACCCTCTCCAAGTAGAGCCCTTTCCGGAGAGTTACATTTATGGAAGGCATTGTGGATGAAACAATCGCATAAGGTTGATAACCCAATGGAGGCCTTCAAATTGGCTTCAATGTTTCCTAATATATAATGCATTTTGAAAATTCTTTATGTATTGCCAGTGACAAAGCCACTGCGGATAGATCTACCAGTACTTTGAAAAGAATTAAGTCGTTCTTGAGATCGACTATGTGTAATGAGCGATTGAATGGAATAAGTATGATGAATATAAAGAAAGAGATGGAAGTAAATCCTGAAGAGGTTCTAGATTTATTTGCGAAGAAGCATGCTCGAAAATTACAATTACATTTTATGTAAAACAGGAATGGCATCTGTTCAGTACCTATCTGAGCAGATTAAACCTCCAAGAAGTGGGTTTCGGAAAGAATATTATTATTTTAGTAAAATGTGTTTCCATGAAAAAGAATAAAAACTTTCCACTTTGATTTTCTTTTATATTTACTTACTTTTTTTCTTTTCCTTTACAGTAAAATCAAAATCTAAAATTGAATCAATTATTTTGGAACTACTGCCTGCTGTTAAGTTACAAATCAGCAATTTAAATGTCCCTATTTACAATCTAATTGTAAGCAACAAATGAAAATAACATTTAATATAAAGTCACATAATTAGCTACACGACTTTGTGCCCCCTCTGTCATTTTTTCTGGATCCGCGCCTGAGTCCGACCGTATACTTAACGCAGCATCAGAGACATCTATGCTGCGTTAAGTATACGGTCGGACTAGTTCATTTCGTTAAGTATGAGGGCAGACCAGTCAAATTCCCGATCAGCTGTTTGGGTAAACCGGTCTTGTTATAAATCGCGCCCGCTGGTTGCCTGAGTTGGGCGAAATCGTTAAGGGCCAGTTGTACGAAAGATTCTTGAACGTTAGATCACTTGATCGAACGATCACCGCTGAACCCAGTTCAAGAAAAAGCGAGTTGTATGAACGATATTTCACATCGGTTCAACAGAACTCTTGATAATGTGAATTGGTAGCAGTCTAGAGATGAGAGCAGATATTGGTCACGGTGATTTTTCACAGTGATTTCCAAATCATTGTTTTCACCGTGTGCAAATTCGTGGAATCACAGTGATTACTTTCGTATATACCCACTTGGCAAAATCACTATATGCTCACTTGTTCTACATTAGCAAATACGTATTTTCATCCTTCTCTAAAATTGTGATTTTGCCAAGTGGGTATTATGATGGAAAGGGTTCTTTTCAATATGGGCATTGTTTATTAATACATAGTATACATAATCAAAGATATGGGCAAATAAATATCTTTTTCATGTAAAGAAATATTTCTGTCTGCGATTCTAAGATATATTACTTGACAGGTAAAATTTTGCAACATCTCAAATTGGACGCCATTTTAATTTAGTGGCGCATGTCGGTTGCGAGAGCGACTCAACTATATGTGAATCTATTGTGTATACTCGCTGGTATATAGTATATACAACATACAAAACAAAGCAACGATGTTTGATTTATGTGTGGAGCACACGCGACGACTACCGGTGAAAAATAATCCGGTAGGCGATTTTCCAAAGTAGGCGATGACTACCATGTGACGGGTGATGAAGTACGACTAATAACTAGCCCATGGTACAAGGAAACAAGATATGCTCTTCCCAAAACCAAAACTCGTCCACGCCGTTAATAGAGGCGCCATTTATGTTCTGCGTAAGGTTATTTTTTGATTTGTCCGGATTAATATATGCTTTTTTATTATTTAATACAGACATTATTGTTATATTTATAGTCGAAGGTTTTTATTTTAGTGTAGGACATTCCGTGCGTTCAGGGAGTTACGGCGCTGGAAGCTAATACCGCTAGAGCTTGTGGCTAGCGCCTGAAGTGTTGAACGGGTCACAGTAGTAAATTTTAAAATTATAGCTTGCGCATGCGTACATTTACTACTTCCCAAGAATCACAATTTCTGACAGCAGCAATATGGCGTTCTGAAGTTTATTTTTATTTAATTCCATTATTATTATTATTGTTTGAAGTATGAAGACGTGACAGACGCACTTTTAAAATCTAAACTAGAAATACAGTCAACGTATTTGGTGTGTAAATAGGTTATACCGTGTACGATAGCAAATATAAAATCCTTATTTTATAAGTGAGACCAAGGTGATGGTAAATTATTTACTATAATATATAGTGTGTCTAAATATTTAATACCGCGCGAACATTTAAATTCTAAATTAGAGCAGTTTGTGAAATTTAAATTAAGTTGGTATATAAGTACTAATTTACAATTTGAATTGTCAAAGTGACGTTTCAAAATGTTTGTTTTAGTACATAAGATTTTTCTTACTGAAAGTTATTTTAAAAACGCCGAACGACAAGAGAATGGTGAATGGACATATTCAGTACCGCACTGCATCAATGATTTTCAAAATGCCTTCCCTAATTTTCCTGCGGATTATCAAAAATTAGTCCAAGAAATTTACACATGTGTGGCGAAATTTCGTAATGTTGGAACTGTAGGTAGGAAAGCTGGTAGTGGCGCGCCCAAAAAAAGGACTTCTGAGATTGTGGCAGATGTTGCAGAAAGAATGGAACAGTCTCCCAAAAAATCTCTTCGCAGATTAGCCCAAGAAATAAACCTTTCATATGGAACTTGTCAAAAAATTTTAAAAGAAAATTTAAATCTTTATCCCTATAAGATTAACGTCGTTCAAGAGCTATTCCCTCGAGATTTTCCTGTACGAATAGAATACTGTCAGTGGTTTTTGAATAATTTAAATAACAACAACACTTTGGATTTAACATTTTTTTCTGACGAAGCATGGTTTCACCTATCCGGCTATATAAACAAACAAAATATGCGTATTTGGTCTTCGGAGAATCCTCATGAATTTATTCAATCGCCTCTCCATCCGCAGAAAATTGGTGTTTGGCTAGCGGTTTCTAGAAGGCGTATATTTGGACCTGTGTTTTTTGAAGGAACGATAAATGCTGAGAGATATCGAAATAATTGTATTTGAACCGTTTTCAAAATCTTCATGATGACGAACTTTTACGTGGGTATTTCCAACAGGACAATGCAACAGCTCACAAAACATGGGAAAGTATGGCTCGAATTCGCGAGTTTTATGATAATCGAGTCATTGAATTTCCGCCTCGCAGTCCGGACTTAACGATTCTTGATTATTTCATTTATCCGTATCTGCAAAACACAGTTTACAAAAATAACCCACAAAATCTTGAAGAACTACAAGAGGCAATTTCTACGGAGGGTTAACAGTTGCATTGCAACAGGGGGAGAACACTTTGAACACCTTTTGTAATTCACAATAAAACTAATTTATCTTGTAATGCTTTCATTTCCATTCAATTTAAATCGATTGCACATAAGATTCACAAATGTCACAAAGTATAACATAACCGCAAATTTCAATTAATCAATAATTGACATTCTGGACAACCTAATAAAAAAATCCCGCCTGCTATAATTTAGAATTTAAATGATCGCGTGGTACTACATTTTACAGTGGATTATTATATGAATTATGTGGAAGTTTTCGATGAAGATGATGTATCTATTATCAATATTAGCAGTTTTGGTTGGAATATTTATCGGCACTGTGAACAGTATTCATTTCAATTTTAATTAGTTGATGAATTTTCTGAATGATGTTGCAGTAAATCTGATCAAATTTGTTGCATTATTTTGAGGTTTTTGTTGAAAATGATTAACACTATTATATTAGCAGTTTTGGCAGAAATATTTATCGGCACTGTGAATAGTTGTTCATTTCAATTTTAATTAATTGATGTATTTTATGAATGCTACTTTGTAACAAGTGTATAATTGCAGAGTATACAATTGATAAATAAATATGACATAAACGGATAACATTGTGTGTTTGTTTTATTGTTGTAGTTGAGAAAGCAATATTATTCCAACATTTAACGTATTGGAATCTGATAGCAGATCTTGTGTAAAAGTCTCAAGTTACATTACCTAATAGACTCTGTAACGCTATCTGTAGTTATACATAGGAAAAAAGTACAAAGTACTAATGTTTTTAGACCACCAAAATGTAATAAGACGATAAGTCCCAAAAACAAGCATCATTATATATAGCTCATGTTTCTGTAGCAGCTGTTAATATTTTTGATTAAATTTAGTGCCAAATTAGAAGGAATTATGCTGTTTATTAGAAGGAATTGTGCTGTTTGACATTACTTAATAGTTATATCTATTACAAAATACGTTTCGATATATAAACAGATCAAAAAGAACTATTAGGCACTATTGAAGATCTATTGTGCAACATAATTGAATATGTTTCTATTAATCGTATTAATCAGAAGATTCAAATTTGAATTTTAACCGCTTTTACCGCCGCTAAGTCATCAAGCCAAATTTATTTCGTATACTACTTAGGATTCACTAACAGTTGTTTATTTATTAGAAATAAATAATCTATTTCAAGTAGAAACAAAATATTCACTTTATATGTAAACCGAATATAATAGTATTTATCAATATCTATTTTATATGATAAATTTAGCTATAACTTTCTCATAACTTTAAATATAACAACAAATACAACAGCAACCGTAAAAATGATATTTACTACTACAATTAATAAATTAATGTTTTTATTAATCCAGGGGTTTGAATGTTTAAATTCATATTTGAATATTCACCGCTTATCCCCACTTCTTTCTAGCGCCGCTAGGTCATCGAGCGAAATTTATTTTCGCTAGATAAGATCACAGCAAAGATTAGAGAATACTAAAGATGCGACACTCGAAAAAGGAACTACATTTGTAGAGAAGGATAGAAAACATTCCAATTTAAAGGGACTGAACATAAACAAAACATGTACACATAACCTAGTCAGCAGACGCCATTTGCTTTATACTGTTTAGTCTGTTTATTGTAATTATTATTGTATTTGAATTAGTCGTATTTCGTAATTATGAGTATGATACCAAAACAAATTGGACAAATGTGTGCATATAAAGACCGTGAAAATTATTCTTGTATATCTAAGGATGAAAAATTACATTTCTTTAGATTTCCTAGAGATCATGGTATGTAAGTAAACAACAAGTTATAAAGAATCTTCCTATTTTTTCGCCTATCAATAATAATAATATTAATTCATATTGTAGTTGTAAAAAATGGGTGCAAGCATGTGGAAGATATGATTTATTGACAAAGATCCCTTAGAATTTTATACAAAGTATCGGATATGCAGAAAACATTTTGTAGCAGATATGGTAATACACATTGAAAGGTAGCGTCTGTTACCACTAGCTGTGCCAAATGAGTTTTCAGACAGAGTACACTTTAAAAACAATATGTTAGATTTATACAATTAACAATAAACATTTAAGTAACAATTTTTTTTATAGCTGAACCAATTCCATCATGTTCAGGATATACTATTAAGTTAAGAGAAAGGAAATGAAACGGAAGATACAGGTCACAAAAAAATCAAAGTTATTTCTGATATTACCATACCATACCATATATTTAGCCTGTTTTATCTTCTGAAATTTTCAAATAACGAGTTTAAAAATACACCAAGTATGAATAGGAAATAAAGTATACTAATGAATATATAGATATCGAAACATGTCACATAGATATCGAGACTTTTTACACAGGTATTGAGACATGCTAGAAATGAAATAGCCTATATTTACAAATATGTGTCCTGCAAATTCATTTATTTCCACCTATCTTTATGAAATTCTTTGTAAAAGCATTTCCGACTAAAACCAAATCAGTAAGAGGAACCAGATACTTTATAAATAATAAACTTCGTGAAATCAAAGAAACTTTTGATTTTATAGATGACTTGCAGAAAATTCAACTTAGAATGCATGCAATAAGAAAAGAAACTGATAAATATGATGTAAATCTTGTTGGTGATATAATAAATTTATTATTATTATTATTATATTGTTATAGTATGTAAATATTGTTTGTATAATAAATTATTCATTGTCTCAGAATTTCATTGCCTACCTTTTTAAATGTACATGTTTCAAATATATATTTTTTTATTTTCCGATCACATTTACCATGTATAACACATATGCACTTAATATTCTCCAAACACTTATTTTCTTATAATAATATTTTATATTCTTATAATATGTAATTATTCCACATAGAATTTGAATTTCTATTTTAGAATATTGCAGATCCATACATTTATTTCTATAATAAAAGAATGTTATAATCTGTTCTGTTTAAAATTCCCGCGCTTCTACATTCCAATTTAAATGTCCAAGGTCACTGAAAATTTGAGTAAGAGATCAAAGGTTCCGATCGAAGCGTCGTATCTTTATTCTCTAATCTTTGATCACAGACTACTCAGACCGGCAACTTAATGTTAAAAATTTGTCCGAGATAAACAAAGAAAAAAGAGTGTCCTATCTCACTCTTTTATGTAGGCACGTGCCAGATGGCACCACTAGGAGCATACGCGGCAAATTTAAACGCAGTTAGTTGGAACTTTAAAATTTAAAGTGCACTACATGTTTTAATTTAACGTTGAATTTAATACAATTTGTAATAAATCTATTAACAGATTGTATTAAATTCAATGTTAAATTAATCACATGTAGCATATCACAATATTTTATATGAAAAGTTGAACGTAATAATCGTTTTCAAATATAAGTTATAAATCGTATTGTTTGATGCATAGAAGAAATATTTTACTTAAAAAAAAATATATTTTTGCATTACTTCTAAAAAGTTTTATTACATTCAGTAAGACAGTGAAATAAAAAAAAATGGAAAGAACAACATTTTATTTTTAAAACAATATATTCAGTATAGAATTGTTTAACAAAGTATAAAAATATATCATGACAGTTCAATTATATATTTGTTAAATTATTGAAAAATATCAAATAGTGTATTAGGAAAATAAAAAGAAAACCAGCAACTAATAATAAGATAATAATCACAGCATAATATACAAAAAACAAAGACAAAATAAAAATAATAAACATGACAAAAAATCTACTCGTGTCTCAATTTCTTCAATTTTCTTTCTGAAGCACGGCGCTCTAAATTAATTTCTTTATTCTCCTGATTCAGCCTTTTGCAATACCATGGAATATCTATTTTACATATTCCTTTAACAATACATTTTTCAATAAATATTTTGTGGACATTGCATTCTATCCATGAAAAATTCAATGTATCGTTAATATGATTTATTACTTTCTTCTCTACCATATTGTCAGCACATAGTATTTTCAGAATATTTTCTAATTCAATTTTTTCTCTTCTTCGGAAAATCTTTGTAATAAATAAATTGATTGCAAAGTAATTTCTTGCTTGTTGTGAGTGCCATGGAACAATCTTTACAGTCAACATCTTTTAAGATTCTACTTGCGATATAGCCGCTGACATAAGCTACTCACAGTATATTCACTTTACCAGTAGTAACCGAGATGGCGATATCTTCAGCAACTTCATTAGCCAGATCAGTTGGAATACTTACTGTTTCAGATTCCAATTCATTTACTTCCACTTCATCAGCTGATTCTACATGTAAAAATGACCTTAAATCACTTAACAGTATACCATCATCTGCTTCGCAATTACCTCCTTGCAACCCATCATTTATTAAACCATTAATATAATAAATAATAAAATATGTCCTGAATCTTCAGTGGCACAACGACAAAGATTTTTTCCGCCCAGGCTTGTCATTGAATTTCCATTAAAGCTATCAATAGCTCATCTACTTGTTGCACAAAAGATGCTGTTGCAACAGATCTTTGAGGTAGAATTCCTGAAATAAAATGCTATGAATAATGTCAACAGAAATCACTTTATATTTCTTACCACTACTTAAGAGAGAGTAAATATAAGTAGCCACAGTTCTGCCAAAAACTTGCGCAGCAATTTTTACTTTCATTGCTGTACACATTATAGGGACCAAATGTATTTCCCTTAATTTGTGCATACTTCTGAATATGCATGGCGTATTCTGATCAATTTTATAAGCATCCACTATATCGGAAAAGTTTGCTTCCATAATGCGATTCTCTGTACCAATTTTTATGGGGAGATGAACATTGTGTTTCCGAAACAAGGAAGCACAAGTCTTTTATATTTTTTCCTCGTCTCTTACATTCCCTTTTTAGTTTCCGTAATAATCTTCCTTTTTATTAATAACATCAATTAATAGTCTTTTCTTTGGTGTTAATTGTTGGAAAGACATATAAAAATGTTTAAATACGTTGCTTCTGCTCTTGACATTTATAAGTCCTAGAAAAAAAAATTAATTTTGTACTTAATATTAGGATTTATAAACATCAGCTTCAATGCATTTTCGGGTGCATTTTCTTATAACAGATTACAATTTGGCTATAACAAAACATATATATGAATAGATAGGTACCTTTATGTGGAAGGTTTTGGTGATGTATCAACTATAGATTTGTCTTTTAAAGATATTGCTTCTACTATTGAAGTTGGATTTGCGGTGTTTGATGTTGAAGGATGCCCAAGCAGTGTTGGAGAAAGTAAGTTGGTAGCAGGCAAAAGTTTTGGACATGTGTCTTGTTTTAATGTAAATGTTGTACTGACATAAGCATCACGTGCAAAGTGTCGGTTGCAAATTCTGTAGCTACGTACTGATTTATCTGACAAAACCATTCCCATGGCTTCTAGCCACAATTTTGCCCTGAAATTAGAAACATGCATATATTTATATATAAGTAACATATATTATATTAAACTATAGTTTATAATAGTTATTCAAGTGTTGTGGGAATTCTAAATTATTCATTAGCTATTCTTAAAGTATGTAGGTATTCTACAAGAGTAAATTATTAATTATCAGTAAATGGAGTTTATTTCAAAGTGCTCTTATCTTGAAAACTATTTAGTTTAATATACTCACTTTTCAACATTCCTAGGAAAGTAGTGCAATTTATCTA
The DNA here is from genome assembly GCA_963170755.1 of Amphimallon solstitiale. Lineage (NCBI taxonomy): Eukaryota > Metazoa > Arthropoda > Insecta > Coleoptera > Scarabaeidae > Amphimallon > Amphimallon solstitiale. The sequence continues at coordinate 71,286,901 of OY720677.1, forward strand.
CCTCATCTTCTGCAAAACCACAAACAATACATTTACGAGAAGATGCCATATTACCTGCAGGATAATAAATTTTACACTAAACACATTTACGTAGCCAACAATCCATGTTAACAGAATACATCTGATTTAAACTAGATGCACATCAGTTATTCAAAATATTTGACAAACAGTTTGCTTGAAGGTGTGCATCCAGCTTAACATAAAGGCGATTTACTGCGAATTACTTTGCTAAAGTGGAAATTATGACGAAAAAGTATATTTTTACTTACTGATGAATCTGTGTTGACTATCCAAAAAATATTTATAGAGTTTATACTAAAGTTCGACAATAATTATACACTACACTAACACTAACTAAAAATATATACAGTATTAAACTAAAAACAACAAAACAAGAGATACAAATAAACAAACTCAATAAACATTCGATATAACCTATAACGCGGCGCGATTATTCATAAACAATTGCAATGGAGGATATGCGAATGAAGGAAGTAAGTTTCACGCTTGCGCATTAGGTTAGCATGTGGTTAGCATCAGCCCCTCTCACAACTGGCTGCAGATATTGATAACATAGGATAGATAGATTACTTTACCTACAAGCTAGAAAAGAATGAATTCCCGGATAAATTCTTGGACCTAGTTACCGGTCTGGAGTAGTCTGTGATAAGATCACGACCTCCAGCGTCGGCACTCAGCAGTCGCGTTCAGGACGGGGATTCTGATTGCTATCGTTTCACTCGATAGCACGTCGATAGTATCGTTTACGCCATTTATACGAGTTCGTGCGATTATCATTGCTATCGTTTCGTCCCGATAGTCACGTGCTTTCGTCTAAAACTGTCATTTCTAAACGGTACCTACTGAGGTCCCGAGTTCTTAAAACGATATATGTTTCTCACTTTAAAAAGTATGACTTTCTTTGTTAGATACACACCGATTTGAATTTTGTATTTTGAAATTTTACAATTTAGGGTTGTTAGAACCATAGAACGACTGCAATGACTAATGCGGTAATAAAAATATGTTATCAGATGTTTTACGCGTTTCTATAATTCATTTATTTTTTTTCTTACATACCTCTCTTGATCAGGCGAGGAAAACAAAAGTGAAATATATTTTAAAGATATCCTTTCCTACTAAACAAACATGTAAGTTATTCAATTTATAACTAGTTTCTAATAGTAATATACTTATTTTTCCAGGGCTTCTTTCAAAGTTACAGATATTCACTGGGGTTTTTTTATTGAATTTTTCAATAATCATCCAGATTTTGCAATTCTACCTACCTATATACATAAACCGTAACACATGTTTCATCATTATAGACATGGAGTGATTACAAATGTAATTTAAAGAACAATGCTGCTGACATTAGACGAGCACAAATTGCTACAGGAGGTGGCCTCGAAATGGAAAATAGCTAACCCAGCAGAAAATGAAGATTTTTGCTCTGTCGGGCAACACTTTCTTGAAGGGTGTAATGTTGCAGAGTGTGGTGTAACTAATAATTTTTTAATTAAAATGTGCAGAAATAAGCAATCTTATATTTTGTAGTTGGATGTAATAAATATGGGGAGAGTAGGATAGGGCAAGGAATATACGCAATATATCTCAACCTTCTTGTTCATATAGTTGATCTCCCATCACTCAGAAAAGGAAGAATGAAATATGTGATAATTATGATTATTTATTTTTATCGAAAAATAGTACTCCCAGTAAGAGAACACAACATAATGAAAAAGATGAATTAAAAGAATTGTATATAAAAACTTTAAGTGCAACTAAAGAAATTGGTGTTATATGAAGTAGTCACCTTAATGAAATAAAGCATAGACAATTTGAAATGCGATTATAAACATAAATAAAATATTGCAATATAAAACAGACTTTTATTCCAATACACTCTTATAAATAAATTGAATCTTTAAAAAAGGTTTATACTCTAGCCAAACTTAAATGGTGCTGTAAATATTAAAGCCTTTTTTAAGTGAATTTGTGTAATAATAGTGAAAAACATGTGTTAATAAAAATTATAATACTAGATTGTTGCATAGTTTAGGAAATTTTCTTTTGTAAATTTTTATAAGCATATTTCTATTTATACCAATTCATTGTTATTAATAGTTTTTAGAAGTTCTACCGTCTTTTTTCCAATAATTTGCTTCTGAACATATGTAATTCTACAAAGTATAATCAGAAATAAGTAAATGATAAAGGTAGTATAATAATAATATTATAATTTAAATAAAATAACTGTTTTGCTTGGTTTTATTTTAAAATTCATGCACACGCGCAAATAATATAAACTACGATATCTACGCCGTGCTACGACTCGAAAGCACTTCAGAATCACATCAAGTCGCTGCGAGTTTGTCTATCGAGACGAGACTTCGACTCGCTCGATATCGTTTTGCAATCAGAATCCCTATACTGGACACCGCTCGACCTAGCACAGCTCAGCGCTAGCGGCGCCGCAACTCCCTGAACGCACGGATTGTTTTAGTTCGTATTTATTAAGTTTTTTAGTGCATTTCGAAAGAAGTGATTTTAGCTTTTGTTCGAACCCTAACGTATATTAGATTGGAAACTATTAATGAAAAATTAAGTTTAACACGTTTGAAAATGAAAACAAGAAAAATAAAACATTTTTTAAGCTAGTAAAAAACTGTATTTTAGTCCTTCTGAATTTACCCTTATTTTCCAATTAATTTTTTTGTTTATTATACCCTACAGATAGAATGATTCAAATCTTTGTACAAGCACACATTTTCACATATTATTATTATACCTATTGGAAATGATATGAAGAACTTATAAAAATAAAACATTACTATACCCTGTCTCAGAATAAGGAGTGATTCAAATGTCCCGCCAAAACATGGAACACAGCTTAAATTTTAGTAAACAATTTGATATGACATCATGACAATTGAGGTTAGAAGAACTGTATTATTTTTAACTAAGGATTTAACTGTTTTGTGTTTCATTTACTACTTTGGTTAAAATGGATGGATGTGTCGCTTTTCATTCTACCAATCGAAGCAGCAATATGAGTGCACGGCAATTGGAAACAGGAGAGTAAAGTTATAAACACAAGTAGGTGCATACAGTATAATTTGATGAATACAAATCTCTTAACATTCAAATCTGTTCATTCTAGTCTTACAAAAAAGATTAGAAGAATCTATGGATCAAGATTATAGGCCCAATTTACAAATGAAAGCATAGACTGTTTTGAGCGTTTTGAGGAGGATTGCCGTTATAAATATATAATTACTGCACATTTTAGTGAATGTGCTATATCAACATGAAAATTGTGAATCAAGTCTATTTATTATTAAATATTTGTATCAGAGAGCAAGAATGAATCAAACCTTTTATCTTTTATCAAAATGTCCTTAAGAACTTGCAGAAAAGGTTTTGCTTATTAGTTTCTATTTTAAATATCAATAAAGAACTTATACAGATAAATCATTCGTATTACTGCTACAAACCTTGAGGAGGTAAATTCAAGCAACTAGTCTTGGAAATGTGTATCTTACATACAACAGTAATAAATAGAAAAATTTACATTGGCTGAAGTTGTTTACACAAACTGCAAAGATAATTACATATACCTACACATTACTAATTATTATCCCCTATTAAAATTTATTTATTATGAAAATATATAAAGTATAACAAATATTTATTTCTACTATATATTGGAAATTAACAATAATTTAGTGTTCACATCATGTTAAAAAGATTAAAAATTTACATGGTCGGTACAATTTTTCCAAATACTTATTGTAACATTTGTAATTGCTTCTGTCAAAAGTTCTCATATAAGTGATATCCTGAAAGCGGATTTTTTTGAAGCAACTTCATCTTATGTATCAATTCAGATCCTATATGAAGTATTCTTAATTGCCTATCTTTATCGGTATGGCTATTTAATCCTACAGGTTTTCATCAAAGCTTGTCGTGCACTCATTATACTTGTGGCAATCCAAATTTTTTCCCATATTCCACCAGGTATTTTTACCTTTTTCTATTAGTACAGGTTTCTTTACGTTTGACATATCTGAAATATAACATGTATATGAACATGTGGTAATATAATTAGTATTTAATTAACACTTACTTGAAATTAATGAGTCAATTCTAGAATATGTGTGAGTTGTCCAGTTCATTTATGGTATGAACTCATCTATAATTATTTTTGCAATGATATTAATTGTTGAATGTTTGATTTTTGCACTGACATACAGTATTTTTGACAGATACATCAAATTTAAAGTTTCAAATGCATGATGACTTGTTCCCTAGGTCTTAAGCCGTCTGATCAACGCATGCTCATGTTGTACATAAAAGTACGGATTTAATTTAATAACACAATAAGGTATAATAAACCAAAGTAGAAATGTAAGAGACCAGGTTATAGCTTGGGTATAAACATAAAATGACGTTTTGTCAAACTTATTTTCTCATGTTAAACTTGTCTACGTAAGAACCAATGAAATACTTTAAAAATATACGCCATTTTGGCGCGATATTTAAATCACTCCTTCTTATTCTGAGACAAGGTATAATTACTAATTACATATAAATATTCCTACCTATTATATTTGTGTTTTACGTAAACTGTAATTACTGCAAAAATCTTTTTGTTGAAGAATTTACACACTCCAGGTAAAATTAGTTTTTATTTGAATTGTATTATGTACTGAAAATTAAAAATAGTTAAGTCCTCTAGTTAAAGATTAATAATTAAAGTATTTAATATTTTCTGGCTACTATAAAATGTAACGCATTTATTTTTAAATAAATTATTTTTCCAAAGCATAATTAAAAAAAGAGGTAAGTTTTGTTTAAAAAATTAATATACAAATTTATATAATTTATAATCAATTTTATTACCATTCCTACACCTCAGCAGCCTTCAATTTATTTGTCAATAAATTAACATTATGCTCTCTATATATTTCTTACTTTTAAGATTATACCTATCATTATTTTTTACATTACAAAATTTCCATTTCTGTTAAAAATGACTATTGAAATAGTGTCCTGTCATTTCACAACTTTATTGAACTGGTAGTACTAGAGGTCGAATGTGCGTCATCCAGAGTTGCGCAAGAGCATACCCTGTTTCCTTGAACCATGATTGATGATGTTATACAACCTAGAGAAAACTGTAATTATTTCTGATGTAGTAAAGTGTCGTCCTCTGATATCTTTCAAATGAATTAATATCCTAGAATGAAAATGATAAGCCAATAAAATTATTGGAAATATTCTCAACCCCACTCTCTCAATTTAATCCGGAAGTTTACAAAAAATGTAAATATATTTTGATATTTTCTATTAAATTTTACATAAGAGTATATTTTGTTTGATTTGCTTTTCACATCGTTTGCCCTTGAATTACTTATCAACATAACCTATATAGCTATTAGGGAATCCAAATCACGTGATCTAATATAATAATAATAATAGTTTATTACCAACAACAACAACAAAGAAAAAAAAAATAAGTACATTGTAAAGAACTGAATTACAAAATATAGTAACACATAAAAAATACTGAATAAAAGCAAAAAGAGAACAACAAACATTGAAAAACTCATTTCAAGGTTTGTGTTATATACATAATAAAGATTTATTAATATACATGTAATCAATATTGCAGCAAATTTAAATTGAAGGTAAAAGGACTAAGAATCAGTCGAAGACTGGTCTTCCTCTCAGCCCTGTGACTTAACTAAGCATAGCAGTTAACAGATGACAGATGACAGACGCGGCCAAGGCTCAAAATACGCAATGCACACATACTCGGCAAAGTTCATTCAGAAATGGTGCCAAAGACTTCCATAGCCATCACCTGCCCACGCCAACGGCGCCCGCTCCCGAAGCAAAATTGTTTTCAAATTATATTTAAGTACAGGAAGGCTCATGCTTCTGAAATCATCGGGCAATGAGTTATAGCAAACGTAAACACAGTACGAGAAGCCACGCTCATATAGAGTTGTTTGTGAAATGGCGGGGAAATTAAGCCTCTCGTACGGATGTTCACATTATGCACATCAGCCCGAAATCTAATTTTTGCTGTCAAATAGGGCGGACAACCAGATTTTATGATTTTAAGAAAAAATACAGTAGACTGCAACCGTGCCCTATTCCCCATACTAAGCCAACCAGCATCATGCAGCTTGTGCGAAATATGGTCAAACTTACGGATTCCATACATGAAGCGAAGACACGAATTCTGCACCAGCTGGACCCGTCTTCTATCAGAGCAATCAAGGCAAGGTGCTATTACAGGAGAGCAGAATTGAAAATGTGACAACACCAGGGAATCGCACAGCAACTTCTTAGTCTCCACAGTTAAGTACGATCTATGCGGATAGAGTAGCTTAAGAGCTGAATAACAACGCTTAATGCATTGAGAGATATGCGATTTAAATCGTAGAGACGTGTCCAATATCACCCCTAAGTTTTTAGCCTCATTTACTATCGGCAATGTTATGCCATTAGCCGATACAGTAATGGAATCCAATAATGCCTGTGACCTGCAACCGAAAACCAGCACAGAAGACTTGGCCGGGTTCAAGAACAGAGAATGCTTCGCCGAAACTTCACATAGAGCATTCAAGTCCTCATTCATGTTATTGACAGCTCGCGATACGTCCACAGCACTGAAGGAATGGTAGACCTGCGTATCATCGGCATACATATGAAACTCACAGACACGCAAAGATATCGGAAGTCTGCAAGTGTATATAGTAAATAGAAGAGGGCCCAATACTGAGCCCTGAGGCACTCCACTAACCACCGGAAGATCACTAGAGCACTTTCCATTCAAGGAAACTCTTTGACGCCGATCCCGAAGATAGCTAGCGAAGAACCCAATAGCAACATCATTGAAGCCCACGAAACGCAAAACTGCAAGAAGCAGCTCATGGTTTATGGTATCGAAGGCCTTACTGTAATCCAGTAATACCAAAACCGACACATTACCAATATCCAGATTAGAGATGATATCATCAGTCACCTTCGCCAGGGCCGTCGCACAACTGTGCATGGGTCTGAAACCAGACTGATTCATTTGCAGCAGATCATTAACTAATAAATGTTCACGTACCTGTGCGTCCACAACCCTTTCCAAAATTTTAGAAAGACAAGGAAGAATACTGATTGGACGAAGATCTTTAAAGTCCTTAGGATTTGCACATTTAGGTATAGGAGTAATTAACGCTGTTTTCCATTGATCAGGAAAAACTCCTTCAGCCAGACAGTAGTTCAGAATGTGAGTGATGAACGGGATTATATACGGACAACACATCCTCAGCATAATAATATTTATCCCATCACAACCAGTTGCACGAGATGAAATAGTCATGATGATTTTAGTAACCTCATGTTCAAGTACTGGCTTGAAACCAAAAGAAGATTTAAGATTAGGATGTTTATTATCCAGATAACCCCACAATGTATCAGCATCACATGTCAAAGGAATATTAGAAACTGACGATACAAAGTAATCGTTAATGCAATGTGAATCTCCCAGGTTTGCAGGGATAGGTGTCAATTTTTTCCTACAGATATTTAGTTTCTTCAATTCCTCCCAACACATCTTTTGACTGGAAGTTGAGAATTTATGATTCAAATAGGCTGTCTTTTCAGACTTAATAACAGAAGTGCAGAAATTTCGTAAGGACTTATAGTATTCCCACTGTGGAGAGCGTTTCGAAATTTTAAATTTCTTATAAGCTTCATCACGAAGCTGCATCAAGTATTTCGTATTCTGTGATAACCAGGGGCTGTGCTGTTTGTTCGACACTGGGCGTGTACGCAATGGAGCATAACAGTCAAATAAACCTATAACTGCAGCGTTTAAATATTCTACCTTATCAGTAATATTATTCATATGAAACACACAATGCAATGGAACCCTACACAAGTCCGAATGAAAAGTGTTATAACTGACTGTATTCAAATTTCTAGCAAGTACTGTACAAGGAGACGATCCAATCTTTTGAATATTAATTGTACAGAATACAAGCTCATGATCCGCTATATTAACATTCTTTGTACCACTGTCCAATACCAACTCCACATTAGTCACAATAATAAGGTCAATCAAAGAATAAGACTTCTTAGTGATTCTAGTAGGGCAGTCTATGATTTGATTTAGTCCCAGAGATGTCAAAAGTGATTTAAGTAATTGTGTGTCAGCGCACTGCCTTAGTACATCAATATTAAAGTCACCCAAACAGAAAATGTCATCACATTCAGGTAAGAGATTGTAAAAAGTGGTTTCCAACTGAAGTACAAACTCGCTAACACTAGATGAAGGGGGTCTATAAATTATACCAACTATAAGATTCTGTTGCTTTACCCTAACTGAAAGCCACAGTTGCTCCGGTATATTCAGCTGTAGTACCCTATATTTAACCACTGACCTTATGTAACACCCCACACCACCTCCTCTACCGCCCCTGTCCCTACGCACGAAATCGTAGTCGTCAATACGGAGCACCTCAGACCCAGTCGCAGAGCTCAACCAAGTCTCACTAATACCCAGTATGTCTATGCCGGTGGAAGCTAATATGGCGTCTGTGGGCAAACAATGAATGAACCTTAGTTTGGTATGCCATCATTATTAGTTTTAATATGGTTTTACTTTTCGTGTGTGCTGAGTTTATAAACATGATAATGCAGAGTGATTACCTGAAGAAGTTGTTAACTGAAAATCCAGAATTTGGAGCAACATTTTGTTGAAATCATCATAGAAAATAATTATTCGTGTGAGAATGTATTGTTTGGCAGCTATCAGATGAACATTAAATTACTTGATAATTTGGATCCATTCACTCTTGAAATTAGCCACTTAAATAGTATTACACCTGTGCCAAGTCCGAATATTATTGTATATTTGCTTTTATTACACCAAGGACCAAATGACAGTCTTCTGTAACGAAATGTCTATTTAAATTCTAAAATAATGGCCACGTTGTACAGGAATAAATTAATATTATAATAATATAGTGCCATAAATAATTATAAATACAAAATTATTTACAACTTACATATGTTAATTAGAGCATTAAATACAATCACAATTTTATCTACACTGTTTAATTTTTGCATATTATTACACTTTTTTACCACATATACTGAAATGAGATATTTTAAGGGGCTAACGAGTTCTTCTTTTAGTAAAAGCTGGAATAACTAAAATTCACTTGCAGAATTCCTAGTGCTTCCTTTATTAAAAATGCTCTTTCTCCTAGAACAACATATCCTGGGTTAAGATTGTTGCAAAAATTACTTCTTCCATTCATTTTTCAGATGTATGTCACCCCGAGCTTCACTAATGTAGCACATACTTCCATGAGGAGTTATAGCTATTAAAATTTCTATTGTGCTTATAAATAGAACAGTACTACTGCTGAGCTAAATTATTATCTGGTTTTCCAATGAAAACTTCAAAGCAGGCAATCAGCTGTTTTTTTCTTAAAACACTTCTTCCAAACATACTGCAATACAGAACGTTCTGGTCACATAATTATAAGTTTTAGCCTTTGATACACAACACCATACTTAGATAACTAAATAATGACCTTAGTAAGTTAATTTAATAAGATAATTATTTAATAAGAGCACTTATAGTCAAATTTTAATTATACAAATCTGTTTGTTTGCCCACAACGGCCATCTTGAATTTTATTTGACAGGTCGTTGGATTGCCCTATTACTATGATACAGTAGCTTTCAGTAAATTTTTTATTGAAAAATCGTAGGATTACTAATTTTTTCCCTTATTATACTCAGAATTACCCTTTTATAACATCATAAAAAAATAACATACGAAAGGCCTTTTAAAAAACGTAGGTATTCATTTTTTTAAAAAAAATATAATCTAAATAAGGAAATGGTATTAAAAAGCCAGCATTTTTATTAAATACCTACATGAAATGTCAGTCTGTTTCGGGTTCAGAGTTTGGGTTATTCTCATTTTCTTCCATGTGTTCAACAGGTATGTCTAAAACAGTCTTCTATGTATTTCGTATGACTAAATACGTTATGTAAAACAAGAAAAAGTAATTAAAAGCTATCCAAACCACAACATTTATTAAGTTGTTTTGCATGGTTTTATCAACTTGACTGGTTTATGTGGGGCAATCAAACCGGTAATGTAGTACGTTTTACAAAGAAAATGCATTATAACACCACATTATTTTAAGGTTTTGGTATCTTCAGAATTTAGACATTTAAATGGTTCACAGTCAATCGTTTATCACTTCACCAGGATAAATGTGAGACAATTTACTTTACTAAACATATATTCTACGAATAGAAAATTCCTTGATATTAGACTAGAGAGAAGATTATCATGGAAGCTGCACATAGATGAATTAGTCAAACACTTGTCTTCTGCTGCTTATGCAATCAGACGTATCAGATTTATAACTGATAGTTTACTGAAATAACGACATACTATGGGCTATCAAATCACATATCAACAATGTTTAACCAATGTGGGGTAAGTAGGCCTATGCAGAAAAGGTGTTTATTCTGCAGAAGAAGGCTGTTTGAGCAATTGTCTGTGTCTCACAAACCCCTCTTCAGAGAGCTTATGATAAGTCCATTAGCCTAGACACATATTCTGCAACAACTAAGGAGGGCTTTGTAAAAGCTGTTACACCTGATGATTAGGGGTGAGATTACAGAAGTCTTCACCCCTCATAACAATTTGCTGCACATCCCACATTTCATAGGACAAAAGCCACATCAGTACAACATCGTCACTGGTAATTATTTAACAAAATCAAAGTTATGTGTAGACATCTTTCTACTTTTGTATCTAAAGAGAAAATAAAGGACATTCTCCTTCAAGAAGCATTCTACAATGTCAATGACATAAATTGGTCTTTTGATTACCTGTGTTGACATTATAATCACATTTTTGCTTGAATGTGCTATTGCGTAAATAGTATGTAAATCTTATTATTGATACAATAAATTTATTATTGTAATAGAAACACTATCCTGCTTACTGCAGGAGTGATATAATTAATCCTGATTTTACACCCACAATACCTCATCTCATCAGGGAAGTCGCAGCAACTTTCATTATACATTTACATTCTTGGTAATTATCAATATAGTAAGTACTGCCTACACGTGGTCTGTATATGGACGTTTCTTCAATTTTTTATTTACCTGGGATTTTAAAAATTGCTTTCAATAATAGTAATTCCTAATAATTGAAGTTACGTTGGGGTTATCAAACAAAACTAGTTTACTTGTATTTCTACTACTTAATTTTTCTTTCACCCACGTTTAATTGCAATTGTTTGAAATCTTTATGGATTTTATTGTGTTATATATGTATAATTTTAGCCTTCATACTTAGTGAAGGAAAGTATATCACTTCGTAAAAGGTAATTAGATACACACTTAAATGTACTCAGCTTTGACATTACTTATTTTATTATGGTTCTAGTTATTTTTATTTTATCCAGGCCTACAAATAACAAAATACTCGAAAACTTGATTGCTTGTTTTTTTAAGTGTACGCAATTTTTCTGCATGCTTGTATAATTCTTCCTCTAAGCATGTATGAGAAAGTAAAATATAAAGAATTTTGTTAAATGAATGAATTAAATTAATGTTTGCACTTTCAAGTTTCTAATTTTTTTCTCGAAAATAAAAAATTAAAGATATGTTAAATTTATTTTGATTTTTATGAATTATATATACATTTTATCTAAAAATATTATTAATAAATTGCAATAGATAGTGTTACACATAAATTCCACGCAGTTTATCGATTTAATCGAAAAAACTGCATATATTTTCCTTCTGGTAATTCAAAAGTTTACTCGCATCTCTTATCCGTCTATTATGAAGCCGGATATTTCTTCTGAAATATACATACATATTAATGAAAGGGCATTTTTTTAGTGTTTTATAACAAACCTCTTTTCCGCGTTATCGACTTCATGTGCAAGCAATAGCAAACAATAATAAATGGTTACCCGTCTTTTAAAAAAGCACCTATAAAACACAACACAACTCTCGTAACGAATGCCTATTTGCCTTCGTTACGCTACGCACGTAAGTTGCCGAGGGTTTTCGAATTTCGTACGACATCGGTACGCTTCGAAACTTACAGAAATCGAAAGCTCGACCGCAACGATTTATAGGTACAATGCGTTCAAAAATGCTTAACGAAAAAGTTACAAAATAGAGGTGTAAATACGAATTTCTAATTTATTGTTAACTATTTCAGGTTGCTTTTCCTTAATATATGGCAAGAATATAGTGAGAATATTATTTGCATTTCAATCTGATACAAAACTGGATAGCTTTTTCTTTAATAGTGTTAAAAAAACGTTGACTCAGTCTGAATTGAAATATACTTCTTGAACTATCGAAGTTGTTATTTATATTGGCAACCATAGGTAATTAAAATTCCTACCTTTTATAAACATTTATCCATAACCTCCATGGTTTCTTTCTTAAGGAACATATAATACGTTATCTGCCTTTTATAAATATTTGTATTTTGTTCAAATACAAAAACCTAATAAAATCTCTTCAAATTAAAAATTTTGAAAGCCATGAAAAAGATGAAATAAAAGTTATATTTGTCAGTTTTATATAAACTTAAAATTGTGAAATACATGACTATTATTGTTTAATTTAGAATCAAGATTAATTTACGGCTTGAAGTGGTGGAGTCAGTTTTATGCTCTTGTATTTCGGTGGGCAATTTATAATTATTGAAAACATAACAAACTCTAGCCAAGTTGCATTTGCTTCATTCAAATGTTGGTTTATCTTCCTTCAATTGCCCAAGACCCTTCTATTAAAAGAGATGTAGCTGTAGATTACCAATATCGAATATTTCAGATCTATGCGATTCACTAAATAGGATTTACATCTGGGCAAAAGAAAATATTATAAGCCTCAAAATATATGTTAAATAAATATCTTTATTTACATTTCAGCAATGATTTTATTCACTACATTTATTAATACCTCAATTACAATTTTCATTTTATATTTACACAATTCATTAATTCATAACTCTAGCCTCTAGACAGCACTGTACAAAAATGAACTCACAGAATAAACTATTTTGCATTGTGTATTGAAAATGTAATTCAAACACATGCAAAAAATTTAAAACATCTTAAGTAGTTATGATTGCATTTTAAAATACCATTTTGGTGGAGTACTTCAAGAATAGCTTATATTATTAAATAAACAACTATAATCAAAAACTACTACTAAATTGCGTAATAAGATTTCTGGAAATACCATTTTTCAAATTTATTAAATCCTGTATTTTACACGCAATCAAGCACGCATTTCGTACCGTCTCTTCCTTGGGAAACATATAGTATTTAATCTGACTATCTCTACTATGTGTATTGTATTCATTGAGCAGCGTAAAATTGCCAAAATAATTCCCGTCTTTAAAAAAGGGTCTTGTACATTAATGGATAATTATCGTTCTATATCGATATTAAGCACTTTTTCCAAAATTATTGAAACAATAGTGGCTGAGAGGGTCATAGGTTTCTTTAATAAACATAAACTCCTAAACTTAAATCAATTTGGTTTTATGAAGGGGCGAAATACAACATCCGCAATTTTGGCATTTCTTGATACAATGTTTAAAAACTTGGATGCGGGAAAGTCTTGTATGGGATGTTTCGTGGTTTTGAGTAAACCCTTGATCTTGTGGACCACATGGTTTTGCTCAGGATATTGGAGTGCTACGGTATAAGGGGTAGAGTACATGAATGGTTTGCAAACTTTCTCAGTGAAAGACTGCAGAATGTGGAGATTGGGGGTAGCAGATCAAACTATATAACAATGAACAGAGTTATTCATAATACATATGAACGATTTGAAGCTACAAAAGTCTGTAATGTTTGCGGACGACATATCATTTATTGTGCCCAGCACTAATACAAAGGATATGTGTGCAGCTTTAACTAACACGATGCTGACATTGGGAAACTGCTTTACACACAATAACTTAGATATGAATATAAAGAAAACTCTTTTTATTGATTTCAAACTGAAAGCCACTTGTAGGGACTTGTCTCATTATATTAGAATGAACGAAGATAGTGTAGTACAGGTTGATTCTACCAGGTTTTTGAGCATCACTATCGATTCGCGCTGTGATTTCAGGGAACACATTGAAGATCTATGCAAAAAAATGAGTAGCATTTGTTATTTAATAATAAGGCTTAAATCGCAACTAAAGCTGGACATTTTGCGAATGTTTTACTACGCACACTTTCATTCACTTATTACGTATGGACTGCTGGCGTTGGGACTTTCGGTGGACATTGGGAGGGTATTTAGATTGCGCTGTTCGAGTGATGGCGGGTGTTGCCTATAGGGAGAGTTGCAGGGATTTGTTTTTGCTTAAATTCCCTCACATAGGCTAGCATTCAGTGAGAAGAATCCTCACTATTTAGCAAATGTGGCCTTCAGCAAGTTATCTGGCAATTTGGGGGATTTACCGGTTCCATTATTCAAAACCAAAGTTAAAAATATGCTATTAATGAAAAGTTATTACTCTTTCAAGGAATTCATAAATGACCCTGAAACTTGAGGCTGTGTATTGTGTATTGTATTTTATAGTGTAAGAGGTGACAATGTCAATGCTTTGTAATGAAAGTCTAAGACAATAAAGATTATTATTATTTACGATAAAATAACTTCAACTGATAATGTTACAAAAAGTAAAAGATTGGACCTCCTAGAAAAGAAACAAAATATATTAGTCACCAACACACAAACAGATTTTGTCATATACAACCTATTACCACCCCACCACACATAAGAAGAGACAGACAACACAATACTAAAAGACTTTAAGTTAGATGAGAATGGTGTAAAAACTCATAGTAAAACGAGCCAAGTGTTTTAATCAGTTATTATTATATGGAGTTACAAATGTTTCACCAAGAATTGTCTGCAAGAACAATCCAGGATATTAAAACAACTTCAAACTGTGTCAAAATGCAGCCGTTATGAGAACTGTCAATCTTACTTGCTTCGCAATGACGTCACTGACAGCCCAAGCGAGCATACCGGTATAAGCGTATCGTGGCTAGTGTCATTTACTAGTATTTTAATCTTATCATTTTAGATGTTATACTTTTTAGAAGAGAACAGTTATCTTTTGTCAGAAATAATTTGAAATTGTGTATTTAACAAATCAGAAATAAAAATGAATAACTAACAATTTTCAGTATTTACAAAAAATATTAACTATTAAAATTGGTATCGTCTGAAAATTAAGTTGCTAGGGTTCCTATGATAAAACTAGAACGGTCAACGACCATGCAGAATATGCTTCATACTTAAATTATATCAAATGATTAGCTTTTGTATATCTTTCTAAATTTTGTTTGATGTTTGTTTCATATTAACACAAGTCACATCTTAAATCAAATTCTTACAAATGTTTGGATTCTGTATGCGTTTTTAATCTACTTTTGTAGTTTGTTCTATATTCGCACGAGCCACATTTATATTCAAATTCTTTCAAATGTTTTGATTTGGTATGTCTTTTCAAATCAGTTCTCCCGTTTGTTCTAAATTCACACGAGTCACATTTATAATCAAATTGATTCATATGTTTTGATTTATTATGATTTTCTAAAAAATCTTTACGGTACGTTTTAAATTCGCACGAGTCACATTTAAAATCAAATTGATTCATATGTTTTGATCTATTATGATTATCTAAAGAATCTTTACGGTTTGTTTTAAATTCGCACGAGTCACATGCTAAATCAAATTCTTTCAAATGTTTTGATTTTATATGATTTTCTAATTTACATTTGTGGTTTGTTTTAAATTCGCACGAGTTACATTTAAAATCAAATTCTTTCAAATGTTTTGATTTGATATGTCTTTTCAAATCAGTTCTCCCGTTTGTTCTAAATTCGCACGAGTCACATTTATAATCAAATTGTTTCATATGTTTTGATTTACTATGATTTTCTAAATAATCTTTACGGTATGTTTTAAATTCGCACGAGTCACATTTAAAATCAAATTGATTCATATGTTTTGATTTATTATGATTATCTAAAGAATCTTTACGGTTTGTTTTAAATTCGCACGAGCCACACTTGAAATCAAATTCTTTCAAATGTTTTGATTTGATATGACTTTCTAAATTACATTTGAGGTTTGTTTTAAATTCGCACGAGCCACATTTAAAATCAAATTCTTTCAAATGTTTTGATTTTATATGACTTTCTAAATAATATTTGAGGTTTGTTTTAAATTCGCACGAGTCACATCTAAAATTAAATTCTTTCAAATGTTTTGATTTGATATGATTTTCTAATTTAGATTTGAGGTTTGTTTTAAATTCGCATAACTCACATTTTAGATCAAATTCTTTCAAATGTTTTGATTTGATATGACTCTCTAAATGATGTTTGAGGTTTGTTTTAAATTCGCACGAGTCACATTTGAAATCAAATTCGTTTAAATGTTTTGATTTAATATGACTTTCTAAATAATATTTGAGGTTTGTTTTAAATTCGCACGAGTCACATTTAAAATCAAATTCTTTCAAATGTTTTGATTTGATATGATTTTCTAAATGATATTTGAAGTTTGTTTTAAATTCGCACAAGTCACATTTTAAACTAAATTCTTTCAAATGCTTTGATTTGATATGATTTTCTAAATTAAATTTGAGGTTTGTTCTAAATTCGCACGAGGTACATTTAAAATCAAATTCTTTCAAATGTTTGGATTTGATATGTCTTTTCAAATCAGTCTTTACGTTTGTTCTATATTCACATGAGTCACATATAAAATCAAATTCTTCCAAATGTTTTGATTTGATATGTCTTTTCAAAGCAGTTTTTCCGTTTGTTCTATATTCACATGAGTCACACTTATAACTATTTTTTTTTAAATGTTGCAGTTTCATATGTTTTATCAAAGAATGTTTGTGTTTTGTTCGGAGCCTACATTGACCTTGTAAGTTCGATTGTTCTACCTTGATATATATATTCTCATAATTACATCTGGAATGTACTGGGTCCTCCCTTACATCAACAGAGATGTGTGTATTTTCTACGTGCAACCTCAAATATTCTTTTGCCTCGAATCGTCTGCAACAAATCCCACATTTAAACCTTTTAACTTTGTAATGTAGTTTATTGGTATGCTTCTTGAGATCTGCTTTATACTTTGTCCGGTAGTTGCACAGCTCACACTTATACGATGGGCTGCGACGTTTGTTGTTTCCGTTCAACGTTGTCATTTGCTTGCTTAGCGTCTGTGTACTGCGTTTCCTAGAAAGATCATAAGCCATGAAACATAAACAAACAGCTATTCGCAATTAACAGACAAATGCTTTCATCAATTTGTGTTTTCTTTTTGCCTTTTTGGTAACTTACTGTTGTATGAATTAATGGAAGAATGAAACAGTTGAATGAACAAAGAATAAACATTAAGCTTTTATGGTTATTATGACTACAATCAAACAAGTACAGAGCAGTCTCTCTTAGCGGACACCCCTTATACGCGGACACGCCTTATAAGCGGACAGATTGTCGGCCACTGAAAGAAATGGTATGATTTACATATCAAAGTTTTCCTGTTAGGCGAACTGTATATTAACCGGACACGGACACACGATAATAGCAATTTTCACGGTCCTGTTTCCTCTTAAGCAGACAAATGAATGTAGTTCCGAAATGATGCCGGTAATTCCCCGAATTATGCCTCCGCACTTCAACGCATACTTTAGTCGTTACGTAACTGTAATTTAGTATGCAAGTACGTTTACATTTTTGGTTTTCTTTTTCTTTTGGTGCGTGGAATTCTTTATAAAAGCTATTGTTAATCAGGGAAGAATTACTGCAAAATATCAAACACATGTTCTTACGCTTCAAGAAAAGCACTAATAATATCGACGTCTACAACAAAGAGAAGGTGAGTGTTCGTGCTTTAGGAGCAAAATTTAAAATAGGAAAATCACAGGTAGCACATATTTTAAAGAATAAGAAAGAACCACGAAATAAGTTTTATTCTGGGAACAATATTCAACAAAAAAGAAACCATTTTAAAAGTGAAAGGTACAATACTGATATATTAACCTACGAATGGTTTGTAAAACCCGGGAACAAAAATATTCCAGTATCTGGGCCCATATTCCGGTCAAAAACAATATCTAGAGAAAGTGAAGTGCTGATGTTGATGAAAACAATTTTCAAACAAAAAATTCCAGCTATGATTAATTAGAGATGCTACAGACGTTTTATAATGCCGACGAGACGGCCTCTTTTTTCGTGCTCTGTCAAACAAAACTTTCTCCTTTAAATAAGAAAAGTGGTGGAAAATGGCTAAGGAGCGGTTAACCATTTTACATTGTGTGAATATGGTCGGACAATCAGAAAAACTACTTGTGATCAGTAAATCTGCTAGGCCTCCTGCATTTCGGAAAACATTTCACCTTACTTTGCCGATTTAATAAAAAAAAAAGGCACGGATGACGTGTGAAATGATGACAGAGTTTTAGCAAGAATTCATTAAGAAATTTTCTCGATAATGCTGCATCTCATCCACTAAATTTGACACTAAAAAATATCAAAATAATTGTACTTCCTCTAAACGCAACCGCAGTTTGTCAAACATTGAATCAAGGAATTATCAAAAATTTTAAACCTCGTACAGATCAATAATCTTAAAACACAAAACGTATACGGATACAATAGCAATTTTACAAAGCATAAAACTTTTTGCCCCCAAGAATGGCGATACGAAAGGTTTTGAGTTGGTGTCTGATTTAAAACAACACTCTGAAAATAAGTCTCTAAGAAAAAATTATATCAAATAAGAATCTTAGATTTCTTAAGTTTAAAAGTGCGCATGTAGATACATATAGAGGAGACGCGTTATATTCAATTGCACGTCACGTGATGACATTTACATGTTGTCATAACTGTATTAATGAAACTAAAAAAGTTTTTTTGTTAAATTATATTTGAGGACTTTTATTTCGTTAGTTTAGATAGAAAATGTATACATTGATCGTAATATACGCATTCATGGCAAGTAAACACATAATTTCCGTTTCAATATTAAATTTGTCTTACATATTTTTAATAGACTAACAGTTCAATTCGGTGTTGTCAGATAAATCATATCTGTCAAAAACGCAGCTGTTGTGTATGTTTTGGCTATAATTTTGGCTGTCAAATTTGCGTGTTTAATTTTTGTTTGATATAAATTTTATAAAAACAGTTCTTAGAACTGTACATCCTATTTATTATCTATCCGCGTCCTTTGAATATAATGCCGAAAGGTTTCTGTTAACAGTCGAAGCTTTTTACAAACGTTTCTATAATCATCTGAATAATGAGAATAAAGTACTGGTTATTTTAAATTTTATTATGAGTACGTTCTGAAACACTTATGGTTTTTCGACAATCTAAATCAATATAATAAGTAAGTTGAGAAAGGCTGAAGTCTTAGAGCATTTCAATTACAAAATATAATACGTTATAGTTACTGTATTGTGAATAAATATTTTCTTTGGTTATATGAAATGTCACTGACAGAAATAAAGATAGATCCGGCAACATAAACAAGACGAGTCGTCATAGATCTAGTATAACGTACAATTAAATGTAACGCGTTTCCTCTATATGTCTGCATTTCAATGTTAAATAAACCAAGTGTATAAATACATATAACAGCCGTTTCAGTTTTTCTGTGTAAATATGTATGTATATAGAGAACTAACAGTAAGTTTGGAAATTATGTATATGATACATATAGTACACATGTATGTATGTACATACACATTTCTACAAATATCTTTTAAAGGGACACCTCTTTGAAGAGGACATATTTAAGGCAACGGGAGGTGTACATTGTAATTATGATTAAATTATTACAACACATAATTGATGTATGGTGCTACGTTAATAAAATGATATAAAAACGAACGATACCTGATATTTCTTGCAGAGCAGTAAGCAAAATGGTGCTCCAAATATTCCTTTCGACCAAAGTGGATTTTGCAAAATGGGCACTGGGTAAGATCTGAAATCACAAAACATACACTGAAATACAACCAAAACAGTGCCACAGTTTGTTGGTTCTTGTCTTATAACGCAACTGTGTTGGCGGAACAATTGTAACATCTTAATTTATTTTTTTAGCATGAACATTCAGTAACTCTAGTCATCAACTCAGTAAACTGTATTTGTTGGCAGAACTAATTTCAACAGAGAAACTATAGAAGAATAATTAAACAAGAAAATGATATCTTTAAATTTGCCCAAAGATTTGATTTTTTCATACCTTCAATTGAAAAGTCACCACCTACTTCTCCTAGGCAAATTGTTTTATGTTTGGTCAAACATGATTTCGAGCTGTATCCAAAACAGCAAAATGTACACGCAAATATATCCTTGATGAAGTGTTCCATAGTAGGAATAAAATCCATTTCAACATTTCCATTCGAGCTGCCTGTGAAGTCTTCACCAAAATGCACCAGTAATTCTTCACCCCGTTGAATTTGACGAGTGCTTTGATAATATAGATAATCTTCACATTGTATCACAATTAGATTTCTTTCAAAAGTATTTCTGGCAGGGTTAATGTACTGCATCCAATTTAAGAAATGCAATTTATCATTGTCAACTACAAATTTTCCTCCTTTTACTTTCCAAGCACACTTTGTTCTACAAAGTCCAGTGAAAGGGCCAAATTTTACACCTTCAGGAATAACTTTTAAAGCTAATATTGCACACTGGCCAAAAATATGTCGAATTTCTAAAATACCATTTGGTAACTCATCTTGTCTTTTGTTATCTGAATTATCTGGAGCACTTCTGTTCAAAATATGTACAAGCATTCCACACTCAATGCAATAATCTTCATAATAAGCCTGACAATTTTCACAATCTGTTGATAAAATTTAAACAGATTAAAAAGCAGGTAATATAAAGTTTGCAAGTCAAGAAGAAACGAGAGTTTATTGGTCATTTAACCAAGCTAAGATTTCCTATTTCATATAAACATGTTTTCATTCCAAGGCTCATTCCTGGTAAACTTTTCTTGGCCATATATTTTTAAAAAATTAAAAATATAAATTAAAAACGATTAGCATTACACTTTAATTAGTAATCTCTCATAATAAATCTCAAAATTATAAGAACATATTTTATTAATATTCCACAGAACCTTCTTTTGTTTAATTTTTATGGAACAGGGCCCATAAATTATTTGAATATGTATACAATAAAAGTATACAGTCGCCATATCTCTCACTTTTTTCAATCAGTTTATATAATTTTTTATATAGACTCTTAATTATGTGATGAAAGGTTAAAAGTTGTTTTTAATTTATACTTTTAATTTTTTAATAATTTATGGTCGATACGATGATATCACACATTACAAGTTATGATAGTAGGGATCGGCAGTCAATTTTACATTAATAAAGTAAGTTATAATATTACTACTACTGTGACCAACTTGAATTATATTATTCAGTAAGTCCAGACCTGCAATGTAATTCTGACTGCCAATTCATATTAATCAGTTCATCAGGAATTATATACTTATAGATATGACTTTTAATTTACAAATAAAAATTTTATTACTTGACTTAATCAGACAGACACTTTTTAAAAAGATAATTGCACTTTCAATAAAATGGAGAAGTCTAAAGAACCTGCAGAGTATGATTACAATAAGAAGAAATTATGTTATTTTGCAATTGTCGTTTACTTAATTATGCTTTTACTTACATAGAAGTCTATTATCTGTTTCAATTTTGATATCATTGGCAGTGATTCCATCTTCAATTTTAACATGGTCATGTATTACGTTATATTGTCCTTCAGATGATGGCAATTCTGTCTTAATATTGTCTAATATAGTGAATGCCTCGTATTCTGTCTTGTTATGCCACTTCATGTGGTTTTGCAATTCAAAATTGTTTGCAATAATAACAGTTTCTGAGACGTGGACTTTATCATCTACAAAATCGTCCATTTCCTTTGTTCAGCAGTGGCACTACGTGTGTCATAGATATCTATACATCGACTTCTGTCTACCTAATTCGTACCACGTGTGCATATCTACGATAGAAAGCGATACTAATTCTCGCCTAAATATATCGCCTTCAAGCGACAGCATTGAGGGTCTCGCCTTAGACAGAGACATCATTGCTTGTGTATTTAGCAATGTATAAGAGCGAGATATAATAAATGGAAATTAAGGCGGTAATAAAATATTTCAAATGTAAGCATAAAAGAAAACGTCAGATTATAATAATTATATGATATGATAGGAAATCAAAATGTAAAGATATTCGAAAATGTCTATTCATTTGTAAATAGTACATCGTCCGGTAAGTAATAACTAATAAGACAATAATGTGTATTGTAGAATTATATATTTTTTCATTTTATTTGTAGGTATTTTCGATCATATAATTAGGTAAGTCAATTAGGTACCTACTCAATAAAATTAAAATGAAGGTGATCAAGACCATTGGAAAGCATTCCTAGATTTTGCAGAATAATATCCAGTGTTGTTAACAAATAGATTCTACGCAGCATTTGGAAACTATGTGGCATCATGTCGGTGAACAGTTAAATAGTTTACGACATAGTAGGAAAGTTATAGAAAAGTGGAGAAAAAGTAAAACATTCATATTTAATATTTAATGATGACTTCATAAATTAATTTAATAATTTTCTGAAACTACAATCACAAGTTGTTCAAAATATAATGATATACTAATTATATTATTATCCAGTTTATTAATATGTATTATATCGAAGTAACAGTGTGCTATTAATTGTTTTATAGGCCGTGCAAAGTAAAAGCTAAAGCTGCCAAAATTAATATGAATGCAAGCATTACAGCTGGTGAAGCTGTGGATTATCTTCCTCTTACAAATGCAGATAAGCGATTACTAAAAATAATTGGAACAAACAGCATTAAAGGTGAACCAGAGCAAAATAAAATTGGTAATTGAAGATTGTACTAATTAATATCTTTTTTTTAGTCACAAGAACATATAATATGGATATTGCTTATTCGATTGTATTGCGAATGCCCTCAACAAGTGCGTTAGAAGAAACCAATGTACTATGTACTACCTGCTCACCAATATAAATATTGTTCTTTTGGAGTGTCTGACAAATTATTATAATTAAGTGACAAATCACTCGATGTAATAAAAAATATTGATATCTAATTACACACTTAATTCTATCTTAAGTAATTTAACGAATGTAATAAATTCCATAGCTCAGTCTGTGAAAATGCTGGCAAAAAATTTGTAATGTTTACTTTAAATAAAATGAGTATATTATTCAAAATACAATTTTATTAAATTGTGTTGTACATTTCCCTCGTTAATAATATTTAGGTAAATTATTGTCCATCTTCATCATCAAGTGGTTATCATAATTGTTTTCCAACTAGGCATCTATATATTATATATACAAATATGATGCAATATAGAGCACATATTAACAATTAAACCAACTTTAATCGAGGCGTAAAACTTTCTTCAGCAATAATCACACTGATGTGAATAAATAACATCGTGGTATACACATACACTTGTAATAAATATAAGATATTTCTCCACTTGTCTTGAATCTATGTGATAATAAGGTTAATACTCCAATTAAACAAGGACTTTTTTTTTATTATTTTATTTTATTAAAGTATAAATTTGAAATTTTTATTAAAAGATTTGGTGATTTTAACGGCTTTCAACTTTAAGACGTAATATTTACTAAAAATTGAGTCAATACTTTTAGAAAACGTAATAACTAACCGAACATAACCGAATGCCAAGCGATAGTCAAGCAAGAGACACACATGGTACCAATTTTTAAAACTCTCGCCTGAAAGTGTAGCTATCTACAATAGCCAAGGATCGCTTTAAGTCGATCGCACACGTAGTCCCACCCCTGGATGTATTTAAGGAATGCAGTTCACATTACAATTTTCAATTTGATCAGCCATAACAACTACTAATTAAATATGTGAGTCTATGGTGTATACTCGCTGGTATTATAATATATACAACACACAAAGCGACGATGTTTGATTTATGTGTGGAGCATAGAGGTCACAATATATCTAGACCAGGGTTGCGATATTTAGGGAAATTTCCCTAGATCTACGGAATTTTATGTTCGTTTAGGGAAAAAGGGAATTTTAATATAAATAGGTCAAAATCTAGGGAAAATTTAATACAACCGTCTGTATTTAAGCTACCTATATTGTATCACAATTCATTTTAAAAAGTTTTAAACTTAAACCACAGATAAGGGAGATTACAGACAGCCGGTGTAATGGCTATTATTGGCAACACATTTTGGAGACGACCGCTAGAACCTAGCGGTCGTCTCTAAAATGTGTTGCCAATAATAGCCATTACATCGGCTATCTGTAATCTCCCTTATCTGTGCTTAAACCACTGATTACATATTTTTTTAAATAGTAGTCCGCCATCTTATGGCTAGTAGGAAATTCAAAGGTTAATAACGCGATAACATCTATACACATTCCGAACCGGTGCTCTACCGATTTTAAATTTTAAGCACGTTTGCAAATCGATCAAATTACTACAATATAATAAAATAAGGTAAATCCCTTGGAAAAAGTCCCTGCTCTGAAGTATAACTATAACAGCTTGTGCTGTTTTTTATTTTTCACATTTTAATTCAAGCTTTCGAGAAGTAAATGTGAATGAATTTTTTAATTCACTAATAAGTTTAGTTTTATCTGTACAGCTTAGTTATATCTATTTAATGTAAGTATATGTAGATACAAAATTACTTTTGTTTTATTAACGAGGTTTAGTTTATCTGATTCTTACTTAAAGTGTTCGGTTGTTTCTCATTTATTAATGAATTTTTTTGAATGAAAAATAGATAACGAGATTCGATTGATGTGTTAAAAATTGAGTTTTTAATAGTGTTTGTAGAAACAAAAAAACAATATTATACACTTCGGGGAAATCTAGGGACATTTTGACTAGAAATCTAGGGAAATAAAAAAAAATCCGATCGCAACCCTGTATCTAGATATCGAAAATAAAAGATGGTGGAGGTACGACGAATACGTTTTCTTGGATTGTTTTCATGTAGGTTATGTTATGTGTTGCTGTTTGTAATTTGTCTGATAACATCGACTTGTATTTATTATTTTTCGATTTAAAACATTAATAAAGCAAATTCTTTATATATTGCCTAAAAGAAAAGCACAATTATTTACGTACAATACGCCCAAACCCAATTGATATGAATTCAGACAGGGTCGCCAGATGAAAAAATGAATATCACCAGATTTTTATTACTAGGGGTGTGGGCAAAACGGCTCATTTCTTTGACTCGGCTCACTTGGTTCAGCTCCTCATTGTGAGCCGAGTCCCGGAACCGGCTCATTTGAACCGTGTGATACCATTCCACAAGACCGCTATTCTGGAACTCATGTGGATGGAGTAGTATACGATTGAATCCGAGTGGTTCATATACGTATGCGAAAGATATTTGTATTCTCGAAACCCTTCGAAGCGGAAATTTTAAATTCGCATGACGAAACGTATCGTCGTCACTTGTTCCACACTACACCCCGCTGTGAACCAATGGAACAAAAGGGAGCGAAATGTAAAACGCATGAGTCATTTTGTCTTTTAACATTTTACTTGTTATTTATGGTTTAACTTTGCGAGTGGAAACATCGAAATGGAAGGCAAAAAACGTTGCGGGACCATGTCACAAGAAGAAAATTCAGTTTTAATAAATTATTTGAATAATTTACCACAGGTATTATGTGGAAAATGTACCAATGAATTTACTTTTAAATCCTCACAAAATTTGTGGGAAGATATTAGTAATAAGTTAAATATATACTAGATGCAAAAAAAAATTGTTGTCAGTGGAGAAAAGTGAGTGGATATAAAGAAAAAACTTAAACAAATTTATATTGAAATCTTAGTAGCATTTATTTTTATATCTGTAATTAATAATGTATACAAACTATTTTAAACCTGGTAATTGACATGTGAAATATATGTCTTTCTAATAATCATTTTTCTATTTTAAGAATGTACTACATTTTTTAATATAATTACAAGACTTGCTCAAAAGAGGCGTTTAAAAGCACCCGCAGATGCAGCAGAAAAAGAAAAAAAAATTAAGTAGAAGAAAGTGTACAAGTACTAAAAGATCCCTCCATAATCCACACCATTTTCTATATCCTCATTAAGTGAAATATTATTTGCAACACACATATTATGTAATGTAACACATGTATTAACAATCTGCGAGCATGTTGCTGGATCATAATGAAGTACACTGTGTTTTAATGAGCACCTGAACCTCATTTTTAATACACCATTGTACTCTCAATGAGCCCTCTACATATTTTGTGAGTTTCATTATATCGAGCATCAGCTTATTGGTGTCAGTAACCACTGTGCCAAGGCCTTGTGGATATCAAGAATCACCTACAGAACTTGTTTTAGTTTTATATATTATGCAAGTATTTTATAAAAAAACTGTAATATATGAAGTACGGTAAAGTGCATGCGCTACCCCTCCCTTAGCAGTGTAGAGAGTGAATGAAGAATGT